>JASCQY010000232.1:20522847-20534715 GCA_030264315.1 Sardinella tawilis
ACACACACACACACACACACACACACACACACACACACACACACACACACACACACACACACACACACTTTAAAAGGTCATGTACCAATGAGGTGACATGATTTCACAAGTAGGATGCCCCACTGCCTCATTAAGTGACAGAGGTGAGCTTAAGCTTGGCTGTATCAGTCCATACGAGGCCTAATTCTTTACTTCAAACATACTCAAGGGAGCCCAAAAGCACATTGGAAGCACTACAAATAACATGCTTCTGGCAAACTCCGCACATCCTGCAATCTTTATTGTACAGCTCCTTGGGAATTTGGACTTTGCACAATATCTAAGGACATGAACTTTCCCCCAATTGCTTATAATAGGCATGAGTTAATGGTTGATTACTCCCCTGGGGAGTGGTGGAGGGGCTCTGCTACGCACCCCCCCCCCCCCACGACCCCCAAATCAGGAAGGAGTGCTCACTGTCAAGGCCTGCCGGCTCCAGAGCGCTGCGATCCCAGTGTCCTCGAGGGGGGGGGGGGCCTTTTCCCTTCACCATTCCTCGAAGCGGACAGGAAGACCAGGGCGGGATTGGTGTGTGACAGAGACAGAAAGCATCAGAGCATGCCATCACGAGCTCATGAGTCCCCCACTGGCCAGGACTACGGAGCATGGACTCTGTGGGAACCTTTCGCAAGTTCTGGGCTGGTTGTGGCTGAATGTGTCATATTAGGCTCTAATGGGTGATGTTGTTTGTGCTCAATGCTCTCCCTATGAACAACACACTGGCTGCTGTCAACGACGTCAGCCGTTCTTTGGCACATCCGTTACAGCCGACTATTCTGTGAGTGCAGTTTGTAAAATGGTAATAAAGGAAGGATGCCGATCTCAGAAAATCTATTTCTGTGGTGAATATAAGAACATCGTGAAGGCTCCAAGGCCTATTTCAAATAGCACTGCTCTTATACAGTCGCTTAAAGCGATCAGTGAGTCATCAACAATGGGAGGGGTTCCTTTGTAGGTAATCAAATGGTTTAAAAGAAGAGTCACTGCTAATCCAAAAAAGATGCAAGATGTGCAGCATGTCTGGGTAACGGAGGGTTGGAGTGAAAGGGAGTTGACTTTGTTTCCGGTGTCATCTGAATCACACTGAAGGCACAGAGGATGAGTGACTCTAGAAGGAAACTAGAGAAGTGAGCGTGTATTTCCACGCTACTGACCTGAATGCTCTTGATGAGAAGTTCAAAGGATTTCAAGGAAAACACTCTGAGGTGAGTGTGTGCATATGGGAGAAGAACATACTTATTGAAAAGGAAATGCACACACATACACACATACAGTACATCACCTGAACTGAATTCTAATGCACAAATCAAGATGGGACAGGATATGCCTATGCCTATATGTTTCTACAATGTAGACACACACCCAAACACACACACACACACACACACACACCCAAACACACACACACACAAGCTCTAGCCTTTTGTTTTAAGCCTGCATGTCTGATAGATAACAGACAGCTCTGGGACTGATAAGTGCAGAAGGTTAAGCGAGTATATTATGGACCTTGGTCTACCTACAGCACCTAAATGCAGTCGAGTATGTGCTAATGAGCTTCATAGCCTGTCCAAACACCGCATTTGCCTCTGGCTCCTTATAAGGGGCAATGTAAACACTGCATCATGGCTATTGCCACACCTTCCCTTTCTAACAACAGCACAAAGTCCATTCCACGCCAATTATATAACTGACTAGACTCAAATCTCTTGCTTTTATTTTATCAAATACAAAAAGTCTGTTCTGCTTTGAAACAATTGGTGCTTTCATAGTCTACTGCTCACCATGTTATATGATGATTAGCAAATTAAATAAATACATGTTAACAAGAAACTGATGTGGTGTTTTCAATGTCACTGTACAGTAACTGATGACCCTTACAATATTTTATGTCTACAGGCCAATAAGAGCGATTACATACCAGTTGAGATGACTTCATAGCCACATGATTTCACATTTTTAGCTGAGAGATGGAACTGGGCAGTTTTACTGTAAAGCCTGGTTTGGGCTTCATCGGCTTTTTAACCACCAACACTTCAAATATACTGCACAATATTGGCAATTCCACATGCAACTGTCACATCCATAATGCCAAAACTATGCCAAAGTATGACGTGAATGATTATCACTTAAAATTTGAATGACATTCACTATTCTTGGTTGTAGAGCAATTTTTTATGAAACTTTAATCATAACCACTGGCATCATACAAATACCATGGCATGTTGGTGGTGTGATGGACATGCCAGTTTGTGTGAATTATATGTACAGTATATCAATTTACCAAAGATATGTCTCATTTGGTCATTTGGCAGAAACTGGTGATTAAATCTAGTCTTTCTTGTAAAATGTGAGATGACACAAAACCAGAGCCCCTGATTTGCCATCAGAATGAGACGAACTTGAACCTGTTGACAAACTTGTGCTTCTGTGATAAGCTACTTCATAATTTCACAATTGCTTTTGGAAAAGACACTGAAATGTCAGACGGTATTCTGTCACATCTTAAAATAACTCATGGAGACATCTCAACTTAGCCCTTTACAGAGACCTCTGTCACCAGAATGTGACATTTCATCATATTTGATCAGAAATACTGACTCCAATCCAGTTTTACTTCCCCCAAAGGCAATATCATATCAACGTTCATATAAATGACAAAGGGAAGAGAAGTTGTACGATCCTGCATATATCTTGGCGAGGTTCAATTAACATACTGTACCTCAGTGCTGTGTATTGACACACATACACACACACACACACACACACACACACACACACACACACACACACAAGCGATCCGACGAACATGTACGACATTATAGCAGACTTTTCCTAAATGCCTTCCGATTTCATGAAAATAATTAATTTAAATTGTATTTGCCTTTTCATTTAACAATTAAAACAGGAGACAGACATTATGCCTTTTCATGAAGAGAGAGATTATGCCCTTTCATCTCCCAATCAATATGTTCCGTGATAACTTAGAGATTTAGCAACAATGACAAATAGTCAGCAGGTCTCTGTATTCTCTTCACAGCCCCAAACCTCTTGTTGGGTTGATGTGTGTACCCTAGTTGGCTAATATCATAAGTGATTGATATTAAGTTATACTGTACATCTCCATTTGTACACTGATTCAAAATGGACATTTTGCCAGCTGCTCATAGTCTAAATTATTATTCTGATTTTTTTGGCTATGTTTATCCATATTTCACATAACCTGTCCCCATACGCTCAAAGAAAAATAAAAACCACCATTACATACCAAGATACTTAAGAGGTACCGGTAGGAAGAAATTGATGGAAATTCTCATTCACTTTTGCCCTCTGTTTGTGTTTACGTTTGTCCATAGCAGAATGCTTTAGCAATAAGCCGAGGCTAAAATACAAAAATACTAGGCCTATGCATAAAAAAAGTACTGACAATATATTACTTAAGGTAGCCTAATATAATGGTAATAATGGCCAAACTAAACTTGCACCACTTGGCTTCTTAAAGACTGTTTAAACCACTATCAGTTATACTGTGTAGGCCTAAGCACTTACTTTGACAACTTTTACAGACCACTTTATCATTTTCTTCATCAGATGCAAGTTTGGTTTTGTATGGACAAAAGTAAATTCTGAATTATATCAGTTTGGTTTTCTAGGCCTATGGACAAAAGTAAATTCTGAATTATATCATGTGAGAAAAATAATTTCTGTGTGTTTTGGGGATGATCGGCTAAGTGATACAGTCATGCAGAGCATCAACTGATGGTTAAGGAAAGTTAACAGGTTGTGCCAAGCGCTGGGCTGTCTCCTCTAAACAACCAAAAACAAATTACTGCTGATAAGCAACCATGTTGATTTTGCTTTAGGAATCTCAGAAAACTGTTTGAAGTGGTGCACCAAATCAAGTTCAGAGAATGCTGAGTCATCCGACCGAGATTTTCAAGTCAACAGTATAACCAGTGGGCTAAAACTTCAATGAAAGAAAGGCGCTTGTCGCTGTGAGAAAGACGCGTCTTGGTGACGGTAGAAGACCGTTTTCTAGGCTATCTTGGCGTAAAATAATCATCTTAAAATTAAAAACAGACATTTTGTCAAGCTGAAATAAACAAACACATATTTTTAGTATACTCTGTGACTATACTCTGACTAAACACAAATGGTGCAATAGGCTTTTAAAAAATAGCGACGCACGTACCTGAAACGGTGTCTGGATTTTGTCTGCTGCAACTGCTGTAAAGCATGTTAAAACTACAGGCTAGTTCATCTGAAGACAAATGCAGTTCAGTGGAGTTTTGTGTGTTCTATGCTATTTGAGATGAATGAGTGCGCTAGCAAACACAGTGACAGAACCTCACAGTGGACACCTCAAAATAAAACCTTCAAAATCACTGACCTGAAGTAGTCCCTTCGATTGCGCTTCCTTTGTAACTGTGGGTGCGTTTGTCTCTTCCTGGTGAAGTTATAGTTGATTTCTTGCCTGTCAGGTAGTTTATTTCATAAATGATTAGTAAAATTTGGGCAAGAAGAGGGTGTTGCACTTGACAGTTGCGGCTGCCCCTTAGTTCAGAGGCAACT
Organism: Sardinella tawilis; assembly: GCA_030264315.1. Classification (NCBI taxonomy): domain Eukaryota; kingdom Metazoa; phylum Chordata; class Actinopteri; order Clupeiformes; family Clupeidae; genus Sardinella; species Sardinella tawilis. The sequence goes on from JASCQY010000232.1 coordinate 20,527,456, forward strand.
CAAGCGCGAGAAACTGTGATTATGACAGCAACCACCGTGATGCTGCAGACAGATTTTGTATTCCGTGACTGCCCTCCCATTGGAACACCTCCGGGAATGACATGGATGGACCAAAGCGGAAGCGCGCGAATGGGGTTTGATATCTTGTAAAATGATTACTAAGTGCAACCTCAGCTCCGTCAGTTTCACCAGCTGTCACATTATCAGAACATATAGAAATATATAAATACTAAAAACACTCAAAGTCTAAAAGAAAGTCGGAATATTTCTTAGATATAGCCTATCGATATATTTATGAGAAAAAGCGATGAAAGCTTCATTTTCCATATCAAAAACACAGGCTTTTAGCCAGGATCAATAAACGTGGTGATGCTTAGTAGCCTAAGTATTTCCTATAGGCTACTGAAGCTTACTTAGATGTAAAAAAAAAAAAAAGAAAAAAAAAAAGTGTACTGATGTGAAGAAGGATGGAACCAATTTTATATTTCATAGTTTCAGGCATTTTTGTTGCTTATTTGGGCCCCTATGTTCAATGATAATTAGCCCAAATTAGTTAGTCAGTTATGAAATCAGTAGTCTCCCAATAAGCCTAATAGTTAGATACAATTCTTGCAGAATCTTATGATTCTGAACCATATTTAAGCATGTAATTTATCTACAAATATGATGTTGAATGTAATGTTATGACCTAACCAGTATGTCTATATAGTTATATATACAGTGCTTAAGTCCACGACTATTGGTCATAACACTCTGAGCACTGATTATGCCCAAATTTGGCGTTGGCGAGAAATATGTCAGTCTTATGGTGTGAGGAATGATGTGACTTTTGCCCCCAAGGACAGCAAAATATAGAGGACCTCAGATTGTCCTCTGTGGTCTGTAGAAAAACACACAGGCTCAACAATCATGTCAAGTTTAACAGTTTCTTTTCTTCTGTACAGCGGGTATCCTCTCAGGTTGTTCTCATGTGAAATCACCTACGGTTGGGGTGCAGTTCTACCCCAGTGTGTGGTAACGTTGACCTGCGGTGGCCCATAAACCCAAGACTACAAACACACTCAAAACTTGTGGTAGACATTCTCACATTCTGCAAGAATCTCTGAAAGGCATCTTTGATTCTGACTTAGTTCTGTTTTTAGTAGTTTCCAATAGAACAAAATGCTTTGGCTGTAGAGGTTTACACTTGAGGCTTCTCCTCTGCTGTTCAAAAAAGAAAAGAAAAGAAAAGAGAAGAGAAAAAAAGAAAAGCTGGAGAGGCTTCCAGAGATGGGCTGCGCACCAAAACAAATAGCATTGTGTGCCATGAGGCTGTGTGGGCCTGTTTAGAGTGGTCAGTCCTACTTGGTTCCCATAGTTTATCCCTTGTCCCTCACAAATCTCCACATCTCCCATCGGCCGTAGATCTCTTGACAGCTCGAGACGGCATCAACTCAGCAGTTTTTTTTTTGGTAAGTCAGAGTCATTAGTTTATGAACAGCGGAAAATACAAACACTCAGCGCGCTCCATGAACTCCAGTATAAACAGTGGATGCATGTAAGCTTGACTATAGCCATGCCTTTGGGACCTGTCGTCTGAGTAGGAGCCAACGCATGCTTGTGGGAGCATTTGAGAGAGGGAGAGAGAGAGACGGCGAACGGGACTTCCTCAACTGTGCAGCACAGTGCCATCTGCTGAGAATACACACACACACACACACACACACACACACACACACACACCTTCTCTCACTGCTTAATGTTCACATATTGGCTTACATGGTAAAGAGTCACACATGTCATACATGGCATCACTTCAGGCGCTGGCTCATGTGATCAACTACTGAGCGTCAAGCTCACGTGGTTGAGTCTGGAGAAGCAGGCAGCGTCAGACCAAAAACTGGTACGAGCGACACAACTCTGCTGGTCCTGCTGACGGATGGGCTACGAGCTACAAGGCCATGCAGTCGAATGGACACACGTGGCTAAGGAGCTGAGGCAACACCCACGCACGGCACACTGACACACAGACAGGATGGAGAGAGCCACATATTTATTGACACCTGTACAGAAAAGAAACATGCAAAGCAGATATTCGTATACAAAGAAAAACACAACGTGAAGAAGAGCAATGGAGGCAAAGAGAAACGAGTTTACAAAAATCAAGTCCAAATCCTGAGATGTCTCACGTACAATAACAATACGATACGCAAGGGCACTACCTCTTACATGGCACTCATGGGTCAAAGCAACACATCCCAGGCCAGGTGATGAGACATGGGCGTCTGTCTGTAGAGTCGGAAAAAACGGACAGGAAACGCTCCGGCTCTGTAGCACTGAGTACAGAAGGAACCTTCGGAATTGGGAAAATTGCTTGATTTGAAAGACACTTGTTTAAATGAAAGAGAGAGGTAATTCTTATTGAACTAATGTTTCTCTAGTGAGTTCTAGAAGAGACTGCTCTATAGATATAACATGTATGTAAGGGTGGGGCTAGGCCAGGAAGGAAAACAAGTCACACACAGTCACACACAGTCACACGTGTGGGAAAAAAAACACACTATAGTCACAATAAGGCTACAACACCGAGAGACAAAGGATAACTCTACACAACCACTCCTTTTTTTGCACTCACTGAGGCCATCCAGGGGTTTGTCTTTGTGACCATGCAACAGTACATCAACACTCCCCTCCTTACACAGATATACAGCCATGTTCACACCAATAGGACTCAGAAACACAAACAAACACAAACATTGTTTTGTTTACCTCAAACTGATACTGTACATACAACTCTCCATTGGTCACATTCCCACTCACACGTACAGCATAGGCAGGTGGGGGTGGGGGGGGGTAAAACATGTATGTGTACATAGACTTAATGTGGGACCAGGACACGTGTAGGCCAGTTAATCTGGGATGTGGCCACTAGTCTGAGAACAGGCTGGCAAAGGACTTTCTCAGGTTCCGAATGGTCTCGGCCTTGGCTTCATCCTCGTTGCTGGATGAACGGAACGTCTCACCGAAGGCGTTGAAGGCATTGGTCAGGGACTGAGATTTGCTGAAAGATGACAGAGTGCAGACATTATCACAGGTCTCCCGGATCATGATATTGACTGATTGATTGATTGGTTGATTGATGATATTGATATTAATGTGTTTAAACATACAGTATGCTGTGAAGTGCTCTTACTTTAGCAATGGATGGGTTGACTTCTGCTGGGCTGTGGGCTGCTCTTCCACAGGAGGCTGGTCCTGGCCCGGAGCAGCGGCGACGGCGGGGGCAGCTGAGGGTGCTGGGGCATCTGCCGGGGCTGGGGCTGGGGTGGGGGCCGGGGCGGCGGGGGCTTCAGTCAGTGGCTGCTCCTTGGGGATGTTCTTGGGCGGGGGCTGGGGTTTGGCTGGGGACTGGACCTGGGCTGGGGCCGGGGCAGGATCGGCCGCTGTGGGCGCTGCTGCTGCTGCAGCCTGACTCTGGGCCTCCACCGGGGCGGGTTTTGGGAAGGCCTTGGCCGGAGGCGGCGTCTGGGGCTTTGGCTGGAGCTGAGGCTTGGAGTTTCTCCGCACAGGAGGCACCGGCTTAGGGGGCAGAGGCTTGGGGGACTGCGGTTTGGGGGGCAGCTCCGTGGGCTTGCCCGGAGCAGGGGAGGGTGCAGACGCCCCCTGGGGCTGAGGCTTGGGCTGCTGGGGCTTTGGCTGCTGAGTGGTGGGGGCCGGAGCAGGCTTGGCTGGGGGTAGAGCAGGCTTGGCTGGGGCCGGAGCAGGTTTAGCAGGGGCTGGGGATGGGGCTGGAGCTGGGGCTGGGGTAGGGGCGTGGCGGGGGGGGGGGGGTCGGGGCTTGGACTGGGGCTTGGACTGGGGCTGGGGCCGGAGCTGCTTCCGGGGAGGGTCCGCGGGGTGCTGGCTCTGACGGAGACTCCTTACTGGGGGTTTGCGACTCTTGGGGTTGCACTGGACCCCCTAGGTTTAGTACAAGAGACACTTCATCACTTCACTTCATCACTTCACCTCGCTATCTCAGTGACAAATAAGGTCAAGAAAACAAACGGGTGTTTTAAATCCAGCACCTGGTGTTTAAGTATTTTATTTACACACATTATAGACAACAAAGAACCCCCGAGTCTAATCAAAGAAACAAAATATAATAACACGAAGGTCAGGACCTTGAGATTAAGACAAAACAATTCTATCCACCGAAGGAAGCAGGTCAAGTTGGAGACAAAGAGCACAACCCCAATGACGGGTCAAGCAAGGATGAACAGGGAAAAGGGGAGGAGGGAGTTTTAGAAATGCTGACTGGGTTTGTGTTCAAGCAACTCGCTTTGGTGTGTTCAAGCGAACCTTAATGTAGCATTCTCAACATTCCTTGGTTGCTTGTGTCCCACAAACAAAGTCAAAAATCATAATTCACAAATACACAATATTCACATGCAAACAAATCTTAGTTTTCACTTTCAAAACAGTCATGACTAAGATGGCAAGACATTTAAAAGGTCCGAGGGAAAGTCCAGACTAGAATAGCCTACGAGCGCCATCTACTGGCTCTGTCTTTAACACCATAAACATGGTTCTCTTGGTTTCTCTATTGGGTAAAAGAATAACAATCTATTGACCTCAAATGGTTAGTAGAATGAAGCATTCAAAAGAAATGAAATATAAACATGTCCAAGGAAACCAAAAAGCACCTAAACAGGGGGATTAACCTTAAGCGTAGTGGAATGGCCAGATACAGCAAGTAGTACATCCCTGTGACAGTTTGAAACCTTAGGAATGGGTTTGAAAGAAGCACTGTGAGCAAAGTCTCATCGCAAAAGGACCCTGCCACTTGATCCAAATACTGTTCCTACTGTACGTTTGCCAATGCTGTGACATCTCAATGAGTGGAACAGGCCCCCATGCCAGTTGGACTGACTGCAGCTGGTGGAGGGCAAGGCAAAGCAGAGCAGATGAGACTGTGCCCATGTGCCTCAAGAACAGCAGGGATGGAACGGCTCATTCAACTGGCTCTTTCGCAGACTTACTGTACACTGTAAGGAAACCCACTGAAACTCACTGACAGTCACATACAGTACAGTACAGTACAGAACGACCACAGACAACACATATACAGGTTAAGTAAGCAGACTTGGTTGGTTGGTTTCCAAGATGATACGCATTCGTTGAAAAAAAAAATCAACAAAACCATCAAATTCTCACACAAAGTGTGTTTCTTTGGCAATACAGCATGCAAAGTGTCTAGGTCCACCACTCCCATGCAAGGAGCTAACACAGACAACAGGTAAGAGGAACATCCAGTCAGCAATGCCACCACAGCCGGTCACCTCAGCCCGCTTTACAATCAGACAAAGCCCTGCATGTGTGTCCCCTGTCACACACTCACATAGAACACACCACTACTCTTGGCTGCTCATCGTTCCTAAAGCACAAAAATAACTCTTTCTATAAAATTACAAAACACCCTTTTAGTCTGGCAAGACACTTTTCTGTGAACTATTATTGAATGTTTCAATGGCAAATATTAATTCCAAAATGCCTGTCTATCTATCTATCTATCTATCTATCTATCTATCTATCTATCTATCTTATCTATCTTATCTATCTATCTTATCTATCTATCTATCTATCTGTCTATCTATCTGATTCCACCACAAACACAGTATTTCATTAAAATGCAATGATGTGTTAGGACATATAAGTGTTTCCAAGAATCTCAAGCCTCAAGGGACTCCCCAGTTATAGAACAGATAATTGCTTTCATTGCTTGCCAATGTACACCAGTAGCTACGTTTACATGTAACAATCGGAATGGCCGATTGGATCGGACAATCGGATTGACGGATCTGATTGCAACTAGTTTAAATAACAAGATGCTCACGTTTACATGTCAGTAGGCCTACCTTCACACGCATAGTAGGCCTGTAGTTTTGCTTGAAGAATTGGACGTGAGAGGAATTTTAGTTCACATTTTCGTCATTTCAGTTATTCTAATTGTAAGGAAAAGCAATGAAATGACAGATATATTGCTTATAAAAAGTAGAAAGCAGAGCATTGGCAATAGTCAAATCTATTCGAGCTGTAGCCTACCTTTACCTGTACCACCAAGGTCAACAAGAGGGATGTGGATGAAAGTCCGAAACAAGGAATAGGGGGAAAAGTGTTTTACTGGAATTCACAGATATAAAGTCGCATCACAATTTCAGAACGGAACGAACAATCTTTTATGAATGACAGGCCTCCATAATAATTTGACAGCTCTCTGAAACCAAAACGATTGGTTGTCTCGTGAGCGAGATATGGGAATGTGTTTAGATCATGATCTAGCCTATCAGGTCGCGTTAGAAATACTCTGAAATATTCTGATCAAATCAGTAGGTTATTGCCAAAAGGGACTAAAACTGCAACTGAGACATTTTCTTCTAGGCTGCAGAATTCATATTGGCTGCAAACTTTTAACTACCCGAAGGTTTTGCAGAGGCAATCAAATCTAAATCTCGTAGTTCAGACATTTGATAGGCTATTTAACAATTAAATGTGATTCTATTAAGTTGCTTTCCGCAGTATGATCCCGCCTAGGCTATTGACCTTATTCTGAAAAGGCCCATGCTGTGCTAGCCTATTTATTGAAGATTTCTCCGATGCTTGGAAAAGTGAAAGTATAGCCTTGGTGACGAGATAGGGTAGCCTACGTCCCCTCCCAGTTCACCGTTACGGGAAAGTTTCAGAAGAGCCAGAGAGGTGAAAAAGAGACTTTTTGCCAACTCTACAAATTGGCCTATAAAGTTAATTCCTGCTTCTCATTGCTTCCCAAATATCAAGCGAGAATATCTCCACAAAACGTGTTTAATACACAACTGTATTATAGCCTATAATCATTTTATTCAGCAAAAAAATGTGAGCCACAGCCTGCTTTAAACTTTGGATAGTCAAGATATGGTCATTACACACTGCTCTCATTTACTGCTGGTGCCAGGCCTGACGTAGGCTAAGGAAACATTCGTGTGATATTAATTTGTGCCATCATTAGGCGTGCGCGCACGTTATGTTAATAGGAGAGTTTAGTGAGAGACATGGTTTTCGCGATTCAGAGCCTAATCAGTTTGTGCAGATGTGGACCTTTTTATGGAATTCTAGTGTCTCTCTATCCTAGAACGTGCATCTGAAAGTAAAAAAACACAAGTGTGGTATTAAGTGTGGTATTATTAATAAGCAAGACGCACTGAACAACATGCGCAGAAGGGAACAGTAGTAGAGGACAATCCGATCCAGCGTATACATGACAAC
>JASCQY010000232.1:20543795-20558387 GCA_030264315.1 Sardinella tawilis
AAATAAAAACTATTATAAGTATTTTGGGCTTTACTCAATTTTTTAAGCAGACTGCTATTATTTTGAACACAACTGTACATAGATCTTAAACATCCCCATAATATTGTGCAAGCATAATGAAAATGTAATATACTTAAAAGCTTATTCTCTTGTTACCATAAAATAGTTTACATCTGGCTAAAGATATAGTATAAACAGTAAAGCATCAGTTGCTGTGGCAGATGTACATGTAGTGTAGTTATATAAGCCTGTTCAAACACACACATACACACACATACACACACACACACACACAGACAAAAACGCACATGCATGCGCACACATACATGTAAGCCTTGTAGTCGCTTCCAATCTTCTGGACCCTGATGTCATATTTGGCATCAATAAAAGGTTCTGTGGTTGTGTAAGTCTGGGTTATAGCCACCACGCTAGCAATGTCCTGGAAGTCGCTGTGATTGTCTACCTTTACCTAGGAGCCACACAAAGCAAGAAAGAGGAAGCATTAGAGAATGTAATGTAAATAACAACTTAAATAACACTTTTGAACATGCCATACTCATGCATGTCTTACCTTGCCCATACCAGAATGGGCATGGCCAATTTTGACCACCACTGGGAATGTGGGCATGGAAATCTGGAAAAAAAAAGAATAATTCCAGCATTAATCACTGCCTGGGATGAAATACAGGATGAAAAACAGCACCCACAAATCCTGGAGATTTGATAGCTAGTCACATCGTCAGGAATGATCATCTCCGACATGTGGGCATAATGAACACACAGTATGGGGAATGACAGTGGAAACATATCCACCCATGCCCACCCACAAAGCCCCGCTGCATCGAGTCATGTGGTCAGACCAGGGGTCCCCTTGGAGTTTCAAAGGACTACAGTGTAGCTCTAACTATGAGGCACATGGGAAAAGGGCTTGAAAGATTTGACTGGGGCTTAAGGGAGATGAGATGTGGGTGATGTCTGAGGAGCTTGGCCACATCAATCCCACTCTATTGCAAACATTTGAGCTTCCTTTTCAGACGTCAATTTCCACAGTTGTGATGAGGAGAAACAGAGTGAGAAGTGTGGAAGGTGCTGCTGTGTGCAATCTCCAAAGTGTCAATACTTCATACCATTAGTAACACCGGCAGCACACTCACAGTTTGGGGACACGCCCTTATTCCCTACCATCATCTATTTGTCCACGTGCTCAGTCACCTATTGACATTAGGTGGAACCAGGAATCAGAATTGCATTCATTGCTTTATATTGCACTGTTTGACTCTCTCATCTATCAAACTGTTCCTGACCAGTCTTTTGAGGATTATATCTGTTGGTACGTGTGTTTGCACGCGCGCATGCGTGTGTGTGCATGTGTGCGTGTGTATGCTTTACACCGAGCTGAGGAAAAGCCCTCATGTGTTTACAGATAAAGCCAGGCCGGGGGAAACTGCATGAAGCGGAGACATTATCGGACCTGTAAACCCTCCCAAGGGAGTCTACTTAGAGGAGCTTAGAGAGGAGCAGCCGTGAGTGAAAGTGCTGAAGAGGGTCATATCATAAGACACTTCCCTACAGTAAGACACGTCTCTATACAACACTACATAGTGTACACCAGTGTGTACTGTACACCCCCCAAGGAAACCTTCTCACGTTCTCTTACTTTTAATCCAGGAAGTAAATTTGCATATACTTATTTGTATATAGCAGTCTGATTATGGTAGGGATAGAATGGATAGAACTGTAGCCTCTGACGATAGCATTCTATATTTACACTGGTAATATCGTGATGTCTTTTGTGATGTTATTACTACTGTACAGCATGAACTTGTGTGCCTGGGTAACCCTTGGCTGTGTGTCTGTCTGTGAGGCGTGCCAACAATATTTCAGGCAGGTGCGATGCCTGCGGCATTGTTTGTCTCACACCTGCACAGAAACATAATGATACAGGGCTGGCATCCAGCGATGCAATTTTAACAGCACATGACAGAGTGAGAGAGAGAAAGAGAGAGAGAAAGAGAGAGATCATATTTCCTCACCTTTATGACCCACTAGTAAGTTTCACAGTAACAGAGTGTTCCTACCCCAGCCTCTTACCTAACACCAGTGTCCATCACCAGACTGAGATGCTAATGCATGGCCACGCATCCCGTACACACATCTAACAGCCAGAGACTGGGGCTGATGATTTCATCTCAAAATGGTGCTGGTCTGGACTTCATTCATGATGTTTTCAGTGTGTGTGTATGTGTGTGTGTGTGTGTGTGTGTATGTGTGTGTGTGTCTTTAGTGAGTCAGGGCACAGTGTGCTCATGTAACTGGTGGCTATTCAGTGGGGGCTGAGACCAGGAGAGGGAGGGGCATGTTTCCCCCCCCCTTGCTTTTTTTTTGGGTTGAGGCAGTCCCTCCCACGGCCAGAGATAAGCTACATAAGGGCTTCCCTGTCTCGGGCTCCCAGGATACACAGAGTGCAGAGCAGGAGAGGAGAGTGAGTGAGCGCCCGAGTGAGAAAGAGTGAGACAGAGACAAGAGAAGAAAAAAAAAGAGAAAGAAAAAAGAAAAGAGTGCAGACAGGAGCCATTTGACGCGAGACTCAAGACGCAGATCACTGGAAGTGCACACCGAGCCATTTTGCCCTCCTCTTCCATCTCTACAGACACAGCACAGCACAGCACAGCCCAGCACAGCACAGCACAGCACAGCCAAGCCAAGCCAAGCCAATCGAGCAGCAGCCCTAAGCCAGGCTCCCTCCTCCCTCTGTGGTGCTCTCCTCTCCGGCGGGGACCCTTGGAGACTTTGAGCGGGACGCTAATCCTCAGTGGCAGGGCAGGCAGGCAGGCAGGCAGGCAGGCAGCCGTGAGCGACGCCATGGGAGTCCCTGTGCCCGGATGCGTGCTGGTGGGGCTGGCGCTGGTCCTTGCCCTGGGCTTGGACAAGGCGGCCGAGGGCTGCAGCTGCCACCCGGCACATCCGCAGCAACACTTCTGCTACTCGGACATCGGTAAGTGGGACACGCGCTCACGCCATGGGCACCACTTGATGCATTTTTACCTGTGGCCCATGTGGAGAGGGCTGCGGTTTTGTTTGTAGCCTGGCATGAGAGAGCAGGAGGCTTGCTAGGGCTGCAGTCAGAATGTTCATATGCACCTATGATGCCAGACCAGTGTGTTTGTTGAAGAGAAATTTGAAGAGAAGTTGAGGAGAAATTGTTGTAAAATACTATTTATACATGCCGTGTGGGATTTGCATGGGATTTATGTGCTCCTCTATGGGATTCTCTGTAACATTTTCAAATGTGAAAGAGGCCACAACGAGTTCAGTGAACTTTTAAGGAGAAAATACATTTACATAGATTCAAATAATCTTTAATTTAACCATCATTCCTCTGCCTCTCCGTTACTTTCTCCCCATCTCTCCATCTGTCATTTTCTCTTCTCATCCTCCTCTTGTCCTTGCAAGCCAAAGTAAACAGTGCCATTTGACTCTGTGTCCTCAGAAACATGTCGCACAGTGCTGGAGTCCGTCACATGGAGTGGAAAGCCCAGTGTACAAGTCAAAAAGTCAGCCAGAGAAGGAGAGAGAGAGGGATAGAGAGAGGGAGAGGGGGAGAGAGGGAGAGAGAGAGGGATCGTGAAAAGTGGGACTCCAGCTGTGCAGGTCTTCTAAACTGCATAGTTCCAACAGCATAGTCTGCTCTTCATTTTCTGAACTGAGGAGGCACTGAAACAATAGTGGCTCATCCCACCCCAAGGAAGAAAGCTAGAGTTAGGATCAAATAGGACTGATTTATCCAAGGAAGAAAGCTAGAGTTAGGATCAAATAGGAGTGATTTATCCAAGGAAGAAAACTAGAGTTAGGATCAAATAGGACTGATTTATCCAAGGAAGAAAACTAGAGTTAGAATCAAATAGGACTGATTTAGAGCTTCACGAGGCACCAGCTGCTGATTTCCTTGTAGAGGACATCACATTACTCCATCGAGTCACACACCTGAACTCTAATGTCCCACTGACTGGAGTGGCTGAGGCTTGCTGTCTAACCTCAGAGCGCACTATCTCTAGACCACAGCCAAGACTGTTTAAGCCTGCCTCAAACAAACATGCAGCAGCAAAAAGTGCAAAAAAAGGCTATAGCATATATTTTTAGACCATTTCTAAGGGAGACTTGAAAATAAAAAAAAATCACCACGTACTGTAGCTGTCACTGTCATTGGCTGGCTAAAAAGAAAACTGGGTTGTAGGGACAAACACATGGGAAGAATTTGGGTCAGTTTTTTGAGGGTAGTGCTTTGAGCTGTACTATGCTTGGCACCCTTGCTTGTAACACTCTTGAGTCCCGAGTCAGTGGAATCTGCCCAAGATTGGTGACCCAGGTCTACTGTCTTGTTTGTGTCTTGCCTGTGTGGGTCTTAGTGGGAGCAGGCAGGAGAGATACTGGGCCGGCCGTGGGCTCCACAGGGCCGGGGGCTCGAGCGACTGGAGAGGCTCCAGGCTGCGCAAAGAGTAAATGTACTACATGAGTTTCAAAAGTCCCACCCCATTAGCATTTCTATAGGCCGGGCAAGATGCTCTGCATACTAATTGGGCACTTTAAAGACCCTGACAGGGTATCTTTGTGAACATGACAAGACCCGCGATTCATTTGTGAATGTGAAGTTAATACATCTGTTCTTCAGCAAATGAAGGCACATTTTTTTTCCAAATATTACCATTTTGCCGTAGCCAAAAGAAGCACTAGCCAAGCTATTAGAAGCTATTCTGGATTATAATGGAGAGATTGCAAATTGCAGTTCTGGTACACAAGTGCATAATTAGTTGTGATGAATGAAACACGAGAGAAACGAGGAAAGAAATGGTGGCCATATCAGCGCTGACAATGTTTCGGATGCTTTGGAATCGTGTTCCATTAGGACTCCTCAGTGCCAGAGAATAACACCTGCCATTATGGCTAACCAGCTTTGCTTTTTCAAGCTCAGCCTTCGTTACTATAAGGATCCTATTAGGCTAATAGATAACAGAAGTGAACAGTGAGAGCAGATGCCTTAGTCCTTCCATGGCTTATACTACTGCTAATGCATCACTTTTATGGGCTAGTCCTTTTCTTTTTTGTCTCTGGCCCCCAGTGTTGGAAGTTTTTACATAACTGGGGAAAGCAACCCCCACTGGGGCCAGAATCCCTTTCATCCAGCCCCGACACACAGGGGCCGCCGCAAGAGCACAACCAACGTCATCTTCCATGCCGCAGATTCAAACACACGTTTCATAAGTAAACAAAGACAGGGATTAGTGTAAGAGTCAAAGATTTCTCAGAAGAACTGTGGTTGAAATTGCACTTGCTCTTGCTCTTTACTTAGCAGCTAATCCTCCCAAGAAAAGAAGTCTGAGTAAAAAAAAAAGTCTGATTTTCCGATAGAGGCAAACATGCTGTGCAGTTATGTCATCAGCGCGAGTCGGCCGTAGCTGTCCCAGTAGCAGTAGGAGGCGTAAGCCTCGTGTGGGTCAGAGAGGAGCGGGTGGGCGGGCGGGCGAGCGCGTGAGAGTACGCAAACACACGGGGCTGTGCTGGCACCCCCCTCGCCCAGCCTGTGCTGCTCCCACTGCGGGAGATGGGCCAGTAATAACGTGTGACAACAGGTCTGCTAATGAAACAGGCCCGGCACAGGCCAGCCCAGCCCAGCCCAGCCCGGCGCTGATTAACATGCCAGATAGGCAGCAGCCAGCCCACCATCACTAATATGTGCAGATTGAAAGGGTTTGTCTGCTGTAAAGTTTGGCAGCTGCTCACTGCGTGAACTGAGAGCGCTTGCAGGGCCTCTGTGGACCACAAGACACAAGTAGGGGCTCATGCGGGGTCACTTGCTCTGGAAGTTCTACTACAAGGCTGCCTTAGAGTACTATCCCCAGTCATGTTGCTCCATCCATGTCGCGACTCTCATAGGGCAGATGTGTGCAGCATGCTTGACGTGAGACACTGCCCACACTTCATAACGCCATACTGAAAGAATGAATACTGTATATACTGTAGGGAGAGGATGGTGCCATAAGTTTGGAACACCTGCAATCTCACCTGTGTCTATCTACATTCATGTGGTAAGAGACTACAGTGATAAGATTTCAGACCAACAGGCAAAATGCTGCTTGCTGCATGATATGATCTGTCATATTACAACACTAGGACAGCACCTCACAACATTTTGCCTAAACTAAAATAGCTAAAATAGCTAAAATATCTGAATGACTGATGTAATTGGTAATGTGCAATATGGCAATTCTAAAACAAGACGGACAAATCCAAACACAAAACACACCCAAACAAAAGGCCTAATAGACTGCACTGTGTCTGCAGTGCACAGCACTGTGATTTTATTGTCTACTTCACCACTAAATTTAAGACTATGCTCTGTGAGACATTTATCACCCCATTAATCTTGTAGTCCCGAGGAAAATATATATGGTACAAATAAATTCTTTGAGGACAGTATTGGTGACGCAACACAGGTATTTGCAGTTTGTCAGAGTTGATAAGCAGATGTAATCAATTTACCGGACACTGACAGGCAGAGCGTAAATGTGTGTAAGACAGTTAAACTCTGCTTTTAATAATGGTGTGAAACATCTGAAACTGATACACTGGCTGCTGACACCGGGATGGAATGCCACGGCTAATGACTTACTTGACTTAAGCCCTTTGCTCCTCTTGGGTGCATAGGCCATCAACAGCTAATGCCAACTTCTTTTTGTCTTTATCTACCGTAAACCTCTCTACCCACAAATGAGGGCAAGTCCTTTGGGCAGCCAACAAACCTAGACAGCCATGGAAGTGACAGGCCTGTTGCAGACTCTCCTACTGTAACCTGTAGTCCCTGGCAGTGCCCCAGTAAAAGGGCTACGTCTGTCCTGCGAGTGCTGCCTACAGTACTGTACTGTATGTGTGGCTGGAGAGAGGGGCGAGTCAAGCTGTGGGAGCCTGTGTGAGGCAGGGATATGTCACTGGCCTCCTAGGGAGAGCTGTGTCCAGCTGGATGGGCTTCCCGCCCCGGCCCCTCTCCTCTCAGGGACAAAGGGGGCTGGAATGACAGATATGGGCTTGTAGTTGTAAGCTAATACCCTCACTCGCTTTTCACACTTCGACACTTCATACAGTACACTTCAAAAATGGCTTCCTCCACAGATAGTTTGGTTTGTTTACAGAATATCTCAATTTGGTGCATGATCAGCCCCTGCCTTGTAGGGTTAGCAAAGTCAGAACTCAGAACTGTTTTCGAACAATGTGAGCCTTTCTTCTTTAGAGGCTCCCAAAGGGTAGAGACAGGTACTTGTAATGCACAACGTGTTTCCAATTGATACTCCAGTGTTGAGGAACCGTTAACAGCAAAGGGGAGCACTGGGGTTTGTGGAGCAGTGTTCTAATCTGTGCTTGGGCCTCTGCTTACAGCCTCACATATGACAAAACATCATCAGAGGCCAGGCAAAGCTCAGTGTCTGCTGTTTTATGGCCACGTGCACAGGACCACTGACTCTCAAGAAAGCAAGGAGGCTTATTTGTCACATGCATATGGTTACTATTGTAAAAAATGCAGTGAAATTATCTGTCTCTAACTGCTGTGTGTGAATGTGTGTGTGTGTGTGTGTGTGTGTGTGTTTGTGTATGTGTGCTTGTGGAAAGCATTAATTTGCACTCATATGAGGTTTTTCAAAACATTTATGTGAGACCAAATGACAAGTATTGTGGATTATGAATATTGATGTAGCCTACAAACTCTCCAGAATACCAAACTTTTGTCCTAGATTAAGCAAAGGAAAACTAATATTTCATATTTCCAAGATAACAGATGTAATTTAACATTTATATGTGCATCATGCTTGTACTAATGAAAAGTCTTGTTTAATTTATCAGTGATTCGAGCAAAGATATCAGGAGAGAAAATTGTGTCTCCAAGCAATACCTCTTCCCCGTACATGAAGATGGTTCAGTATGAAATTAAACTCATTAAGGTAAGACGTGCCATCTGTCGTCTGAATCTCAAGCACTATCAATTCCTCTGCTCTGTGTAACCCAAGACATTTCCTCTTTCCTGCTTTCTGCCAATACAATCTACAATCTGCTCACTGCCATGTCCTCCTGCTTTACCTTTCAAGATATGAAACCTCTCAGCGTGGAATATGGCATATGATGAGACCCGAAAAGCACCTCAGGCTTCCTTGGGCATTATCGTCACATCTAGTAATAATTAAAGAGATTTTTCTCACTGCCTGTCTTACTCCACACTCATCACAGCCAGTCCTAATCAAAACCCCATACAGACAGCCACACGGATACAAATCGATCTGTCAACGAGCCTGAATGAAAGAAAATTCAGTCAAACCTCTCGAGAAGTGCTCAATAATTTAATAACAGGGACAAAAATATCACTTGCGTTCTGTCATATATGACAGCTGTGGTGATAAGTCACTCTATCATTTTGAATTCAGTTATTTTTTCATCCATTATAAATCAGGCAGCTGTCAAGACCACTCTGCCATGTTGAATTTTTTAGATATGTTCTGCTTCAGAATGATGCCGTCTAACCTACTGTCGAGCGTTGTCAGATAATAGCTTAATAATGCTGTGTAATTCTTGCAGATGTTTAAAGGCTTTGATAAAGTAAAGGACATCCAGTATGTCTACACCCCCCTCTACTCTTCACTCTGTGGAGTCAAGCTTGATTCCAATAACAAAATCCAGTATCTACTCTCAGGTAGTGTTACTCTTTCTCTCTCTCTCTTTCTTTTTTGCAAACCAGCATGATTTACCATAATTGACTGAAATAACTGATCAATGCTTTCAATTGTATGCTGTGTCCTGCTATACTTCAGACAGCTGCATTTCTTAACCCAGAACATCACTGTTATTCTGCAGGGCATATCCGCAGAGATGGAAAAATCTCGATTGGACTTTGTGACTTCACTGAACCATGGGACAACTTGTCACTAACCCAGAAGAAGAATCTCAATTACAGATACCAAATGGGCTGCGACTGCAAAGTAAGTCTGGCTGAAATCTTCAGTCGTCTTTAACTCTTTACTGAAATCCTGCTCAAGATGACTGTTACTATGTCGCATACTGAGATCACCAAAAAAATATTCTGCCATCTTTCCTCAAATTACAAGCTTTGGTGGCTTTACAAAAGGGACACCAGGACAGTCTGGGATGTTTTAACTAGGAGCTCCCCTACAATCTAAAGTTTGTTTTAGAACTGACACCAATGTCCTAAATTCTCACCAATACATGTTGTTTGCAAATCAAAGCATAGGAACTTGCAATGGTCATTTTTTAAGAGTTTACAAACGATACATTGACTAAATGTTTACTAACAAGGAAACAAAGTAAATTTAGTATGCTAATATGCTAATATGTGATTTACTTTCGATTCTTTAAGTTTCGATTTCGCTCTGCAGCGAGGTGATGTAGCCATTCACCTGGCCTGTAATGAGTCAATTTTCAACTAAGGTGACCACAAAGCTAAAATTGAACCAACAAATCTTGTGTACTGTCCCTTTCACTAGTAATGTACGCTGTTGAATATCTGAATATATCTATGGCTTAAGTTATTCAATAAGACATCCAGGCATATACAGTAGGCTAGCATGTTTGCCATGCATGTCGTGTCCATGAAAAGACAATCAGTGAAAAAAATTATGATTTTGCCACAAGCCCCTCATTTCCAAGTCCACTGACTGACTGTTGTCCGTGGCCTACTGTCTCTCTCAGATTGCTCCTTGCTACACTGTGCCCTGCTCCACGACCACCGACAACGAGTGCTTGTGGACGGACTGGGTGCTGGACAACAGTCTGAGTGGGGAGCAGGCCCGGCAGCACGCCTGCATCAAGCGCAGTGACGGCACGTGCAGCTGGTACCAGGGCGGGCCACCTCCAGAGAAGGACTTGCTTGACCTGTCTGACCCCTGAGGGAAAGGTCACGCCTAGCTTCACCCACGCCCCTCCCATCAGCCAGGCCAGGCACACGGCATGGCTCTCAATTCTCCAATGTCTATATATTTGATATTTTATGCTCTGATCTTCACAGCTCAGCGGCTTCAGAGATCTGTGTTCGAGATGTTCAGGGTCGGTCCACCTTGCCACTGTTATGAATGTAAGACAGAGAGAGCCCATCAGAAGACAGATGTTTATCGAGAACACGCATCGGCCCTGGGGTCAGGGTTTCATGGCTCTGCTTGTCTTTGCTTGATTTCTTCCTGTAATATATATATACATATGGCTACAGTTTGGTGCATTCCTCTTGTCTATTCAAACCTGCTCTAAAAGAAAGATCCTTCCCAGTGGAACACTTTCCCTACAGTGCAATAGAAACACTGGAAGGATTTTTTTTTTTTAAGAGGATGAAAGTATTGCCATACCATCATACCATTCAAATTTTCTCATTGCTGCATACAGCAATTCTGTACAGTATGTGCACTTAAATGTGTATTCATATTTTGGACACCTGGGATTTTTGTGAATTCTGTATAAGAATGTGCATATTGCTATTATTTGGCCATTAACTCTGTACACAAAAGAGTTAGATTAGCATAGGAATCACCTGTTAGATCATAACTGAAGCCTCGTTGATAACTTCCTGTGATTTTGCCTTGTGATCTTGTGTCATTGTGTGATGGTTTGTTTTTATTTTCTTGTGCCAAAAAGCTAATACATTGCTTTAACATGAGCAGGCGTAGAGGCCATGTAGAAAATGATTTTGTACACAAAAAAGTTTGTATGGGTATTTATGTGTCCTTTTGCTGTCAATATAGTTTTCTATACTGTACCAAAAAAAAATATTGTATGTAAAGTTTAGCTAGGACTTTCAACATTTCAAATATTCTTCGATCAGTACTTTATCCACTGTGCAATGCTAGCCTGGATGCTGGCTCTTTCAGCATAGGCCAAGGAGGATTTTGCCCTTGCGTCTGCAGGGATAGACTAGCATCCAGACTATCTCTATGTTCCTTCATTCAATAAAAATATTCACTTACAAGGAATAAACTAAAGCTCAATCAATTTCTTTTCTGTGTACACGCACACAACATGTCAGAGTGAAGGCAAGAGGAACACACAAAAATGTGAAGCTATAAAGTTCTCTCTTGATTTGTGGAATTTGAAGATTTGTTGTGAATAGAGGCCACAGGGACAGTTACGTAAGTGCTGACATCATAATCATTGCTTCTTGCCACTGCCTGGCCTGCTGCATAATCAGAGAGCCCAGGGGCCGACTATAGGATCATTGCAGCGCTGTCTGTGACGGGGCTAGTGGGAGGGAGGCTCAGAGATCAGCTGCTTACCATGTCCTTGTGGTTTGGGTAGTACGTCTGCTCAATCAGAGGGAATTTATCGGGGCCGAGCTTCTTGCAAGTGCTGATGAGTTGAGCAAACTGGTGTCAGGGAAAGATGAGAGAAAAAAAATCATAACAATAATAATGACACACTATTATTAATACAGTCAAAACATTTCAGCAAGCTTTCTGCACAGACAGACTTGCATATCAGGCATAAGCTGGTAACTCACTATTCAACTAATAACAAATTATTAATTATTACAGTAAGCTTTGTTGCACATCTGGTAAACACACTGGGTGGAATTCAGCTCTAGCAGTGATCAGCAGCAGAGCCAACTAAAAACACATTCCCTTATCTCCAGGTCACTAGCACAGCACAGCACACCACCCATGCAACTCATTAAAAGCTGATCGAGCCTTTTTTGGGTAAATCTAACCAGCAGATGAGGTCAAACAAAGCCAGGAAGCCTCACCGCCCATGGCTTGTCACTCAGGTTATAAATGGACTCCAGGGAATTGACACTGGGGACGCCGGCGTACTGCAACCCAATGATCATGTTGCGGAAATCCTCGTTCTTTGCCATGCTGTAGGCGTGCTGTCGGATGAGGACAAAGTCAGGCTTGAAGGACCTGCGGGGCAAAACGGGAGAGGGGAGAGAGATTAGGAAGGATGTCGGAGAATGACCCTGGAACGAGGGTGGACCACTGTGCACATGAGACTGAAATGGTGCTTAGTAAAAAATACCAACAATTTTCAAAATAGAAAGAGCAGAACAACAGTTGATCTCACAGAATGGGTCATTGCTCATGTGCTGTAGAATATTAGACAGCCTCTGAGATACAGGGTACTGCACACAGTGCACACAGGCAAAACTAGTTCAACAAAACTACAGTAACACTGAACGTAGAAAAGCTACTGGGGTATCCATTTAAGAACAACATAGAGAGAGGGAGAGAGAGAGAGGGAGAAGGAGAAAGACAGGGAGAGAGAGAGAGGGAGAGAGAGATGAAGAAAAACAGAGTGAAGGCTTCTCAGGTCACTGCACAAGTGATGGTGATAGGAGATGCTGCCTGTTGGTTCTTCTTTTGTGTGAGGGTGTGTGTGTGTGTGTGTGTATGCGTGTGTGTGAGGCGGTGTGTGTGCGAGGTAAACACAGGCCCAGTTTGATGAACACCAAGTCTGCATGTGCACAGAATATAAATGAGCCCTAATGAGGCTCACTGAGGCACCGCAGTGAGAAACTCTCACTCTCTCAGTGTGTGTGTGTGTGTGTGTGTGTGTGTGTGTGTGTGTGTGTGTGTGTGTGCGTGCATGTGTGTGATCACTACTTCCTACTAGTTTTGGCTATGCTTCAGTCATGTTTTTTAAACAATATCTTAATGTTATCTTTCGTTGACTCTTTATAAAACCAGAGGCCTGTTTCAGTGAGAGATTAGACAATATCCACACAATTTACAGTTGCACCCACAGGCAATGACAGATTGCTAATAAAAAACAAACTGACCTTCAGTTGAACCAGGTCCATTCATAAAGTTTTTTTCTTCCCTCTGTAATCACTAGCAGGCCTCAGTGACAAAGCACCAGAAACAATACTAAAAGCAGGTCCTGACAGGTGCTGGGAAATTTCGGTGAGCGTGCCTGCCCATTAAATACAAGCTTATCAAAACCTTTACAGCAATAAATCTTGATTACAGGGGATCTCTGGGGGCGATAAATCCAGTAACTTGCGCACAACATTACCGCCTTCTGATTCAATCAGCCCCATGACTTCAGCTCTTGCTTGAGCACCAGGTCTTTCCATTGCCCGTCTTCAGCCTCTTTCCTCTCCTATGGCAGGGGGCCCCTTGGCACATTACTGCTGCTTGCTTTGTGTCCTCAACATGATGCTAAATCCCACTGCGAGGGCTCCATATTGGCCTCCACAGCCAGACAGTTATGCAACGGCACAAGTGACATGTCCATTCCCATTCCCATTCCCGTTCCCATTCCCAGTGCCGTGGCGTGGCGTGAGTGAGTGAGGGAGAACACTTACCGCATCACTTTAGCTCCGTTCCTGATCACCTGCATGTCCACATTGCAAGTCCCATTGGCATGGGCCACCAAGTTGACCTCAGAAAAGTCAGCCTAGAGCACAAAAGCACAGGACAGGACAGTATAGCATAGCCACTATCTACTGTGGCTTTCATACACACCCTTCAAAAGCCGTGGAAAAAGATGCTTTCTCTTCAATTTCACTTCTTCAAAGGATCACTAAGCTAATAATGACACAATATTCTGCAAAGACAACCTGGTAAGATTTATAAATATTTCATGAAGAATCTGTAGGTATTAAATGTAGAATTTCTGCCGTTTTTATCAACTCTGTGATCACAGTTGTATTTGTCAAGTTAATCAAAACATATAATGCCTGACAACCAAAATATCAGTGTGTGTGCAGTCACATGACCGACAACAAAAGGGCGCAGCCGATATTAGAAGTCATTAATCCCGACTCCAGCGAGTAATAACAAGCGGCTGGTGGTGACATTGTCATTGTTTTGACTGCGGCCTTCACAATAACAGCAACCCTGAGCAATTCATTACAGCTCAGCCGCTGCAGGCTTTTACAAGAGACTGTGGGCTGATTAGTCCTCTCCGCTTTTACAGTAAGCACAACGCGTCACGCCATTGTGCTCCACAATTACTCCCTTAAAAGGCCCAGTGTTGACTACTTTCCCATAAAAACACTGCAAAACATGGGTGTGTGTGAAACCAATTAGTCACCCTTAATTAAAGGCTGACATTGACCTGCACAACTGTAAATAATCAGCATAATCAGTTTCATTTCACAACAGTCTGTGGTTGTGACATAATTGTGACGTACTGTACTGTAGCCTGGGCTTGATCATCAAACAAAGACAAACACAGATATTGAGACCCAATAAACGTCAAGCTAATATCCAATCAGACAAACCCTCTAGCATCTAACCATCGCCTCTGTGCTGGGGAGCTCTCAGAAGTAAACTGTACAATACACTGGACTCCCACAATGGCAACAAGAAGAAGCTGAACTTTTATTTTCAATTTTGTGGTCAGATGAAACAGACAGAACACTAACACTAAGTAAATGATGCATAGCGTCTTACTTTCAGTTTCATTTTGCTATGCCCCATTCGGTTAACAATAGTTATTGGTTTATACCTCGGCCTATGTTGCATCAATTTTTTTTGTTCTTTTTGCTACATACAGCATTCAGTGACCTCTAACAACAGGGCTATGGATTGATTCACACCGAACTTCTCCTTT
>JASCQY010000232.1:20558487-20569627 GCA_030264315.1 Sardinella tawilis
TGTGTGTGTGTGTGTGTGTGTGTGTGTGTGTGTGTGTGTGTGTGTGTGTGTGTGTGTGTGTGTGTGTGTGTGTCAGGTATTGTGTGGTGGGTACAACATGGATGAGCAGAGGCAGACTTACACACTCACAGTAGCAGACGCTAGAGTGGACACATTCATTCTCCAAGCTTACACTCGCCACCCAGAAAGAGTCCAGCATTCATCTCCATCAGCAATATCTTCAAACCCGAGACAAGCTGATCTCCACAATAACCCGCAAGTATAAATAAACAAATAGCATAATGTGATGTACAATTACAGCAAAATATTTTCTCTTTGAGCGTATTTTTTTGGGCCTTTATTGCCCTCAATCAGATAGGGCGGTAAAAAAGCCAGGAGAGGAGTGGGGCAGAGAGATGGGGAAGGAGGGGGAGATAAGCCAACCTCGGCTCATGATCCAGCCCGGCTTTATACCCCCACAAGATTCATTTCTTTCATGGACACAGTCATACGGAACTGCTTAATGAGAGAAGATGTTTTGCAATTGAAATGAAAAATGACTAAATCAACTGGAACACCAAAAAAAAGCAAAAAAAATGGCTGTTGTCTAATGTGCAAGGGTCAGTTCAGTCAATATCCGATTCCTTGATGCTCTGTTCTTGCGCGGGCACTGTTTGCAGTGAGTAGTAGGGAGTGCATCTCAATGTGCCATTCAGTGATGGAGCTTTCAGCATTGTTGGTGGGCATAGGCAGCCTCCGTGTCTCCATGGAAACAGGCGTTAAAGAGCGGAGTTCCTCTCTCCGTGGCATTGTGCGCTGACAAACAGGCGGGGAGAGCGTCTCAAGCTGCAGCAGGGGAAGTGAGAAGCGCTCAGCTCACCTCCACCGTTCAGCACATCTCTCCTGCTATAGGCTCCACTCTTTCCCTCCATCTCTCTCTCTCTCTCTATCCCCCTTTCTCCATCTCTCTCTGCCTCTCTCTTTCTCTCTCCCCCTTTCTCCATCTCTCTCGCTCTCTGGGGGGGATTTTCATATCATTCGTGCCGCTTTGCTCCTTCGACTTTCTTTCCCACCCTCACATGATAGACAGATAAAAATCACCGCCTGCTTTAAACGAAATTAGCAATGGCTCTGTGAACATCAGCGGCGAATGGAAAAAATGCAATTAAAACCCAGATGGAGCATCGCAAGGCTGCATGTGTAGGACGGATCACCTTGCGAAGGGCTTCTTACAAATGAGAAAAAGCCCTTGACTTGCAGTGCGGTTTTCTTCCTCAAAGAGACACATGCCATGCTTGCACCTCAGGTCAAATGGCAGCCACTTTCATGATGAAATGTGCAAGGCAAGGAATGCAAATCATTCTACAGAATCCCACAATCCATCATGAATGTCAATAGGTCCGACCTGTAGAACAGCAGTATAAGGTGAAACAAAGCATAGACTGTGCTGTTTTCTTGGATTACTGGTTGTGTTGACATAGTCTACCTTGATTGAATGAAGACCTTATACAGGGGTACAAGGATACATGCATAAACATAAAATGCACATTATCATTTAGAAATGCATGCATGGTTTATCATCGAGTGGATACTGTATACTGTAGCAGGCGTTACCCCAAAATGACTGGGGTGTTAAAAGGGTATCGTGCAATGAGAAAATCTGTGTAAAAATGGTACAAGCTTGTACAAATGGTACAACCATTCCCCATCCCAGTTTACCTCAGCGTTCATCGATCAATTTAGTGACTGACACTTGTGAGCAATCCACAAGCATAGAGGGTTGTGAAATTAAATATATAGATTGCTACATACTCATTCATATTGACATTCATGGTTGTTTAGTGAGCTATGGCTGTATCCTGGCACCATAGCTATAGTAATAGTATAGCGGTAGTAAGGTATACTGTAGTGATGAGAGCGTTTCACCCGTGGCTCTGCACCAAGTGCTCAATGTGACAAGTCATGACAACACAGAGCTCTCCTGCCCTCTTGTGGTTCACAAGTTAATTGCAGACAGCCCTTACATTTCACAGCTTCATGTTCTCATAGTGTGTATCAGCACAGAGCCTATTAAAGGTAGCCTTGATCAAAGGTTTCATTTTATTAAGATGACATGCTTTGAATTCTGTTCCCTTTTTTTTTTTTGCCGCTTTGTTAATGAAATTTTCTGCCTTGCGTTTAGGCCAGGCCTACTGTATGGAAATATGCTCGCTATCTATTTGCTTTTCTTTGCTGTGTGCTCAGAATCTTTAATTTGTCTAAAAGCAGCAGACAGTAATGCTGGGACAGTCAGTCTGTGAGTGGGGAGCAGAATGAGATCAAAGCAACAGTACACATCCTCGACTGCATCTCAATCTCATTAGGCTCCCTGCACCCTCTCCTGTCCCCTCTGACTCACTCATTCTGTGCCATCATGTGCCAGCAGTGTTTGCCTGCAAGTGCTCATCAACCCAAAGAGCAGGGAGTCATTAAGCCAAGTTCTGTTTCATCAGGTAGGGAGGCTTGTTTGCCAGATTTTCAGAAAATATCGGCCTTCTATTGGAGCACAAAACTGGAAGGATAAAAATATGTATATCCATTTTCTAGTTTCTAAATCACACAACACGCTTGTAAAGGGTTTGTCATGATATCCATCATGACCTCTCCGTTATGGTGCCCTCTGGTGTTTGAAGCTCTAGGCCGCAACAACGCTATTAAAAGAAAGAAAGAAAGAAAGAAAGAAAGAAAGAAAGAAAGAAAGAAAGAAAGAAGGCTTCAATTTTCGAAGAGATAGGCTTACATGCAAGACATTTTGATTTTCATTGTAATATTTAGTCTACCATTATAACACCCTCTCTGGCTACATCAAGAAGCCATTGTTTTTTTCCCTGCTTATGAATGTTTAGCCTACTCCATGCCACAAGGTGGCAACAAATAGTATTTTGACCGGTGTCTTCAATGACATTTTTCTACTGTTTTTTTTTCCAACATTGACATTAACATTAGCTTGTACAGCTCTAACGATATGACATGGCATGTAGTTTATTCCTTAGATACCTCTAATGTTTTATGAACAAACTAAGTACACGGATATTTGTAAATATTATAATTGCCGTAATCATTGGCCTATTAGCAAGCTTGGGAGACGTTAGGTGTAGCTATGCATGCTGTTAGTTATGAAGTAACTTGCCATTGAACGTATCCATACGTTAGCTAGCATGTAAAGACCTTTGTGATATAGGGCCCTTTTTGTTTTTTAAATCACCTGGGTTGTGATGCAGGTCACACTAACCTTTTGAGACATCCCGTGGCACATGTTTAGTAGAAGTGTCAAACATGTCTGTTCCAGCTCTGCAAAACTCAGCAGTGTTTTTTCGAAGGATACTCGCCCAGTTTCCTCAGGATATAAGTTTAGCGTTTGCATATGGATCTGGTGTATTTAAACAACAGGGAACTTCTCAAGGTCAAATGGGGGTAAGAGAAAATAAACTGATACAGTTCACTTTATCCTCTTTCATGCTTTTTAGTCATCATGTTTCACAGACTTCTCTTAGCCCAGATCATTTCCCAAATGTATTTTAGTTAACATGCAACCCTATGAATTAGTGCTTACTCTTACTCTTGGGTAAATCACTCATAAATTCTTAATGCATTTAGGCTAAAGCTTTTTTGACCTGCATGTTTAGCCTTTACATTTAAATCTACAGTATGTTTGCATGCTGATGAAACTGTCTGTCCATCGCTCACTTGATATTTATGTATGTATTTATTTATTTAAGAAAAACATGCTGGACTTTGTGTTTGCTGTGGACGACCCAGTCACTTGGCATACAATGAACCTGATGCAGAATCGGAAGCATTATTCTTTCCTGAAGTTCCTTGGGCCCAAACAGATCACCACTATCCAGAATGACCATGGAGCAGGAGTGTATTACAACACCCTAGTTCCCATTGATGGAAGGGTATGAGAAGGTCCCGCTAGTCAATGATTATGAAAGTTAAGTTTTTTAAAGTGCTGTCAAAAACACGTACAGAGCCATATTACACATCGCTGTGACACTTGACATTTTATAAGCTATTCTGTTCCACATGGAGCACATTTGGTAGAGAATTGGCTAAACTCTGTATGAGGGCTCAGTCTATCTTTATTTGGGCATTGAACAGCATTACGGTACATTGTACTTGTCTAAGCATTTTTCTTCTTTTTCCAGGTGATAAAGTATGGTGTTATTAGCACTGAAACCCTGATTGATGATTTGATGCACTGGAAGACCATGTACATTGCTGGTAGACTACACAAACCCGTGAGTGTCCCCTGAAGTGTCCCATATATCACCATCTATCACTGTGTTGGCACTCTTAGCCCAGTACTGAGGCATGCTTGTGGCCTGTGTGTGCAGGTGCGTATCCTGCTGCAGGGCGAGAATGGGAAGCTGCGGGGGGCGTTGGTGGGGAACCTGAAGAGTGCCGTCACGGCCTCTTTCCTCATGCTGCCAGAGAGCTTCTCTGAGGAGGAGCTTTTCCTCCAGATAGCTGGCCTCTCCTACTGTGGTGAGTGCATGCCAGCTTCTCAATGGCCTGCACTAGTGGATCTAACCTCTTCATTTAGATGCACTGGCGTGTAATGTAGTTGCCCAAATTTTTCAGATTTTTCCTTTATGGCAGCACAATCTATTTATTTTATGCGATATATTTTACCATCTGCAGTGTTATACTAAGGAGCCAATCTAAGATATCAATCAAGAAAGGATCATTAGAAGCATGTCTTAGTGTTATAGCAGTGCTAGTAAGAACATGTTGGAAAAGCAGGGATTCCTATGAAATGCCCTTACTAAGCTATTGTCCATGCTTGTCTTCCCACAAGGGGATTTCAGAATGATTATTGGGGAGGATAAGTCCAAAGTGTCCAATATCGTCAAAGACAACATGCCCCACTTTCGAGACTTGTACACCAACATCTTGCAGGAGTGTCCTCAGGTGGTGTACAAGCCACAACAAGGCCGACTAGAGGTGAGTCACATATGCATGGTATATATACAGTTTATATGGTGGGATCATGTGAACGAGAGGGAAAATATTCTTTCCAATCTAACCTCTAGTTTTATGTTTGATGCAATGTATTGATTGGCTGGAATACTGTATAAATCAGCTTGGTCTAAAGCACATCTTTTACTTGTATGGAGTCTGGACTTGGGGAGGGATTGACCAACATTGTTGCCAAACTGATGTGGGCTCACTGAAGGCCTGTGCTCTGCTTGTAGGTGGACAAAAGCCCAGAGGGCCAGTTTGTCCAGCTGATGGCCCTGCCCCGCTCCCTCCAGCAGCAGATCACGCGGCTGGTGGACCTCCCTGGGAAGAACCGGGACGTGGAGGAGATCCTGCTGCAGGTGGCCCAGGACCCTGACTGTGGAGCTGTGGTGCAGCAAGGTGGGGAACACTGGTGCCATGTCAGCAGGCACACTGCCTTGCTGGGAACTTGTGTGTGTGCTATGGGACGCTTTATTTGCCCTCCTGTCTGCATATTGGTCCAGTGTCCAGTGACTACTAAACTAGAGCAAGCGTATTTCTGCAGCCTATTTCTGTGGCTTTAGTGCAGCAGTGTCTGTGGTGGGAGCTGGCTTGTGGAGGGATGTTGAAGGCTTTGATGATTAAGGATGGGAACTCACAGTACAGGTGCAAGGGGTGACCGGTGATGGTCAGATGTTGGGTAGATGTTTCAAGTGAGGTGAGCAGGACTGGGGGAACATGGTAAAGCCCCTTGGCTCATGTCACACAAGGCAGGTTCCTCCACCTTACAGCTGCACTATGAAAGAATTAAGGTTGCAACCAGACACTCAGAATCTGACTAAAAGTTTTCTAATCAAGCCATCATGCAATCATAAATACGATTCCAGGGAGGTGGTTTAAATTTTGATGCGAATGCGATTAAACAGTTTAATTAGCGAATGTTGCATTAAGCGCATTTCTGTCCATAGACGTTAATTCCACAGCTGCTCGGAACATGTCACTTGATTAGCCTAACGTTTCTTTCTGCAGAGGCACGTATTTGTGAGCCGAATTATTTTTATGCTAATATGAAATGTGAATAATGTTGGATGGAAACCAAACTAGTGTTACATAGCAGCAAATGTTCTGGGCAGTGCACACATAAGCAGTGTCTGATACATAGTAAAGCACTGTTGTGTGTTGCTTTGACTCTTGCTTTTGACTCCTCTGGTCTGTCGGAGCAGACAGTACAGAAAAAGACCCTCCATTGGAGTGACTGCTGTCTGGCCCAGGTGGACTTGTGTGAGAGAAGCCTAGAATGTTCCTTTCTCTAATACCTCTCAGGAAATGTATCCCTGCTCTGAGCGGTGCTATTCCCCAGGCCGAGCAGAGCCTGGCCACTGGAGGAGGGGGCTGGGCAGAGGAGGCCTGTGCTGAGTGCTCATGTCCCTCCGGCTTTGGCCTCTCTAGTCCGCAGAGTCGCTTCTGTGCTTGTGTGACTCCAGAGTACTCAGTACGGCACACATTACACTACCTCAGACAGCCAGCCTGGATGACTCAGTGCTTGAAATATAAATTGTAAAATACAAATACATTTGTGCTTATCCAATATTCCAAAGTGTATTACTGTCATTAGTAATCAGTATTTGTAAAATGAATGAATCATTAAAGATAAACAATACAAGAAAGCAAATAAAAACACAGGCTAAATGAAGCTACTGGAAAGGTGCCATAGCAACGACCATGATGACTCGGATCTGCCGTTTTTTTTTTTTTCTTTTGCTGTTGTTGTTGTTGTTGCTTTAATCCAGAGGTGGCCAAACTTTCCTGTTTCCGGGCCACACACTGAAAAATCTGAGCTGCCAAGGCCCAATGCAAAATGAAAAGCACTGGTTTTTACCAGTTTGAAGTGACCAAGTGGCTGCGTTTTAGATCTGAAAACCTGCAGGCTGTCTAATGCTACACTGTATGATGATGCTTTTAACAAACATGTCACACCAGTACTGAAAACGAATGTGTCATGGATAACAACATGTCACATTCAATTTTATTTTTTTTTATTTTAAACAGAGCAGAGGGCCACATTTGGTCCCCGGGCCTTAGTTTGGCCACCCCTGTTTTAATCAGTCATAATGTCACCCACACAAATTCTGAAAATAATCTCATTCTCTGACTATATCATAGAGTGGCACACTGTTGGAGATTGATGTAAATGCTCTTTTTACACAGCAATCGCATCAATAGTGAAGATCTCAAGCCTAACACAGAGTGCCAAAGGAATAGCCACCGCTGGTATGTTAAACAGGTTTCACTTTGCTTTAATCTGGATACAGAGCTGTTCTTGAGTCAGTTCTGACACATTATGCCTCTCATTCTGCAGGGATCTGGAAGACGACGTCATACAGTGTCAAAAAGCTTAAGAAAATGTGGAAGGGCTGGAGGATGAAGCCATCGTGACCTCTCCCCCTATTGTGTGTTTGCCCTGTAGCTGCTGAGACAGTGTGGAACTAGCATGTAGTTACGCTGACCCCCATCTGCCTGGCCCTGTGCACACCACACTAGTCAGGCCGTAGTAGCATACACTCTCTCTGGGATGGAATAGTGCAGATATGCCTTGTGCAATGTACAAGCCCAGCAAACCATACAGTCTGATACAGCTGATTAAAGGATCATGGCACTTATATGTCCTGGTGCCATAATATTGTGGGGCCCAAAGTACCTTGTGGGTCTACATTGTCTAGATGTATTACAGCTACTGTCATCTGGTCATCTCCAACACAGATACAGTAGCTGTTTTGGATAAATTTGCTTGAATAAAACTTCTCTGTTCCAGTGTCATTTGTATTGCACAGGTTTAATGTTTTAGAAGTGCTCCACCTTATTTAACGCCTCTCGGATGTACATTTTATCCTACCATAAAGATCTGTTTTGGAGACCAACAACCTGTTTGTATTCTATTGGAAAGATATCAAAGGGGCAAATGCACTTCATGTTGGCTTGATGTCCATAAGGTTGGGACCCTAACCAATCTATCGAATAAGATTATCTGTATTTGTACAAAATATACATAATGAAGGAAAACTACCTATGATTATGAATAATATTAACATCAATAATAATCATAATCATAACCATAATACTACTACTACTACATGATAATAGTAATAATAGTAGTTGTTGTAGTATAGTTTGTATTTATCTTCCCCAGGAGTTCACATGCATCACTGGGGCCGTGTCTCATATGGCGCAAATGCACACTTCAAACACTGTCTTGGTGCGTTCTGAATGTTTGTTTGGTTACGTTTGTCACTTCTGTTAAGCGTTTTCAGTGCTCCATTTGGGACAACGATTCACGTCAAAAATGCACTCTATGGCCATAAGTAGCCATGCACACTGTGCAGTGTTGCAGTGCAAGTGTGCCATATGAGATAGCCTGGATGTTCTAGGGCTCAACTGGTCCTTGTGAAGGTTTGTAGTGTGCACACTATGCAGTGTTCTGCTCCTACTTGGGAGCTCAGGCGGCAGTGCAGCTGGCCAAGGCAGATGACTGCTCAGCAAGGGTGTGACAATGCAGCTGGTGAAATGCCTCTTATCTTCAAGGACTTATCTCAGTTTGTATGTTGAGTACAATTTGAAATAAAGACACTTACTTTGAAAAAGGAAGGAGTATAACTGCATTCTGAAATGATGTGGACTACTTAATGCTATCAGTTTCCAGATTAGGGTTAATAAATATTTCATCAATATTTAAAGAAAATGTTTAAACCCTTTGTCCTGGTCTGTGCATAAAAGTAATCTAATTTAAATGTATAAAATCATGTTGTTTCAGCTCAATGAGGTCATACAATGGCAGAGCAACCATTCTGTGGTTTATACAGTAATTTACAAGGCAATGACATTGTACTAATTCATTAATAACATATTTGTTCATATTATCTAGTAGTACCATAGTAGTAGAGCCCTTCAGAACTCCGCTTCCTTCCTTCCTACCTGCAAGGATATGATGTAATTCGCATGATTAACATAATTTATGCTGATCTCATTTTGTTGAGCTAAACCAATGAGAATTCTTCACTTTCACCACCTGCTAGGAAGAGAATTCCATCATTCCAAACATTCTTCCTCAGAGTGGCCGCTCAGTAGCCTGCTTGCCGTGCGTGTGGCCAAGTTAGATCGAGTGTGTTTTTTTCTTTCTTTTCTTGGATTGGCTTTATCGTGATATTTTCTTTTCTATGAGACTTTTATAAGATTGCCTCAAACTTCCATCATCGGTGAATATACTTCTTGAGGACCCAAAGTGGCGCTTCAAGGTGGTATGTATAAATTACGGAAACCTTTAATCAGACTAGCAAAATTTGTGATTATAAATCAGGTTAAAAGTGACTCAGACACGTCGTGGAGGTGGCTATACATTTTAATCCTTATTCAGTAAGAAAACTGATCATCTAATATTATTTACCACAAAATTCTAATGGCACAGGCTACCGCGCAAAATGTGACTAGCAGTTTGAAAGCGTTGTAATTCCCATCGCCTTCCCCACAGTAATGGAGGAAACACTTGTTACAAGTATTTGCTTACGTTAGGGGTGTAGGAATGTATTCACACAAACGGAATTTGTAATAGTACTGGGAAGTTGTGACAACTTTAACTTTATAGTATCGCGTGTCTTAACATTTGTGCGCGTACAACTTCCTCTTGGGAGCGCATAACGTGAGGCTAGCTTTTATTGTGCAAATCCTACATTGAAATGATAAGCTAATGTTGATAGTGGGTGATAGGGTTTTTGGTCGTCGCGAGTTTCCTCAAGACTAACACAACGACATTTTGTTCGTTTTACAACTCAGATGGTGTTTATTTGAGAATTAAGTTTCTTCGTTGACTTCTTGGCAAAGCTGTGTCGCGTAAAAGTAATTTCCTTGCAAAAATGCTGGAATGGTATCCTTGGAATGTTGAGTGTGGGAAGCAGCATGAGGCAGACAAATTGCGCTCAAATACACACGTTTCTTAACTTCATTCATTTCACGCAAATGGATAGATTACTGGCGTGACTGACTTTGTATTACGTAAACTGCAATATAGTCATGTACTCACAATCTCCACTAACACAATATTAGCACAAAGTCTTTCTGATTTAGACCACGTCTACAGTAACATAGCCTACTAGGTTGGTTTCACTAACAAATCAATTCACTTTGCATTGCAACATGAAGCAAGCAAAACAAACGTCTTGAATGTTTAGGCTACTTTAATGTGTTTTATTAATGTTTCCCAATGATTTCCAACAGGGTCTTGCCAAGAATGGAAACGCCCTTGGATGTATTGTCAAGAGCAGCATCATTAGTTCATGCGGATGATGAGAAGCGTAAGTCTAAAATGTTTATTTGATTACTGTACCTAGGATAGGCTAGCGCTTTTTTATGGTTATTTTATGTAGCCAATTCAAGAGGGGTTGAACCATTTTGTGTGCTCTGACAAAACACTTCCATCATTTTACCAATGACTCAACTTTTATTAACATTTAGACAACAATGAGAACAGATTAAGTCATGGCCTAGATTCTGTTGAGAAAGCTCAACTGTCCAGAGTTTATGGGACATATGGCTACAGGTCAGGAAGAGTCACCATTCATTGAAACATGTATGTTGCTTGATCACACTAACACTGCCGCCCCCATACAAATGCACTATTGGTCTACATGCAAAATGCAGTTATTCTTTAGGTTATGGATGAGAGAAAACCCACTTCAAGGCCTCTAGTCCTAAACAGCTGGCATGTCCACTCAGTTCCATCTGAAATGCCCTCTCTTGCTTGCTGGCCTAACGTTCATTCCACTGTGTCTACTTCATCCATATAATCCCACCTCAATTCTGTCCAGAGAAAATTCCTTCCTAGATTAAGGAGGAAGGCAAATCTGCTCAGCAGGCATTGAGCCTACTTGAAATTTTGGTGTTGAGGGTCCTGTGGGGGTTGAATAGCTACAGCCTTCAGAAACCCTAATGTGAATTGAACTGCTGACTGGAAGAGCTGCTTTTTTCATCTTTCCCTGGGCTCAGCAGGTGTTTGAATTGTTACTTGGGTCCAATTATTTTTGCATTGAGGAGTTGATGTAGGTCTTAGTCTGTGTGTGTGGGTGTGTGTGTGGGTGGGGGGGGGGGGGGGGGTCGGTGTTGTATTGTGATTAAAGGCGGAAAAGGG
>JASCQY010000232.1:20571303-20588829 GCA_030264315.1 Sardinella tawilis
GCCGGCCCCTGCCCCTGCCCCTGCCCCTGCCCCTGCCCCTGCCCCCTTCAAGGAGGGCAAGGTGGGAGACGGGTTGCCATCACTCTGATGCCTCTAATGGCTCTGGACTGGAGAAGCCACTTCTCATCACACAGCCGTCACCTGCTGGGGAACGCCATGCTAGCCAGTTATACGGCCTCGTTTGACGGATATTCCCACTGGTCTCACTCTTTAGAAACTTTAGACCGATTGAGGCGGTCTGATTTGCCTCTCTAAATGTGTAAATGAGTGAAGAGCCTTGTCATCAGTGCTTGGTCAGGAGGTACCCATAGGACAGGAATGTAGCACTGATGAATGACATACATTAATGGTCCAGAAACTGTGTTTTTTTGCTGTGATGGACTGGACTTGTAGCATCTGCCTGTTCATTAGGGGGTAGAGCATTCGAACAAGGCCAGAGGGTCGGCCAGCCCTCTCTATTGTGCCTCGCTGATCTTTTCGCTACTGTGTGCTCGCTTGTGTGTGTGTGTGTGTGTGTGTGTGTGTGTGTGTTTGTGTTTGCTCACACATGTGGAGATTTTTCTGTAAGGCCCAGGCCCTTCCTCTATTGTCTGTGGTTGAGGATGGGTGTCAAGCACAAAGGACATAGTTATGAGATGCCCTGCTAGTGACAACAAAAAAGACGCAACAATCAGTGTGGTTATATGGCTCGACTGTGTGTGTGTGTGTGTATGTGTGTGTGTTTGTGTGTGTATGTGTTTGAGAATGAAGCAGCAGCTGAGGGTTCTCTCCTCTCTCTGGGCTTCTTCAGGTCCCTGAGGTCAGTGAGCCTGGGTCAGCAGGGGTCACAGGTCAGGGGTCAGGGGTCACAGTGAGTAGGAGGCTGTGTGCGACAGGGAGGAGGAGGAGGAGGCAGGCAGAGATAATCCATTTTATTGTTGTTTCTTCAGGCCCGTGACAGTTGTTGTAACGGTTTTCAGCGATTAGCAATTGTATTAACGGATCTTTTGATTATTAGGCCAACATATGGGACACCGTTTGGAGCTTTGTTTTGTTTAAGCTTGGGCACATTTCTTGGCGGAGCCCATTTCAAAACCTGTGGCCATGTGGAAGTCTAGTGCTAAAAAGAATGGATTGTTTTGAGCAGTTTGCACATAGTTGGTGTCCTCAGCTCAGACTAGTTTAGGCTCCAGACTCATGGTTAGGTCCTCAGCGTTAATGGGAACTCGAGGACCTGGGAAAAGGTTCTTTAATGGGCTTGAACGGAACGCTTGTTTGCCTCAGGTGGTGGCAGCAGTACATGTGGTTGATGTGTTGGGAGTGGGAGGCATTGGATGCACAACAACAGATGCGTGCTCCAGACTTTTCACAAGGCCTGTGAAAGTGGGATGTGTCTGCCGAGTGGTGGAAGTTTCCAGGTGGCAACTTTAGTGTGGGGTGTGGGGTTATGACTGTGAATGCATGCCATGGCTTGTGCATACTTGAGATTAGAATACCTTCCTGATATTTCATCATAACTGGCATACTGTCTCCTAGGCTTGGTTCAGTATGTTGTATGATACCCAAGTATTGGTGAAAAACTTAAGGTCTTAAAGTGCATTGTCCATGATACTGTAGCCAGTGCACAGTGGAGTGTGTCTGGGTCTGAAGCCTCCAGGCCTGTCTGTCTGTGTGTGTGTGTGTGTGTGTGTGTGTGTGTGTGTGTGTGTGTGTGTGTGTGCCTGTCCTGTCTGTGTTCCTTTCCCACAGTAGGAGTGAGCGTGCAAACTATGCGCTATCACATGGACCCTGAGGAATGCTCTCCTGTCCTCGTGTTCTCCGAGGTGCTACTTCAGACCTGTCTCTCTTCGGCAGATTTGATCACAAGAACTATGTCAAAGATGGATGCCTCTCATAGCTGCGTGTTTTTCCAGACAGGACTCTGCTCACGGTGGCGGTGGTGGTGGCCGAGTCAGAGAGGGCAGCAGAGCAGGCCGTCCGTCCGTCAACTTGACGGTGACGGCTGCGTCACATTCCGTTTGAGCACACTCTGTTGACCATGGCTTAAGAGGGTCTTTTTTTTCCCACCCCCACGAGCACTCCCATCTCCCAGTGTAAAGGCCCTCTGTGCCAGAGATAATTGGATGTTCTTTTGTGTGTTTAAAGCGACTGAGCCATGCCCCCACTAACCCAGAGGAGAGGAGAGAAGAGGAGGGGAGGGGAGAAGAAGAGAGGAGGGGAAGCGGAGGGAGGAGCGAATAGGGGAGGGGAGGGAATGCTGTCTGGGCTAGGGACGGCCACAGGTGGAGCCCTGATGGGGAGCAGTCAGCCATGACTGGCTGCCTCGTGGGTTGTTGCATGTGGGTCCTCTCAAATAGTCATTCTTGCTCTGCCAGTGAAGAGTGTCTGTTTGTGTGTGTGTGTGTGTGTGTGTGTGTGTGTGTGTGTGTGTGTGTGTGGGGGGGAGTGACAAGTTTGCTGTCTACACACACACACACACACACACACACACACACACACACACTCCTCCCCACCCTGATTCCTTTCTGCCTTGGGACAAACAAAGCATGTTGAGGCTGGAGCAGCTTGTTGGTTCCCTCCTTACAGGAAACAAACAGACTGGTTGACTCTGGTGGTCAGCGCCACTCCTGTTTGGGCATAAACAAACAAGCATGGCAGCCCAGAGAGCTCAGGCGTGCGTGTACTTGCGCAGGGCTATGGGAGCGACACAGATAGTCCCATGTGCTGATGCTAGGGGTCTGGAGCTAGAAATGGCAGGGACTCATAATGGATAATGGATAATGGAATGAGTTATTTTTTTTTACTCGCACCCACAAATCGTGTTTATTTTGGAAGGTGAGCACCCTATTCTCATAAATACTGATAATGGATCCCAATTCATATCCATGGGGGCTTTCAAAGCCTATGCTGGAAATGCCAGATCATGCATGTACAGTACTATAAAGCATCTCAAACGCAGACAGTGTTGGCAAAGGTGAGGGGCGGTAGGGCTGAGAAAGAGGCCCACACTGAGCTGATAGTGGTCATGCCCAGAGCCAAGGTCTTTAGCCATAGAATAGCAGCTTTAGGAGCAAAGCAGCTCTTTATGTGACCCCTCCACAAACACTCCCAGGCTGGCGCTATTCAGGCCAGCGCCGGTGGAATTTCTAGCACCTCCGTGTCGGTGCAGTTTCTCCTCAGACGCCGTCGCCCATCGTCCCCAACATGCCAGACATTCAGCGAGGGCATTGCTCGGAGATCACCGCTCCCGTCATCACAAGACGGCTCGCCCTTATCACTGGGCCTTTTGTTTTTGGGCGGTGCTGGCGGTGTACACAGCAGTTTGGGAAACAAAGGAAAATTCCGGGTCAGAAAATCCCTCTCCATATGCTCGGCCCTGCCCCAGTTTGGTGAGCTTGGTATGAGGTCATTGATTAACCGATGTATGCGTCTTGGACAGAGTCTGAGTTTGCTAGCAGGAAAAAAAGGCATTGTGTTTTTCTGGATAATGCTCTGGGACAGTCATGGTAACCTGGCTATTTTTCAAGGAAGTGGCCATTAAAAATGCATGAGCCAAAAAGTCACTGAGCCCAAAGGTCTACTCAGCACCAGATTTAAAGCAAACAGTCCCTCCCAGACCTCTTATGTTTGAAATCAATATTTAACAGGCAAACCACCGCATGCTAACTCCTTCTCTTCAGCAGTTGACAAGACATTGCTCAAGGCCTGGAGGAAAAAAATCAGTTTAGCTGCTAGTTTAACTGTGTTCTTGTATGTGTGTGTGTGCCTGTGAAAGCATGGATTTCCCCAAACAAAAGAATGCTTGCTGAGTGACGGAGCAGTATGAGAAATTACCTCGTACTCATTGAGTCACTGGACACCATTAGTCATCGAGTCAGCTGCTGCAATGTAAGGCCAATAGAGTAAGACTATGTTGTCTAACGCATGCTGGAAGGCCAGTACAGTAGGACTATGTAGTATGGATGTCCCCATGCTAACACATGCTGGTAAGCCAGTACAGTAGGACTACAGCATGTAGTATGGATGTCTGCATGCTTATGTGTTTTTGTTATAGGAACAATGAGGACGGAGATCCAGTGGCGTTTAATGGCTTTGCTTTGGCTTACAGTCAGTATAACTGAGGTGTCAGGTTACAGAACTTGTCATGGCAGTTGGTGGTGCATTTGCTGTGTGTGTGTGTGTGAGACAGGTGGCTGACTGAAGAGCACATGGTTTGTGTGAGGGGCAGATCAGTGTCTGAATGTAGATGACGGTGGGATAAAGTGTGATGACCTTTTTTTCTACATTGGTTCAAATCATCCAAAAAAACTTTTTCCATATTTTTCTTCCTGAAAATCTCTCTCTCTCTCTCTCTCTCTCTCTCTCTCTCTCTCTCTCTCTCTCTCTCTCTTTCTCTTTCTCTGTGTGTGTCTGTTCAAACTTCAAACACACTCCGGTCTTACTCATCAGTGTGGACAGAGACTTTGATACACCAATCAAGCTCCCACTAGCCAAAGTCCTCAGGGCCTGGCACTGAGCTATCTTGCTCAGAGAGGCATCTCTGTGTCTGCACTGATAATGGAGTGGTAGCACCATCCAAGCACATAGCTGCCTTCAGCCAGAGTAAACACGCACTCACTCGCTAATACACACACACACACACACACACACACTCTCTATTTCACTCGCTCGCTCAATCACTCACTCTCACTCACGCACACACACACACACACACACACACACACACACACACAGATTATTACCCAGATGAATATTTCTTGCTCAAGTGTTTCTGAGCTGGTGTGTTTGTTCTCCATGCACTCTATTTGAAGTGGGCTTGATGAGGTGTCCCACCCATGGCTGTCTTTGACCAAGTGCTTCTTCCTGTCTGAGGCGGAGCAACAGGGCCACAGAGGCAGGTGTGCTCTGGGCAGCTCGTGGCAATGGCAGGTTGAGGTGTGCACACAGTTGGCAGTTTAACAGCCCTTGTAGCAGCCTAGTGATCATTTCAACACTGCATATATACAGTACACTGCCTTCTGTTTCATGATATAAGTTGGTATGAAGGAATGAAGAGTATTTACTAGATCAGATCCTGGGAAATGGCAAAAGTTGCAGAACAAATTTGAGCAGAGTTTCATAACAGTAGTAGTACTGTATATTACTTCAGACTACTGCAGTTGCAGTAAAGTGAAGCACGCCATTTAGCCACACTGGATTCAGCCTTCACTCTGCTGTTGCTTTCATATGTGGCCTAGCCTGTTAGCCTTCAGCTTCATGCAACCCAACAAATATGTCTGCCTTTAGGTTGGCCCACAACAGGCAAGCAGCAAATTGATCCAGATAAAACGTAGCTCACAAGAAGCTATGCGAACAAGAACAACAAACTGATTGGACATCAGCAGCATTGGTTTATCTGCATCTGGGGCACCAGTTTCTTCCATTAAAGATGGGTACTGTTTGACACTTTTGCTGTTTTACATGCAGACATTACAAGGTTTTTTCCTTTTTTTCTTGATGGTGAGCATTCCTATGTTGCCATTCTTTTAGAGAACTGAAGATCATGGCCAGTGATCTCTGTGTCTGATGATGACTTACTCATCAACTGCTAGTCATCATCAGGATCCTAGTGTGGTTGGCACAGGCCTCTCCTCTGTGCAGTGAACCTGGCCTCCACACCTGCCTCTTGATCACACAAGATGACTGTCAGACAGGCAGATTTATTTGTGAACAGCTCATCCTTAGGGAACCTGCCCATGTTCTTTTGTGTACCAAAGCAGGAGGCATTCAAAACACTCGGCTGACAAAGGAGACATTTGAATGGCAGAATTCAACAATCACACAAAAGAGTACATTTGAGCGGAGTTAGCGTCTGTGTTTATGTCATGTTTCTACCAGTCAGACGCTTTTTCCATGCCTGCAGAACACATGCAAATGAGGCCTATTTGCATGGGCCACATCCTCAAGGGGAAAGCGAGTTCCAGGCAGTTGCACATCCACAATGCCTGCTTTCACATCGCCACTCAACTCTCCATCCAGGAATGGATTGCTAATGGTCGCTCCTAAAGTTTTTGTCATTTGAAAGGCCAACTGTATTTCCAGTTTCAGATGTGAAGGACTATGGCAGCGCGGCTGGCTTTGAACTGTGGTGTGGTGGTCCGAGTAAGATTGAGTGAATGCATGATTAGGCAAAGCAGGTTGGCCACTGCCTGGGTCCCCAGTCCCAGGGCCTCAGAGGAACCTCCAGTAGAGGGGCTGGGCAAGCAACGCTGGCTCATCTGGAGGTTGAATCACAGCTCTGTGTATGTGTGTGTGTGTGTGTGTGTGTGTGTGTGTGGGTTTTCTGACTGACGCGTGTGTGTGTGCACACAAACACAGAGCTGCACAGCTGATTGAGTCCCTGTTTAAGGCTCAAGCCAAGATAGGGAGCCAGAAAGAGCCAGTGGCCTACAGCTGCTTAAAGCTGCTATGTACTGTACAAGTCTCAGGGAACACTTCTGCTTGAAAGGCCTCTTGAATACACCTTTTACTCACTTGCATTGAATATACCTCATACACTCACTTGCATTGAGTACACTTTTTACACTCACTCACATTGAGTACGCCATTTACACTCACTCACACTGAATACACCTTTTTCTCACTCCCTTGTATTTACCACAGCAGCCACAGGTGGTAGGGATATTGTAGAGAGAATGAAAGCCAGTTGATTTTACATGCTAACTTCAGTGAATATCTTTTTTAATGCATTTTTTTCCTTCCCATTCTGTTGCTGTTTTTAGGTCTCTGTTTTCTTACAAACACTGTCGTTCCTATAAGGCAGTGATTGTCAAACTGGGGTACGAGTACCCCTGGGGGTAATTGGATCAATTCTTGGGGGTACACAAAATAAATATGTGACTAGGTTCACAGCTCTCACCATCTTAAAGATAAACTTCAGGTACAGATGTGCAAACTATTCCCAATACAACCAAACTATACCCAATTCAACCAAATTGCCAATACATTGAGATGTACCATATGTGTCCACAGTTTGTTTAGCATGAATCATTCAAATATTCGCTATAGCTGTCTGTGCTTGGTAGTACACGTGTTTCAGGGGGTACACGCCAGTTAAGTGTTTGAGAACCACTGCTATAAGGGGTCACTGATGGGAGATGTAGTCAAATGAAGAAAAAAAAAATAAAATAAATATATATATACATACATACATACACATTTTTTTACCCCTACCTTATGAAGACGTGATTTCATTTTGATTTTTCTGTCAAAGTTTTCCATGTATGTTGGTGATGTGGTGCAACCAAGTAGAAGCACCCAGGGCAGGATCCAGAATTCCTTTTGTTTCACTTTCACAGCATTGCAAGGTGGGGCATTTAGCCTGGGAGAAAATGAGTAGTTTCTTAGCGGCCTTGTATTTCTGAACTGCCAGGTCTGTCTTAGGTTAACTACAGTGCCAGCTCCCTGTCCATGTGCACGCGTACACCTGCCGCAATAAGGCTCACAGGGCCCATCTGTGCATAGACTGTATGGTCACAGTAGATCTCAGTCAAGTATGTGTTTGTATCCTTTATCAGGCTAGGAGTGATTTAGAAGTTTATGCTGATGATGGTGGTGTATAGTCAGTGCAAGAGACTCAGCTAGAGTAGCGTTTGGTAGGGCTCTCGTCTCCATTTCGCCCCTGGAGCGAACCCCACAAAGGGGGTCTGCTCACTCTCACTCCATGCTGTGCACCTCTCAGACAGCCCCGCAACCAGGAAATAGGCCTTCTCTTTTTCATAACAACAAGGATAACGTGTCAGTCGTATGTAGCAAAGGAAAAGTTACTCTGTTTTTCTTCAGGACACTGTCAAGGAACAAGGCTTGTGTAATCTCCTTTACTAAATCACACGGAGAACTTAAATGTGTGGAATTTCAGTGTGCCCGAGCTGTCAATGCATGGACATGCAGGATATGAATGTACTTGTGTGTATGCCATGGGTGTGTGTGTGTGTAAAAAGGCCCTCAGCTCAGAGTTTTTCTCTTACTGCTGGATAAACAGTGAAAATATTGGCAATATTTAGCGCCCAGATGACCAAAAGGTTTTGCCCTCTGCCAGAATTGGACAGAATTGACTTTCCTGTAATTTTCCAGTTTAGTAAAGTTTTAAACTCTTTCAGTAAGCTTTCAACAAATGTTCCTAAACTTGATAGACAATGGACATTTCATCCTGGATCAGAAAGTATCAGTTTCAGTTCCTAACCTAATTGATAATTGATATGATTATCTTTAGATCACAGGTGTGTACACCTCTAAAGGAATACCTGCCATGACATCACTTTTCACAAGCATTTTGAAATGCTACCCACTATGCCAAATCTATCACTCTAGGATTTCATCCTTCATCCGTCTATCTCTGCGCTGATTTGAAACGGAACTGACTGGTGAGTGAGTGAGTGAGTGCAGGAGTGTTTGATGTGGGCTATGGCCAGATTGAAATGGGAAGGATTTGTGGAGGTGTGAGTTGTACTGTGGGTGAGCAGAGCGGAGCAGAGCAGAGCGGAGCATGGGGCACCAATGAGATGGCAGTGGAAATTCACCCAGGAGTTGTATAATCATTAATCAACTTACTGTGGAGTTACTTAACACACGACGGGCTGTACAGCTGAACAAAGCGTTCATTGCAGCAGCAGCTTCCTAGCTGGGATTTACTTTTGATTATTGGCGTACAGTATATAGACCTGCCTCCAATCTAATCACTAAGCCCCTGCTAAGAACTCTCGTGTTGATGCTGTCTGCTTTGCTTCTACTGCAAGTCATCGTTAGTCAGTTTTTCTTTTATGGAATAATTGTTGGACTGTTTCTCAGCACAATGGTCCTTTGAGCACGAAAATTCAATCAGAATCATTTGTCATTGATAAGCGTGGTTCCATTACATTCATTGCATTTCATTCTGTGTATTTGAATAAGGCACT
Source organism: Sardinella tawilis (assembly GCA_030264315.1). Lineage (NCBI taxonomy): Eukaryota > Metazoa > Chordata > Actinopteri > Clupeiformes > Clupeidae > Sardinella > Sardinella tawilis. The sequence goes on from JASCQY010000232.1 coordinate 20,580,216, forward strand.
TAGCATGTTATGTTATTTTGTTGTTACAAATCACAGCAGTCAACTTTAGCATGTTAGTTTAGTAGGGTGGGACTAAATCACTGCTCATAGGTGAAGGAGAGTGGATGGGATCCAGAGTAGAGACGGCCATTGGCTGTGTGCAGCATTGCCCCCTCCCACCAGTGCTGCCCTGAAGAAATACGATTGGCTACCGGTGGGCAGTGGGCTGATACCTTTACAATCACTTCACATGACTGGTTGGCGGTGTGCTTTCAGGAGACCTAATTTGACATATTTAACATATTTATGTTCATATTCACCCAAAAGCGATGAGGTGATTAGCAGCAGCTGTTGACAGTACGAAGAACTTAGCGCCAATATCGCTTCCATTTTACTGGCTATTTACTTGTGAGGACCATTTTTTCAGTTGGATCAATCCTACTAAAATGCAACAAAAAGTTGCAGTGCTATTTGAACATTGAGCAAGGGAGCTGTCAGGTTTCCCTCCTACACTAAACCAGAAATCAGATGTTACTACCTCTGTTGGAGAATGCAGTGTTCCCTGTGACTGAATATTGTTGTCTGGGCGGTCTTCTCTCCCATCGAGAATTCTCTCTCTGTATAGATTTGCACACATGCTCATCTTGAACGCTCATAATGACTTTGTACTGATGGCTGGATCAATACAACACCCTTTCCGGAATCAAATTCACCTCAAATCACTGGCTGTTGTCACGCCGACGCCTCCAGCAGCCCATTCTCCCAGGAGGGACTGGGGGGTTCCAATTATCCCCTGTGTGCCTGCCTTGTTGTCTCCCAAAACTCCCCAGCGCACAGGACAATGGGAGAAGCAGCCCAGCTCAATGAGGGCTCTGTTCTGACTTGGCTCAGAGCTGGGACTGAGTGTGTGAAACACGAGACAATGGCTCCTCCAAAGCAAGGGGGCTGGGGCGAGGGGTGGGGGGTTGGGGGGGTTTAACCCAATGAAAAGCACTTCCCTTAGTGCCGAGTGTGAGTAGGAGGAGAAGCACAACTCTGTGTGTGTGTGTGAGAGAGAGAGAGAGAGGCGGTGGTGGTGGTGGTGGTGCTGGTGGGTAGGCTTGGCAGGGCCCGGGCCTGGATAGGGCTCCTCTGGATGAATAGGCTCCTCTAATCCCCCCCTCCTCTGCCATTGATGGGCAAGTCAAACAGAGGTCCCTGTAATCTGGCTGCTGAGAGAGCACACATGAATAGCATGCTATTGCCTTTGAATAATCCCCTTTGCTCGGCTCCCTCTGCTATCTCTTTCTCCTCCGCACATCTCCCCAGCGGCACAGCCCCAGGTTAACTGGGTGGGAAGCCTCTTGAGTTATTGCTACCCCATAACGCAGTCCAGTGAGAGCTGGGACTTCCACTTCCTGTTTTAGATCACGTCGTTTATAAATATTAGCACAACACCTTTGTGATGGATGCCAGATGATCTCTCTAGTAAACAGAGTTTGCAACAATGGCAGAAACTCCCGCTTTTGTGACCAATAGAATATGACGGATGGCACTGGGACAGAATCCACAGAAGACCAGAGTTGTCTAGGCCTAATACTCAAAACTGCATTCAAAGCATCATGGCTGTTGTTGGCTGAATTGGAGGAGGGCCTTTAAAGTGGTTGGCTGTGGTCGGGTGCTCCGTCTTGTCCTTGAAGGCCCTAGTTTTGGGATCCAGTGCAGTAGTGGTTACTAGGATGCCCACATCTAAAGGAGAGTGCATTTGGAGAGGTATGGTTTCCTGAGTCTTCAGCATGTTGAAGATTAGGACCATATGCCTTCATTATGGATATAAAGTGGACAGTTGGCTCCTGGCTATAGAAGGAATATTCTACACAGCTAGGAGCAAGCCAGCACAGTCTTCATGGTCTTCAGATGCTAGTCAGTTGTCTGCAGTGCACTACATGCAAATCTCTGAGGTGGCTGTCCCATTGCTTGCTTGGGGTTTGGCCAGACATAATGAGAGGTGTCGGTGCTCTCGGATGCTTTTGGGACTAGGGATAGGGGAAAGCAATCCGGTGTGAAACTGATGCCATTTGAAAGCTAACACCTTGTCTTTTGTGGAAGCACGGGGCACACCCTGCGTGTTGCATCCACTGCTATTCCTGTGCATGAGCTGTCCTACTGGTTTAACTGCAGCATAGCTTTCATTTTACCGACCTCCCTAACACTGAAGCCAAACCCTGCCCTGTCAGTTTCAGACCATTAAATGTCTTGCCTTAGGAACTGTACAGCGCTTTGATTGTTAGAATTGGCTGTTTTGTGCATGCTATCGCTGACAGCTATTACTATGCGCTATAGTCTGTTGATGACATACCAGTAATCCGTTTCTGATGTGCAATTGGTAGTGTAGTTGACAAGACTTAAGATATAGTCTGTTTCCTAAGTGGCATGTTTTTTTTAATGCTTGGCATTGCAAGACGCTGTGACTAAATTGTGTGCTCATTTTGCTGTCTATCTTGCGAGCACTCCATTTTTATCAAATGAGCGTACATCTCGCCATAGAAAAATAATGTAAATGCAAGGATGTGTGTTGTCAGTAGTACAGTGCTGTGCCATTTCTGGGACCTAGTGAGTTCACAGCATTATAAAAAGGCTCACCAGAGGGCAGCAGATCACCAAGAAAACTATCCAGTATTGTTACAAAACATTTTCAGCGTTCTGACACATTGTAACTTTCTGTCTTTCTTTTTTTTTTTTTTTGAGTGAAAAGTGACTTCCAGAATTTGATAATGAACTATGCCTCTCTCACTCTGTAGTGAGTAGGAATTTGTTACTTTATTTACTAATAAGAAAATGTAAAGAATACACAGGCTATAAGCTATTGCAAATGTCCAAACCTTTATTTACTTGACTTAATAGGCCTACGTTTTAGTGTTACAGCGTAGAAGACCCGTTCATTTAAAAAGAAGATTATGTAATTGTGAAGACCTAAATGATAATTTCTAAAAGATCCTCAAACTGCTTTCTCTCCTTGTTATTTTCGTCAGGGCAGCACTGTTTCCTGTCTGAATTTTTGACATAGCCCCTCCTTGTTTGTGACTCCCGCTCTCTCCAGTTTCCCATTACTCTCTGTGCTTCAGTGCATTCAGGGGGCTGATCTTGTTCAGGAAAAATCTCTGACATTTGAGGCGCTCTAGAGATTTAATGAGCATGCCCAGTGGCCGAAACCCCACATAGAGGAAACGGGTGTACATACGAGTCATACCGAGCATAGCCTGCGTGTCAGGGCAGTCTACTTACAGCTGGCTGTGAGGAGATCTGGCGCGACCCTTTTGTCCCAAATAAAAAAAAAATCTTTTTATTTTCTTTTCCCTCTTACAATTGGAAAAGTTCTTTAAGTGTTTTCTCACTCTTATCCACGTAGTTATATCTTTGACGCGTCGGTGCGCACAACTCTTTAGGTTTTAGGCTCTAGGCTCTTAGCCCACTTTGGGGAAAAAAAAGTTAAAGGCTGGGCCTTTAGCTTTTGGACACGGATTCGCGAGAAACTGACCGGTCGCACCATTTCTCCCCCTGCCTCGTTTGAAAGCAAAAAAGCTGGTCTTTTTGCTGACCCGATAAATGCTTCTTACGAAGATGGACCTGTTGAACTATCAGTACTTGGACAAAATGAACAACAACATCGGCATACTCTGCTACGAAGGTAAAATTTGAAACTCAATATATATTATAATGTGCTATAGTCACTAATATACTTGCTGACGATGCATTCAGTGTGAAGCTGTTTGGAAAAAAGTGTATGATTTATGACGTAGTTGCGTATTGCTCCAAAGCTTTGAATTGAGAAGTTGCGATTGGTTGTTGAAGGGGAGCCTATTATAAACACTGCTTGGTTTATTTGGAGTCTTGGGACGTGCATTTTTGCTTATCGAAAATAGAGTTCTGCAAATACGAATCGATAACTTCAAGTAGTCAATAGATAGATCCACTGCCGTTTAACCTGCTGAAGGACTGATAGTGAAGCCTATCTTGACTACGTGGTTGACTTCAAAAGGAATCACAACAGAAAATGTGCTCATGCACTGCTTGTTCTCTGTGGCCGCTATCATGCGGATTTCAGCTCATGAAAACGAACGTGAGATTTTTGAAGGTCGAGGCTTCTCTGTTGTATTGATATTGTAGATAATTTCGTTTATACAGATAGTTAGTTTAGTAAGTTTTTCATGTCGAACCGCAAAGTGGCAGAGAAACATGCCAAGCGTAAGTTTTTCGTCTAATGTTTGTTAGTCGGCTACTTGAAAGAGTCAGATATCTGACCAAGACGTGTTTTTCTCGGTCTTATGAAAATGTAGTGTGGTCAGGTCAGGATGTGCACAACCGATCTGTCGTCACGACGTGTAAATAAAGGAAATTGTCACGTGGTTGACATTGACATGTTCATTGCTCAATTTGTGACTAAGGTCTTTGAGGTCATTTGCGAGATTATTGTTAAAGGTTGGATCATCTTTGCCACGCAGAAACATCTGTCACAACTAGACAGTCAGTTGTCTCGTTTGACTTAAAGGGGTTGCATAATTGGGGAAGGTAACTGTGAAGTAACTAATGACTCCTCATGCACATGCATGTATCTCTTGTGGTTATTATGAGTAAATGAGTAAACATTGCATAAATGCAGTCAATGACTCCATCATGAAACTTGCCACAATGTAGAGTTTACATGGAATATATTTTGCCCCTTCCTGGCTTTAGGGAGGGTTCAGTAGATGGTAGTTTTAGGAATAGGCCTATGGAATATACCCAAAGGTGTGTCCAGCTGGGAAGAATGTCAGGCAGGCATCAGAGGTAGGCCGTATGGCTGGAGGAGGAGACGGGCTGGAGGAAGGCTCATGAGGGGGAGGACTGGGTCTTTTCCGCACCATGCGGTACCAGCCTCCTGTTGTCAGTCTTCACTTGTCAAGCCTCTGGAAATGTGATCCAGATCGGGGGCGAAAAAAAATGAACCCTTCTCTTCTGGGTAGCTTTGAGTGGAACTTGCACGTTTGGGCTTACCTGAACTCCCCACCTCTTGTCATGCTTGCCTCATTGATGGTAGTCAAAGACAGAATGCTGGGTGAAATTCTGGAATCGTGTCCCGTGCCTAATGATGAGCCTTTGTTGAGTGCAGTTCCTGGGTCAAGGCTATTGAGTGTGGCTCCTGGGTCAGGTCTGTAGAGTGCAGTTCCTGGGTCAGGGCTGCTCTGTGTGTGTGTGTGTGTGTGTATGTGTGTGTGTGTGTGTGTGTGTGTGTGTGTGTGTACTGGGCTCTCCAGAGGCTTTCCTGTGTGAAAGCCCTGAGTGAGCAGGCAGACCCAGGGGGTGAGGAGCATAGGCCCAGGGATTAGGACAGGCCTGTGAGCACACACGGCATTCCACTTGATTATTATCTTCCATCCCCAGTCATCAGACTTCACCTAGCCAGACCCCATTATTAACCACCTCAGGCCACTGGGAACAACTATGGGCACTAATAGCTATGCTTACACTGTCTGCATACAGAATATTTGGTTTGTTTTTTTGTTGTTGTTATGTTGTGTTATATTCCCAATGACACTATCAGTATCAGCACTGATGATGTCAGAACTCTGCTGCAGTCATAGCAGTACAGAGACGCTCAGTGCTCTTGTAGGGGCTTTCAGCAGCTTATAGATTTGTTTGTCTGTTAAAATCTTACTCTTGGTCAAGTCTCTTTGTGATGCTCACCAGTGTTTACATTTTCTTGTTTTCCTAATATCTTTCTGACTTCGGTTCTTTTCTTGTCTGCTTTGCTTAATCTGGACTCTTTTCCATCATTACTCTGATGCCATGCTGTGGTAGATTTCAGATAAGGGCAGATGCTATTGCACTATATGGATCCTGAACCACTATATGGATCCTTGGAACCTTGCGATGACCAAGGCAGCGTCTGTGCATCACAGCCCTCAGTGTTGCCCATTTAGCTCCCATCAGTCAGTCAGTACACTGGGTCTGTAGGGGGTCACTCATTTTCATGGCTAGCCTAGTTGGACTACGGCCAGAGACACTTGCAAGGGGAAATGATTGTCTGCCACGGTGACCATGTCAGTTAGAGACTGAGATCTCCTTTGGGATTTGTGCTTTAGAAATTCTTTCTCTCCTGTCCTGAGTGAACAAACAAGCTCAACCAGAGGAAGGAGAGCACTTTATGTGCACTTTATCAGACTCAAGGTGAAAATCAGTGTGAGAGCCAGTGTTCCTGTCTCTTTCTCAGAGGTGATATAACGTGTGTGTGTGTGTGTCTGTGTGTGTCTGTGTGTGTGTGTGCGTGCGCGCTTGCAAAGCGTTGGTGTAGTGTTGTTTTTGTTGTCCTCGCTCCTGACCCTGGTAACCCAGACCTGTTTCCATTCGAAGCCTGGAGCCCTCCAAAGATAACTGGCCCCAGCGGACGGAAAAACTCCCATCAAAAATGTATGGCAGGCAGGCATGTCTGACATGGCTCGCATGGTGACCTGTGGGTCTAATCTGAAGGCCTTACTCCTGCTCCCAGCCTCTCCACCGCTCTACTGGGTGCAAACATGGAGGCTCACTCCTCTGGGCTGCCTGTGGAGTTGGCGAAGGGAGGGGGGGGGGTGCAGGCGGTGGGGGATGTGGTCACGTGACCCAGTGACAGCGGCTGGAAATACACAATCGGCAGAGCACGACAGGCCTCTCAGCTATTTATAATGGGCTCCGAAGAATTGCCCGCCAAGCACATGGCTAACCTATCTGCTGCTGTGCACGAAACACTGCATCATCCCTATAAATAAGCCCAGTGCTCCGTCTGCTCATCTCTCCGTGTCACTCCATCTTTCTCTCTCTCTGTCTCTGTCTCTCTCTCTCTCCGTTTGTTTGCACGGAGGAGGAATACGCCTGCAAAGGAATGTGTCGTAGCGACATTTTTTGTGGGTTTTCTTTTGACTTGATTGCTTGAGTGTTTACCAGAAGAGTGAAAGGAGCTGCTCAGTGCTCAGTGTAAACACTGGCCGGCTTCACGAGGCCGGCTGACAAATCCGCCTCTTGCTCCTTATCTGTGTTCCTCGGCTGCTCTCCCAGTGAGTTGACTCAGGCAGCACACACTGGCAGTGGCGCTTTCCAGGTCAATGCCTTTGGGGGGGGGGGGGGGGGTCACACGAGACATTGTGTATTTGTATCATCTTTGACGATCACTTCTCAGCATCCTCGCCAATATGATGTGTTACACATCATTGTGATGGACAGTGAAGTTTGGAGAAGTTTTATTTGAGCCCCTTCAGTGAGTCGAGTTGGGACTGCAGCTTCTCTGCTTGCTGTGTGGGGCCATGCCAGCCCAGGCCAGCGGCCTTGATCCCTCTCCAGCCTCCCACTCCCACACACCAATGCCCTGTGTGCCATGAGGAGTGGACCTCTCCATCCATCCCTCCCTCCCTCCATCCCTCCCTCCCTCTGCCTGGGAGATTTAAATTAAGCTCTCCGTACCTTGGCACCCGTCCGACTGGACAGCCTAATTTAATGCTGCAGCTTAATTTATGTGCAGCTCCACTCCTCTCATGGGCTCAAAGTGGAAGGAGAGACAGAGAGAGAGAGAGAGAGGGAGAGAGAGAGGGAGAGAGAGAGAGAGAGAGAGAGAGAGGGAGAGAGGGAGAGGGGGAGAGAGAGAGAGGGAGAGAGAGAGAAGAACACGAGGCTGGAAACAGGGGGACTTGATGACCTGCTGCAGCAGGAGCAGCAGCCATGGTCCTGAGTATGGAGACTCTACTCAGTGCTCCAGTACAGCAGGACGGGGTGAGGGGTGAGGGCTTGGGGTTTTGAAGAGGGAGAGAGACCGAGGGAGAGGTGAGGAGGACCAGCGAAGGCCTAATCCTAATCTTAGTCTTAATACCAAGCCAGTGGGGGCCAGTGAATGGGAAAACAAACTTAGTAACCCATATTTGTTAATGCCACATCATTACAGCACACAAAAGCTTATTGTGGAGCCGTAAAGTCAGCGTGCTGAATATGGGCCTCCTGCTGATTCGCTTACAAGCTAATGTGCTCCTTTTTATGCCCGTGTTTTGGGGGCCTTATATTTCAAAGGCTAGCAGGGAACATGTGTTGTGCATTGTGAATGCATAGGAAGACAAGTTAAAACACAGAGATGCTAAAAGGAGACTATTGTCCTGCCAACATCCGACTGAGGAGAAGGCAAGCCGAGCCAAGCCAAGCCTCAGACGCTTTTTTAAATGGAGGTGTTTCTTTGCTCAGGGGCTCGGCTTACAGCGAGGGAGTTTGCCAAAAATATCATTTGCAGCGGATGCCTGGCTTATTTTCTGCTCTTGAAAGCGGCACTAGAACTGGGAGATGTGGGGGGGGGGGTATTGGGGGGTTGGCTTTAGGAGTGCATACACCTCTGTAACCTGATCTTTCCCTGCGCTCACGTTTGATGTCCCAAGTCGAGGTCCGCCTTTGATCGCATCACCCTTAATGACTGCCTCTCAGAACATCAAACGTGGGCGAGTGTCTGTCCTGACACAGATAGGGATCTTTATGGCTCAGCGTGCGCCTTGCAAAAGTTACTGTACCAGTAGCCCAACCCCCCTTCACACACACACGCACACACACACACACACACACACACACAGACACACACACACACACACACCCTCCCTTTTGGCAGTGTTCA
>JASCQY010000232.1:20628044-20640275 GCA_030264315.1 Sardinella tawilis
GCTGAGACCAATGCTTCCGATGGTGGGGGCTGAAATATTGTTTCCAACCCAAATCCAGAAGGACGCAGCATGTTGATCATGTGTGGAAATCCAGTGTACACACACACACACACACACACACACACACACACACACACACACACACTTCCTTCCCCCTAACGTCCTAATGTAAATATGAATGGGGAGTAAATAAGGCCCTCTACCCCTTCAGCTTCCGCCGCCACGGTGACAGCCGGTGAGGTGACATCTCTAATCTTTCTCCATGCTGCTGGAAAAGTGTGACCACAGGGGCAAATGGAGAGGAAAAAAGCAACACCCTCCATAAAAACAGCTGTGGACAGGAAAGAGGGAGGGAGGGAGGGAGGGGGTGGAGTTCTGAGTCACCCCCAGTGTGATGTGAGCACCTGACGTGGCACGACAAGCCTTTTGAACACTCCCACTCCCCCATATACTGTACACTCACGACTGGCAAAGCTCTAGAAAGAACACCACACACTACAGCGTCTCCGGATGATGCTTTTCGTCAATCCAGGTCTGGACAACACAGTCAAGGTCTGAGGGCACCTGTCAATCAAAAACCTGTAGCAACCAAGCATGAGCGTCACCTACAGTACAACTCAATTAACGTCAAACACCATCTTATGACAAAGAATTTACAACATACTTCCTTGTACTGCGTCATAGAGTATCTGTCTGTGTGTGTGTGTGTGTGTGTATGTGTGTGTGTGTGTGTGTGTGTGTCTGTGTGTCTGTGTGTGTGTGGACACAGGTTTGTATGCTCCCAGGAGTACTGTGTAGTACCAAAGTAGGCGAAGCATCCTGTTCAGACGCTCATTTCCTCCCAGTCTGTGTGTGCTGTGTTTACTCAGGCTGGCCAGGAGGGCAGGAGGCACCCGGGCACAAGTCATCAGAGCAGCCCTCCATGACACTCCCTCTCCAAACTACAGCACATCAGGAGACTACAACTACCAAGGGCCATAGAGCTCCAGGCTCCTAGCTGAGGACCGTGCATGTACTGTACGCACAAGCATTGTGTAATGACAACAAATAGAGGGCTAACAGAATACAGAAATCCCTATTGAAAGTGACGCCAGCTAACGCTAACTGAGCAGGGCCAAAAAGAACATGGGGCTGAAAGGGAGTTGCGGAAGGCATCTAGTTATGGAATACAGTGAATGCATCTAACATTCTGCTCTTTTCATTCACTGCACTGCCATTGACAAATGGTAGCAAAATTAAGAGCTATTTCGATGCTTAACAATGACAGAAACACATCGTTCTCAGGCTATTTCAGTCAGCAATGGCTTTGTGTATGCTATTCGCACTAGCTTGTACCATATTCTCCGGTTCTTCTTCCAACCAACAGTACCCTGTGAGCTCAAACCGCAGGCCTGAGGTTGGAAATACTGCGGACTAGCGCTTTAAATGTGTTGCGTGGAGATGAGGGGATAGGGAGCCGCCTGCTTAGGTGGAGGACTATGGGAAAACTCCACTCTCACATGGGATGCTGGAGAACACAAAGGCATCCTTCATGCCACTGCTGAGACAAAGAGAGCGAGTTGAGGCCGAGTTACACAAATCAGTCAGCACCGCCTATCGCCACCTCTCCTCTCCCTGTCCACCATGTCCTCCGCCTGGCAGTGACTGGGAAACTACGCACATATCAGGACTCCAACTGTTCCGCTGCAGCCAGAGAACCTCAATATAAATAAGGGCCAACATTTTATATATATATATAACATTCTAAAACCTCTCTCCACATAAAACCAACTCTTCAATTCCCAGACTGACTAATATAAGCTTAGACTCCTATTAAGAGTACTACTTTCATGATGCTGTATTGCACTCCGGAGTGCACTGAGCCGTATGCTTAGAGGCTTGTGACGTGTTCATAATCTGAGCTTTCAGGATGTGTTCTCACTATTAGAATACATCCAGTGTGTGTTTGTGTAAATTTGTTTACTTGCCTCCATTTTCAACTGATTTCAAGCCAAGAGTGCTACAACATGATGATACTATACCAAAACATAGAACGTAACAGTAACATTATAATGTTTACATGAAATCACTTGATACCACCCTGAATTTATGAGTTTGCAAAACTTGGTTGCTGTGTAAACGGGTCATTCAAATAACACTAATCTTACTGTCTTTTGACAAAAACATGAAAAATTGGATAAACCACAAAAGAAAACTGTAAACCAAATATTAAGATTACTCATAACTTTGATGAAAACAAAAGGTCATGTTTCCATATTGTTTGGGCTGAGTATATTTCTTATTCAAAGTAGAAAACAACCATTTGAAAAAAAAACAACACAAAAAAAACAATTTGACTGCATGTTTACTTGTGGACTAAGTCAAAGAATAGTTCAAACAGTTCAGACCATTGTGAGGGGGGTTGGAAAAAAAAGACACCCACACAGAAACGAGAAAAAAAGTACCTAGTAGTTATTGAAATGTAGAGTTTCTCAAAGCAACCAGAGGACAATGAGCCTGGCGCTGCAAATGTGGACAGCTCCCCCAAACTGTTCCACCACTGAGGGGGCGAGAGCAGCACTGACGTGGGACTTTCCCACAGTCTCCCAGAGCTCTCCAGGGCCTTATTTGTCAGACGAGAGTCCTGCCTAGGCCGTATACCAACGCTCTGGCTCTTGGTTAAAACACACACACACACACACACACACACACACACACACACACACACACACACACACACACGCAAAATGTTCCAAAAGAAACCAAATGTGGCCGGCTGCTGCCAGGAATGTCTAAATCACACATATAGAGAGACCCACACATGCGGAGGGAGAGCAGCTGGGCATTCAGTGCCAGTCTTCAGTTCAGCAGGAATAAGGCCCGGGATATGGACACAAGTGTCATTCCGCAAATTGCTGACTTTTTTTGTCCTTCATACCTCTTTCTGTGAAAGCTGAGCACTCGGTTCTTTCATCTTCGGCTGGATTTATCCATCTGAGTCACATATGCCAAAGCTGGAATGACTTGCAGGCGCTTCATTTTCTGCGCTTCTGAGAGGGCTTTGGCTTCTCCCTCCGAAATAAACTCTCCCGCCTCAAAGAATCAGTTTGCCTCTCTGTGTGGGATCTAGCGGGCTTATGTAATAGCACTGCGCTGGGCCTTTCCTCATGCCTCCAAAAGGATACTCTCTCGGATTGACTAGCCCCAAATCCCAGGAAAATGAATTTCCTCCTTCTGAGATGGGAAGAATTTGTCCGACTGTGATACGTTATAGAGCATTTTTCAGCACTCCGTCTGGCAGTGAGGACTTAAAAAGTGATCTTGAGAACAGTTCCTGGCCATTCATCTCCTCGCTCACAACACCTCGGAGGCAGGCCACTCAGGCCCATGAAATCTCTCAGCTGTGTTGTTATTTCTTGGCTCTGGCGAGGTCATGTTTAGAGCAAGGGAAAACAGCTCCAGAGCGAGGGGCCCCTTCTCTGATTCTGGAGCCATGGTGTTAACAGGCCTGAGTCATCACTCACTCATCTCTAAACAAACACTCCCATCACACACAGCTTGCCCACACACACAAAAAAAGTCCTCTTCATTTCCGACATCCTGCAGTCTACTGCTGGAGCTGATTTCTAAGCTGATCGGCTTAGGTTCCCATTCAACTGGATCTATTTACTTGCTTATAGGTGCAGGCTTTGTACCATGACTTCAAATTCAATGCTTTCCATTCCTTTGAGGGTTTATACATTTGGTGTAATGGGTGATGGATGAATGGTTGAAAATGCACTGTCTGTCAAAGTGCTGTCAAGTTTCCATCCACATGTCTGTGCACATTAGCATGCACATACAAGGCACACATTAGTTAGGGGCAACGGACGCCGAGGAGTCCCAATAAAGGGGAATAATGGATGAGGCAGTAAGGGACACCTCAAAGGACATTATCTCCCATCACCCGCTTGCCACATTTCATTTTAGATTTAGGTAGTTATTTTCTCTAAACAGTAGTCTAAAGAACAGCTGGTTTGTATCTTTGGTGTTGTAACTTTGTGGGAAAGTAGATTCACAAGGCTGCTTACAGTTGTTATAGTTACCATTCTTAATAGCATTGATATGGAACAGTGATTAAACTTTTTAATCAGATATACGTCATAGATGTCCTGTCAGCCAATCAAAAAACAGCATTTAATTTCTCTGGGAGAGTAAGGGATAACGCTCTATTGGCCCATTTCCACTGCACCGTTTCAACACGGCATGGCATGACACTACTCGACTGTACACGCTTTTCCACTGGGGGTCGGACCTGGGACCGGTCAAAATTTTTCTCACCTAGATTTTTCCTACCATTTTCCTTCCAGTGGTTCTGACCGCGCCAAGCCGATAAAATGTGATGTGAACAGGCTGCTGCCGCTGATTGGTCTGAGAGTGCTATCTCAAGTTTAGGACTATGTCCGATCAGGTCAACATTGAATGCCATTTGCTTATTCCTTGTGAAAGGCACACTATGCAAGCCTCCCCCCTACAGACAGCAATTTATTTAAAATATAGCAACAACATTGTACATTCACACCAATTCATGTGGATTACTCTTCAGACCAAAGCATACAAACCAACAATGATCATTTTTGTGGAGTTACGTTGACAAATAAGCTAATAAGCACGATTTCAGCTTCATTTTGGTTTTAGTTTCGCTTTGCCCTATGGGCGCGGGGCGAGTCATTTGACATTGCATATGCGGTAAAGCCGGTAGGAATAGCTTTCGCTCGCCCCGGAATGAACTATTTAACCATCAAAGTGACTATGACGCTGATATATTCACCTAAAAACGTTGCATAGTGTAGCTTAAAATAATATATTCCAAGTCATGAATCATTGCTCGATCAGCAAGGGTGGAAGCCAAGGAGACTAACGGTGCTAACTTCCTGCTTTATTACTAAAGAGAATCTAGTGGGACATCTTTCTGGAGTTATTGAGGATTTCTTGAGATTCATCTGTCACAATCCACTAGTGTTTGGTATCATTTCAAGCTTAATAGTGAAAGTTGTTACTGTTCAGATTTGGAGAAAATTAACTTAATTTCAGGTCAGACAGCAATCGCTAGGCTAGTTAGGCTACTTAGGTGTTGTTAGTGAGCTAGTTAGAAAGCTAGCTAGTGAACTAGCCAACGTAATGCTTTAAATTGAGAGTAGTGGTATTTCACAGCACTGAAAGATAACAAGGTGGATAGCATCACTGATATTTCATTAAATGGACAAAGCAAAATAAAGTTGTGGCTAAGAATGGCCAATGCCATTCACGTTGGCTCGCTAGTTTGGTTTGTTTGAGTGTCCAGTTCATCGGTTCATAGCCTGTTCACCCCTATGGTTCACCCAGAAAATGGTCCTTGTTTGTAATTGAAAAGTGATTGACCTAGTAGTAGTACTGTGTAGTGCCGTGCTGTGCTGTGTAGAGTAGAGTAGGTACCACAGTGGAAAAGCGGAGAGCAGAAAGATGTACGCATAGTGAGAGAGTCCTGAATCTCTCTGAATGGGCTTATTAATATAAGGTGGAGGCAGCTCTACTCCACTAAAGCGTTGTGGAGTTCTTTGCCCCTAACTCCACTGCTTCCCTATTCTGGGACACCTCTTCAGCTTTTACCCTAACATATCAGCCACTGGGAAGGCCCAGTGAATTGAATAGAGCATTCACTACAGTAGTATAATGAAAAGCCGTGCAATAATTATCAGTAAGTGTGTCCACAGTGTGATGGGTGACAGAACGCACAGAGGTTAGGAGAAGCATTGGCACATGAAGCGATGGGCAGGGTGGCTAAGAAGAGGAAGAGAGAGTCGTTGGGGGGGGCAGGAGGAAGAAAGGGACCCACCTCAGCCGCCTGTGTTTCCTGGTGCAGCAGTGTCAGGCCTGTCAGGTCTTCCAGGAAGGAGTGGGAGGAGTTGAAGACCTTGGCCAGGAACTGGAAGCCCTCTCGCTCATAATGATCAAGGACCTGCAGAACAGCACAGGGCAGCAGCCAACACACACTGAGTCACAACGCTACTCATATGTACTTGTGTAATACCATATGTTTCATTCACATGGCAGTGGAGACTCCCTCTAAGCTAACTGCTGTCCAGATCTGATATGTCTAAATAATTCACCATTGCATCATACCCATGACAACATAAAGAGAAACTGATGACATTGCGCCTCTCTGCATGCTGAGTCTAAATAGCGGCCGTAGCAGTGAGTGGAGAGCACAGCAATGTGGCCAGAGGAATAAAGGGCTTTTAAAATGGGCTGCCCCATGAAATAGTCATTCAGATACTCTGATAGCAACTGCATTAGTTCAGCTCGGTGTCACACTGTACCGCAGGTGAAAGGTAAAGCTTTTGTGTGTCAGTGGTAGGGATGGGAGTTGGGGGGGACGGGGGGCGAGGGGTGGGGGGTGAGGGGTGAGGGGGGTCGTATCAATTTTCACTCGACACAAAAGCCACAGAGAGCTGCTGCAGACATCTGGCACCACTGCATGTCTGTCTGGGTGGAACCACAGTGTGGCCCATCTCTAACACACACACACACACACACACACATCCTCCCTCTCCCCCTACAATGACTCCACAGCCCTACAAGGTCCATTATCACTCCATTCTCTGTGTGGGAGATAAAGAGCCCTCTGCACCTCACTCCCCAATACAGGATGAATGCGCTACTGAGTTAAGTGGCGTCTGCTTTAAGCATCCCAGACAATTGAGAGACAGGATGGTGGTGGTGGTGGTGGGGGGGTGTTGCTGTTTGGAACTTTCTGGTTTTGTACATTTGTTTCTTGTTTGGTCAGCTCCTTTGAGTGTGCCTCATGTTAGGTAGGAGCATGCGCATTACACTGGGCTTGTGATCCACCAACTCCCTCAGGTTGGTAACGTAGCAACGGGTGTGCAACTTTTACAAGATTTCATTCTGTTTTCCAGAAGTGGATCCCCCCCTTCCGAAGCTGGAGCTTTTTGATGGATGCAGCCCTATTAAACCATGGCAACTGTGACACAGAGGGGGATGGGGGGATGAGAACTAGTGGAGAGAGGGGGAGGGTGGGGGTGCAGAGAAGCACATCTGGTTTGCATACAGTATGGCTCACACAGAGTTAGATGTGGTCCGCCTCTAGCCTCTCACAACTTCCCTTCCATAACTGCTTCGTGAAAGACACAGCGAGAAATAGAGACAGGAAAACTGGAGGAGGTTCTGAGTCCACAAAAAAAAAAAAAAGAAAAAAAAATTGGAGCGTTCAAAATGGCCCTTTGAAGCTGTCTTGTCTGGAGAGCAGTCATTAGCTGTTCTAAAGCAAGAGCCTGCTGCTTAGGAGCAGAGACCCAGGCTCATGTCTGTCCTTACCAGCCAGGCTCTAGCTGGGCTGCCCCAGGGCCGCAAATAGGCCAGTGGACGAGCTGGAAACTAGGCGCTAGCCCTCAGCCTGGCAGCACTTCAAGTGCTCCAGATAGTGAAGAGCCAGGACTACGGGACTACGGCTCCCCCTCATGCACACTGGTCTCAGGTCAGCTCCGCTCTAAAGCATTTGCTTTCTTTCTTTCTTTCTTTTTTTTTTTTTCACTGAGCGATCTGCAACAACATTCACAGCCCTGTTTATTTTTGAGAGATGTTGTTTCAGCCGTTTTTCGTTTGGGGGATGGGAGGAAGTGTGTGTGGGGGGGGAGGTTTGACACAGAGAGGTGAAGCGAGAGAGAAAGAAAGAGAGAGAGAGAAAGAGAAAGAGAGACAGAGAGAGAGAGAGAACCAGAAACAAGCTTAAATTTACAGGCTCTCTGCTGAGAGGCGAATTGTTTTGTTTCCATGGTTTCCTGGTCGCACACAGCTGAGAGCGGGGCCGTGGTGCGGTGATATATATATGCTCCCAGGATGGGAGACACACACAGGACAGCCAGAAACTCACAGCCGCCAAAATGGACTCCCACAATGGAGCAAGTACCACCTGACATCTTTGAAAGGGACATACACAACACTTGATGAATCTGACTTTGACTTCAGCTAATACAGTATGTTTGTTGAGTCACAGCCAAAGCTTGCTGAATGATAAAAGGAATTAGTTTCCGTCTCACACACAAGCCTCTCATTTCAGCAGCTATTAGCTTGATTTACAGCCAACTCACTCAAGTGTTTTAAAATGCTTTCATGAAAATGTAGCTAAATAAAATGCTATTGCCTTATCTGAATCCCATATTTGCCCCTACGACTCAATTTGTTATATGACTATAGCGTGACTTTCAAGTGCTCAAATGTTCTGTTTGAATTATGAAAATCTGCATTAAGATATTGCAGTCCCAGGTTATTTACGGACAGCCTCACCCAAGGCTGCTCCTGGGTCATTTAAGTCACAACTTAACACAACTGGAGCTCTGGGATTTGGGCTGTGGGCTTCGCCCCTGGAGACCATGTTTGGTTCTAGGTCTTTTTTTGTGTGTGTGTGTGGGGGGTGGTTGCTTGGGGAACCTGTGCCAGAGGGGAGCCGTGGGCCAGTGGTATGAGCTCCCTGTCCCTTCAGCATCGAGTTGTGGCCATAGGTTGTGAACATGTACTGTGTGTGTGTCGGGTGTAGAGGTCAGGGGTCATGAGGCAGCCCAAGGGGTCGGAGGTGTGCTCACCTCACCACTCACCATTCACACATCAAAGTGCCACATCTAAGGCTTTTACGACCCTTTCAGGACTACAAAGGAGCCATTCACCACTGACAGAGAGAGAGCGAGAGAAAGAGAGAGAGAGGGAAAAAGAGAAAGAATAAGCACTGGTGTGAAAGAGAGAGTGAGAGAGCAAGAGACAGGAGAGAAAGAGATGGTGGTCTTTGTTTGTGTACTAATGTACAGTATATGTATCACATATAACACAGAGTTGGTCTGAGACTGCGGAGGAAAGCAAAGCTCCTTTGATTGGGCCTGCAGTGCATGGAAGTAGGCAGGCTGAGTGGGACAGATTATTTTCTTTGTGGGGTAATACTCTACAGGCCAGGGGGAGCCAGGCTAAGGATGGGACAGGCAGAGTCATGGTGGGATAATATTCTACATAGTCATAGTGGGGTTATACTCTACAGTCATGGTGGGGTAATACTCTATAGAGTCATGGTGGGTTAACACTCTACAGGGTAATACTCTACAGTCACGGTGGGATAACACTCTACACAGTCATGGTGGAGAAATACTCTACAGTCACGGTGGGGTAGTACTCTTATAGGAGATGGAGAGCCGGGCTAAGGGAGTTAGCAGACCAAGTCATGGTGGGCTAATACTCTCATAGAGCGGGAGATGGAGAGCCGGGCTAAGGAAGTTAGCAGGCAGAGTCATGGTGGGCTAATACTCTCATAGAGCAGGAGATGGAGAGCCGGGCTAAGGAAGTTAGCAGGCCGAGTCATGGTGGGCTAATACTCTCATAGAGCAGGAGATGGAGAGCCGGGCTAAGGAAGTTAGCAGGCCGAGTCATGGAGGTCAACTGAGCTGTGGCTTCGCTCCTAGTTTAATGCCTCTGGCCTGGCTGGCACACTCCAACCCTCAACAACCAATCAAAACACAGCACTGTGAACACAACACAGCCTGCTGGGAAGGTTATTGTCCTTGTGGCTGAGGAGAGAGAGAGAGAGAGAGAGAGAGAGAGAGAGAGAGAGAGAGAGAGAGAGCGCAAGGGAACGAGAGAGAGAGAGAAAGTGCATAAAGGCAAGCAAGACATTTGAGAAAAATGAGAGGGGAAGAGAGTGAGAAAGGGAGGGATGGAAGGGAAGAGGAAAAAAGCGAGGGAGAAAGAGAGCGAGGGAGTGAATGAGAGAGTAAGTAAGACAGAGAGAGAGAGAGAGAGAGAGAGAGAGAGAGAGAGAGAGACCACATCCACACATGCTGAAGAGATTGAGTGGCTTCTCTCTGTGATTTATAGAAGTCAGGGCCTTCGACAGCACCAGGTCCCCAGGGAAAAAACACTTCTGCCCGCCACTTAATTGTTCACATACGACAGTGACATCAACGAGCAACTGTGGCCTGATTGGGACCATATGGCCTCCCCTTTAGCCCGGGACACTGCGAACGCCAGGCGCTCCTCTTCCTCTGCATCCATTCGCTTGCTCGCACACTCACTCCTCCCAAAAATCTATGGGATTCCACGGGGGAATTTTTCGGCACGGTCTGAATTGGGATGCAAGAATGCACAGGAGAACTCCGGGGTAAAACACGTTCAGCATGTGTACGAGTCTGAGGCCACATGGTGGGTTGACTACTAGGCACAATAATGACAAGACAGCAAGGGTGTGTGTGTGTGTGTGTGTGTGTGTGTGTGTGTGTGCCATGTGTAAGCAATCAGTGTGTTAATGAGATGGGGCTGCACAGAAGGAGACAGTGTGTTATGAAATGGGCTATTTCCAGCCCTGTGTTTCTGCAGCGCTCAGGCAGGGGTGGCTCTGCTGGGGCATGGTGTGCGGCGGGGGCAGGCCTGACTTACTATTGGGGAGCAGGCGGTGCACTTGTCGAAGGCCAAACTCGCAGGAAGGACGTTGTCGAATCGGGACAGAAATCCTCGGATCTGAAGAATGAAAAGAACACAGTGAGAAAAGTCCATGAGGGGACAAAACGCTGCACATGGAAAACAAAAGCTTGACTGCAGCACCCCCTGGTGTCAGAGACATACACTAATATCCTTTTTTTTGGCTTGCCGTGCACATTATTTAAATTCAGCAGATATAGTGGGCATAACAGGTACTAATATCCAAATGTGTCAAGTACACTGAGTGTCAGTGTTGAGTGTTGAAGTGTAATCTGGCCATCAGCCTGTTCCCATGATGCACTGCTCCTGTGTGCTCCATTAGACTGCCTTGCTGTGGCCTCGGAGGAGCAGCGCAGGCAGAGAGGCTTCTAGAAGCCGTGCCGGCTTAGAGCCCTCCCTCTGCTCACTCAAGCAGCGCCCGCTTCATTAAAAGCCTAATTAATAGCACCGCGTCAGGGGAAGATAACAGACAGTGTATACAGTATGTGTGCTTGCCAACTATATGTATATATATACACTGTGTGTGTATGTGTGTGTGTGTGTGTGTGCTTGCAGCCTTTCTTCATTGTAAGCATATTCGCAAGTGTATGTCTGCTGAGAGCATCCAACTCAGTCACATCTTCTTAGCATGTGCATGCCATGCGTATGATGAAAACTAATCCCAAATGAAATAAGGATATTTGATTACATTAATCTATGATAACTCTAACAAATGTCTAACCCTAATCCTAACCCTATTCTGTACTGAAATATAAACGTCAGTTTTATAGTGCATTTGTGTGTTGAAGCAGGCACATTTGGGTTGTGTGTGTGTTTGTGTATACTGTAGATGAGTATGCATAAGCTTGAGGTTGTGCATGATCGTGTGTGTGTGTGTGTGTGTGTATTTAATGGAAATATCCTCCCCAATGAGCTTCTGTAGCGGCACAATCACCTCCTTGCCCTTTGGATAACTGCCTATTTTTGCTTTAATGCCGCTATTTGTATAATTTTACCATCTCATGCCTATTCAAGAGAATCTCAAATCAATATATCAATATATACTTGTTAAATCAAATCAATATATCAATATACAGTATACTTGTTAATCCCAACAAAAATCCTCCTCCATCTTGATCTTCAGTAGAGGTATCAGTTCATCTGATAAATATTTGATTTGTTTAAAATCATAACTACATTAAAATGGTTTCATCTTTCAGAATTAGTGTGTCCACCACAGCATGTTTCGATTAAAATGGCAGCAAGTCAGATTATAGTGAATATTTGCATGATGTGAATGATTCGATGACATTGGAGGATTTGCTGTATTCAGCTGCAGACGTCACATGAAATAGTACTATGCTTACAGTACACATGTTCCGTCACACCAATAATCTGGAATTGCCCTTTAACGAACATATTCCATATCACATGCATGACCAACATTAAGATCCAGGCAAAGGGATGACTAGGCTCCCTGTGAGCTGAGCTCAGCTCCCTGACTCCCTGACCGTGCTGCTCTCAGTCCAGCAGTGGAGAGAAGAGCTGAAGCTGAAGGCAGAGGGAAAGAGATTTTAGACGCTCTACTGCAGTTCCCCTTCATCACCAACCAGGGGGCAGTGTGGCTTCACAGCTAAACACCACCCCACTCCCATCCACAGGGATGAAGGCGCAATCATCTCCTACCACTGAGCCATCTTGTCAAAGACACACACACACTCACTCACACACACACACACACACACACACACACACACACACACACACACACACACACACACA
>JASCQY010000232.1:20681276-20692800 GCA_030264315.1 Sardinella tawilis
CTAATTTTTCGTCAGCTCCTTGTACTCGACCACTGCTTCCACTGGATTGCTAGGTTTGGGCGCGCCGGCGTATCCCTTAAAGATAGCATCAGCTGTTTTTTTTTTTGTCTAAACAATGTGCTGTTGTAACTCAGTCTACTGTATGTTGTAAACGATTTGACCATCTCCCTCCTACCAACTGCACCCTATGTCCTCGAACAGCAGGGCTATAGGTTCAATTGCTCTGGAGTATCCCTTTAACACTTGAAATAGCAGACAGATATCCAAAGATATTTTAGCTGCATTACTTCTCTAGATAACCAGACAGAGGAATCAGCTCCTTAAACCATGAAGTTGGGTTACTAGCATCACCTTCTGTCTGTCTTATCTCACTCTGCTCTTCGGCAGTGTTGGCTAAAAGAGGGAAAGAGGAAGAAAGATCGAAACCAAGATGTGCGGCCATAAATGGGCCAATGCTCTGTGCCCAATGGGGAACTGTTGTCTTTGAACCACAGGTGGGCATGTGTTGTTTACCCCAAGGCAGACAGATCCATCTGAGCCTCTCGTTGGCCATCTCAGGGGGAGCAGGCCAGACATACTTACATACATACATATTCCTACAGAGTATTCCAGCAATGTAAACAAAAACAATGTTTCGTTCACAGACAACTTCCTCTATGTTAAGACAACATAATATGGGATGTTAAAAAGGAAGCCCTGTGGGGACAGCTATGGAACTAGGAACTTGAAATGGTCTATATGTGGTATCTGGCCCTCCGGTAGATGTGACTGTGCATATTGCGCCCAGTGGTTCCTTGTGGAAGAGAGCCTGCCAACACTCTGCTGCTGACACTGTTCTTGGAGCCCTCGTCGCCTCATCCTCCTGCACAGTACTACCGCACACAACGTTTCTGAGCCATGATGTCCGCACAGTATGGAACAGACACACACAGGTCTAGTCAGCCAGGGTTCTTAGCTTACGTGCATCTGGTGTGACGCTCACTCGTTCTGCCTTAATCTCACGCTCTCACTCCTCCACAACAAATCTCAGGCCAAAACCAATTTGCATACATTAAAAAAATCCACTCACATTCATAAATGATCCAATACTACACTGCATTAATTATCCTGTTGTGAAAGGTCACATCTGCCCTTATTTCATATCACATTTCTTTCTGAGACTGAGACTCATCTGTTGATTTGCTGAAAATCTCTTTTTTTTCTTGCACTGCGTCTTCATGTGTCTTTTGAGACATGGCGGAGTAGTCAGTCCAAAGGAAATGATAAGGCAGACATACAGTGGGAGCAGCCATAGATGCATGTTATAGGGGCTCCTATTCTGGAAGTGGATGTATGGAGGGATAAAACGTGTGGTGATGTCCATCCATATCCCACATCAATGTAAATGTGCGGTAGATGAGGTGGCACAAGGGAATTCTTAAAGTTCAATAAAGGTATTTGTTATATTTAGAAACAAGAACAAGTGCAGCATGTGACTCACAGCAGAGCTCTAGTCATAGCATCCCAGTGCTTCCATTGGTGTATCTGGGCACAAATCACATGACTCTCTCTTCCACCGGCTTCCAGTGTACTAAACAGCAAAAACAGAGACCTTGGACGTGGCGTTTTCCAGGGTAAAGGATGCCTACGGCTCCAACACATTTCCCCCACTTGGCATTTCTAATCACAGTCTGGCTCACCTCTCACCCACATTTTAGCCTCTTGTCCCACAACAACCAGCAACTATTAGGGCATCCAGGAGATGGTCACATGACACAGCCGAGGCTCTGGGCTGCTTCAAAGTGATCCACATAATGAGAAAATGGACAGTCTAACATGGTTTACATCTGTGTAGATTATGGCCAAATCTCCATGCCCCTCTCCAAGGCCTAGGCCTTGGCCAAACCCAAGATGTCCATGTGGGAACAGAGACTCTTGCCTCTGTAGCCAACACTACAGAGGCAAGAGCTGTGTTCTTGAGTGCCCTGCATGACAGGGTTCAGTTGTGTCCTCAAGTTTGGCAGTGAGTGTGGCACGGCCTTAGTGAGTCTTAGTGAATGTGCCGTTTAAAGCAGCAGCCCCACAGCCTTGCACCAGAGCCCTAGCTGTGTGTAGCCTACTGCAGGGTTCACATGTGTGGTGTGTACAGTAAGCTGGGGGAGGGTGGTCCTCCTGCCTCAAGGTATGAGAGCCAAAGAAACATCCATTCATCTTGGTCTGAGGTAGATGGTGGTGGTGGAGCCAGCCAGGGAATGTCAAGCTTCTCAGGAAATGAGGAGGGAAGAGAAAATTATATGAAGGAGGAAGGAACCAAGGTGCTTCTACTACCCTAAGTCAATCAAGCTCCTGCTAAGCCTGAGTCAGACTTGCTGTAGCTGCTGTCTGGATTGGATTGCTGTAGCATTAGGCAGCAAACTACCATTATGAGAGATCAGCGGCCAGCAAGGTTATTGAATTATCACCAACTGCCTTGACCGTCACAAGGGTCCAGGCTAGGAAGAATATCAGCACTTGTGCTTTTAGGTCTAGCAAGTGCTAGACTTGCAGGTGGAGTGTCACTGCCTCAGCTGTGTGTACTGTAGGTGTGGAAGTGACCACTTGTGAAGCACCTGTCTGTGTAAAATGTGTGACTGTACTGGTGGTAGAGCACATACATGCGTAGAGGCATACATACTGTATATGGGAAAGCAATTTTTTTCCTCAGTCTACTCTCTATGATCTAATTCTGCTTTATAACAAATAATGTTTGATAAGCTGCAGGAATTGGGTTTATACACAAGTGCAATTACCAGACAGGGTTTTTTATTATTATTTTTCTGTGGCTTTTGGTGTAGCTTCTATTCGAGAAACTGCTGTAAGAAAAGCATATTGCAGTTGTGCTGGTCTGGACAGCCAACATATGACATAGGCCATGTTTCACATACCACTTACAGTCTTAATGGAAATGAATTAGGTCTTGGTTTTTTTGCAAGCGAATTGAATTTAGAAACGAAGGCAGAGATCGTACCCGTCACTCAGGGTCAAAGCCTTTCTGTGTGGCAGCTCTTGTTACTTAGCCAGGCAAGCGTCGCCTAATGCTTGCAGCCAATTTCAGATTCGCTTCCGTTTGCTTTGTCTCAAAACCGTGAAGCTCAATTAGCGAACAGAGATTTCAAACCATGCATTCCAGCGCGTAATATACAGTATATCATGGCCAAACAGTAGGGATTGGTTGAAGGTACAACCAAACAGTAGGGATTGGTTTTAAGCAGAAAGTATCTGCTCACCATGAAGAACAAAGGAACAAATCCAAATGGATAGGGTTCAGACACTATGAACGGAGAGAAACAAAGTGAAATTAGCGGCCGATGCATCAGGCTACTTGTTACTAGCCATGTCAGGCTAAAGTATGGGAAAAGAAAATCCCATTCTGGATGGCCTCCATGGTCAGTTGGTCAATGCTCGAGACGTCGAGAAATTGTGGCTGTAGAGGGGAGACCATGATTCTTAAGACAGGATGGTTCATTCACATCTTAGCTATTTTATTTTTAAATTGATGACAAAATTACATTTTTGTCATCATAATTTGTTGCTTGAAAACATACAAATACTATATGGTATGTGCTAATGAGCTAACATGTTTCAACGGAATATTCAGAGCAGAAGCTAATGCTAAAAGGAGAGTGTTTAGTTACACTAAGAATATGAAGGAGAAAGAAGGAGAGATATCCCTTCTGTATGCTAGGGTGTGTTTAGTGTTTGTCTTCATTCGTCAGATTCCACTTGTGTAGACTGGCAAGAGCACACCCACCCACCTCGTTCCTTACATTTTACTGACATCACTTCAGTCCAAAAGAGGGGAAAAGACCAGCCAGTAATTTACATGAACTATATTATTATCAATATGTCAATATAAGAATGCAATCGATCCTACACTAGAAACATGATCATAGTCATAATTGTTCAAGCACAAAACTGTAAATGTTATATTTTATGTTTAATTCTATACCCCGGTAAGAATAAAAAATAAGCCCTTCCTTATGCACGCAGGCAGCCCCATGTCTAGAAGTATGTGTTATTTATTTGAACTTAGTATGGAGCGTGAGAGGAAGTGACTCATGGTGCTCTGGCATGTGGGAGGATGTGGGAAAGGACAAGTGTCTCCACATTCGGGCCAATTACTGGGACATGAGTGCTCACATGGGGTGCCAGATGCAATTAAAAGAGAAACCCTCATTTGGAAATTCAACAGATGACTGACTGAGAGCCACCAAGCGGTCACAGTAATAATGTTTGAAGTACTTTTCTTCATGAACAAAAAGAATAATATATTTTTTTTTAAACAGCCATGCTGTATTTGATTGTAATGCTAGAAAAGGGCCTAAAAAGCTTTGACGTGGGGGCATTGGGGACAGCCATGCTTACAGGCTAGTTAGAGGATCCCACTGGAGACCAAAGACTGTAGAGCACTTCGCTCTGCTCCAGAGTCTTCACTTGGGACTGAAGGGTGCCGCTTGGATCCTCAACCAGTAGGTAAATGTGGGCAGGGGGGAGTGATTGGACATCGCTCTCCAGTGTCAACTTCCATGGCTAACCCTGACTGCTCCCACAGCAGTGGCAGTCTGCTCACCGTGTGTGTGTGTGTGTGTGTGTGTGTGTTTGTGTGCGTGTGTGTGTGTTATCAGTAATTCAAATGGATTGTTAATTTCCCTTAGGGACTAAGATAGTATCTCCATATCTTTTGAAAGAAAAAAGACAATTGTGACACCTACTGGTCACTTATTTAAGCTCAGCATCTGTGGGCAAGACAGGAGGACACAGGGTACAGGATGGCTTTTAGTTAGCCTACAGTAAGTATGGCTTCATGCGCGTTACCTGAACACATCATTTTGAAATGACATTTGTTATGCCCTTCTTCTCGTGTTCAAATTATAATCTTAATACTCTTTTGATTCAGTATTAATTCCCAACGATAACTCACTTCATGTTATTAACTATCAATTATAAATCTGTTTGAAAATTTCAGATTTTGTAATGGTTAAAAATATTTATACAGTATTCAATTTTCCGGTGGCCTCAAAATACTGTAAGTAAATGAATCTAATCTTTTCACATATATGCACCAATGGGCAAAATAGAATTCAGCCTCTTATTGGAAATGGTCTTGTCTCAGATCTTGTAATTTTCTTGTTGACATAAATGTCACCCTCCCATAACCCCCCACCCCAAGCCACCAACAGTACAAAGCACACACACACTGACAGACACACACACATGCACACACACACACATTCTTCTCATATTGTGTTCCATCACCCCTCTCCTGTCCTTTGTCTTTATTTTATAGGATTTGCAGGATTCCTTCTGTTTCTGTATCCAGCAGTCACACAGATAGGCATGTGCGGGGTGGCATCCTTACGTAATTTACTCTCCTCCCATCGGCACTTTGTGCACTCAATGCAGTGACCCCCTGTCCTCCCTCCCTCCCTCCGTCTCTCTCTCTCTCTCTCTCTCCCTCTCTATCTCTCACTCTCTCTCTCTCAGACTCTCTCCGTCTTGATTTCCTAATGTACAATCTCACTGCAGCGGCACCTTTATATTGCAACCAGGCTGGAACACCTATCGGAGATTAAAATACCTCTTAGCTAACATCAGTCTGTGCAGAACAAAATTAGTTTAATGTCTGCCAACACTCTGAAACTGAATGTGTTTTCTTTCTTTCTTTATTACTACAATTTTTAAAATTCTTTATAGCCTACATTTATTGTAGCCTTTTTCAATACTAAGAGAACAAATGATGTCAGTAAATGTCTCACAGTAGCATTTATGTTTGTGATTTGTCCTGCTGTTTCACATTAAATATCACCATTAGTGTAGGCACTGTTTACGTAAGAGCGCTTTTTCCTTGTGTCTGCCCTCTGAGAAATACACACGTAATTTCACTAATCGGCGTGTGTGTGTGTGTCTGTGTGTGTGTGTGTGTGTGTGTGTGTGTGGCGGAGTGTTGAGGCCTGCTGCTTCATCAGAGATGTATTGATTCCAGTGTGGAAATCTATTTACATGGAATGAGCAATGAGCCACGAGTCGCCATGGGAGAGCTGAAAAAATGGATTCCGAAAGTCTGCTTCAATTTGAAAAATTAACTGGAAAATGTATTCAGATAAAATCTTTAGAAGCAAATGAAAAAGTTAATGATGGAGAGTGTTTTCCTTCAGCGCTTTTAAATGAAAAGAAACAAAACCATTTCAATTCTCACAGACGTGGTTGATGCGTTACAGCCTTCAGAAAAGGCACCTGTGCTAGGCTTTTACGCTTTTACAGTTAATGTAGGCCTAGGTCTTCCATTTGCAGTCTTGCATCCAGAGAAAGCTACACTCTCATATTAAGATGATTTATCCTTTGGAATAGTTAATTCTTTCTTAATTAAGACAAACTTGGATGTGGCATTGCATTTTGAGGTCAAATGCACTCTAAGTTACGCTTTCCTTCCTAACAGGAAAAGGCATTGATTTGAGCGGAGCACAATGCTGTGGTGGAATGCCAGTCTTGAGGCCCATAAAAATGAATTGGCTGTAAAAGGGGGAGAATTCTGCTAATTACTCTGTAATGGAGGAAGTGTTTTCTGTCTCTCGGTGGCACAATGGGGCGCGGGTGCGTTTTGATTGACCTGTTCCCTGGGTCTGCCCCAAACAGACAGACAGGGGCAGCCGAGTGTTCCTAATGAAGAGTAATGCACTAGAGCACGGCCCTCCTGACAGACAAAGCACCACTCGGTGTGGACACTCTTACAATGCCGCCTCTGGCCATGTGCAGGCCTTCCAGCCACCATTAACAGCTCCACCATTATCCCTAGACCCCACACACGCACACACACACACACACACACACACACACACATCACCGTCTTAAGAAAGGGAACACACACACACACACACACTCTCTGTTGTGGCTTTTCAAGACCCCCCATCCTCTCGCCATAAACAGCCCAGGCCTCCACTCTGAACCCTACACCGTGCAACACTGACTGAGTCCCAGGTTGCAGCCACCCAGAGCTACTTGAGGCTGACACACTGTGAGGAGCATTTGTGCGAGGCCAGGCAGGAGGAAAGCAGGAGCCAGTGGTGTGGTGTGCCACTGAGTTCCCAGTGTCACAGGTCGGCTCCAGGCCACTTTATAATTAACAGTCATCTTCCAGTCACTCGGGAAGGAGGCATGAGCAGAATGGTTAGCATTATGAAAGAGTAGCCACCTCATAAATCATTGCACAGAACAAACCTGGTGCCTGCCTTTATTTTTCACAGCATCTTTAACTTCCCAGTGCGGCTGCACAAAATGATCTTGTGGAGCCGGAAAAAAGCATGTTCTGTTCTCATTTGAATAGCAATTATTTGCCGCCCAATTGTATTTAGACATCTCATTTATCTCGCCGCAGAACAAGCCGCATGGAAAGGTAGCCCTTTCTTCGGAGAGCCACAGCACATAGTGAGAGCCTGTGACGGCGCTCCGTTTGAAACATTCCCATTTTTCCCTTAGTGACAGTGTTTGCCGGAGCAACATATTTAGTGCGAGCCGTGTCCTGCAGGCAGCTCATTCAGCCATCAAAGCCACGTCAGAGGGGGCAGCGAGGCTTGGATCTGGCATATTAGTGGTGCACGCCATCGCCTCTTCCTTCCCTTTCCCCCCCGAAGAGTCACGCAAGCCCAGCCAGACGCTGGCACGAGACCGTGTCCCATCCGCGCTCTCAGCCCCCACATCTGCAGCCCCCGCTGCAGGGCGCCGTGTTTGTCGAAGCTCTTCGCCCGCGGGTTCACTGGACAGCCGGCTCAGGACGAGGTCAATCAGCTGGGCTGGGCCAGGCTGGCACCACAATGACACTGGAGTTAATGACATCCATTTCCCTTGGGCCATCTCATTGGCTCGCAACACAAGGCTCCACGATGGCTTGGCTTGGCCTCATGTCACTTCCTGTTTCTTTGGCAGAGCAATCACCACTGTCAGCGCACCCAGGATCAGATCTAGAAATCTTGTGAAGTTGATCATGTATTTTGTTATCATGCACTGGCACTTTAATTCCCAAGGGTTCTGAAAATAATTGTCACAATAATGGACAATGGACAGTATTACTAAAATAGAAATACTTCACTACTCTATTTGCTGTTTTCAGAAATGTTCGGCATTGGATAAAAGCTGCCATGCAAGAAGAGAAGAAACTAATCCAGTATTACGGTAGTCTCCCCTATCTGTGTCTGTATCTTGGCAAGTCCCTTCTCCATACCAGTAGCTGAGCCCACTCCAGTGGTCTTGTTCTCCACAGTGCAGGAGGGGGGAGAAGTCGGAGGGCTTCTGGGCTGGATAAACATGGCTAATGGTGTTTGGAATGCTCTTCTCATCCACAGGCCTCTTCAGAGCCACGCCGCATTAAAATAATGAGCCAGTGCCTACTGAGGGTAAAAATACTCCCTGGAACAAATCAGGCCATGTAGAATGTTTTGGGAGAGCTGATGATGGTGTGTGTGTGTGTGTGTGCGTGTAATGGACAGAGCTTGAAGGACACGCTGCCGCTCATTCTCACAGACCTGCTGAGTAGTCAGATGGCTCAGTCTCACAATAACACACCCCCTTTCCCATTGTAGACAGTGATCCATACAAATGAATTCAACTTTTTCCCCTGATTAGCACATTTTAATAGGAACAAATGGTGCTCAAATATTGTGTAGAAAATAGAATGGATTTGCTTTTCTATTTCCTTGGATTCTCTTCCCTTCCCATCCTTCCCTTCCTTTTCTTTCTTTTCTTTTCCTGTCTTTCCCTTTCTCTCTTTCCTCCCTACAATTGTCATCCCAAATCTGTCACTAAAAAGAGACAATAGCTGAGCTGTCAGATGGCTAAACTGGTAAAGACTCTTTCAAACAATAAACTACACATATGAATAAGGACAGACGCACAAACAAACACAGTCGCACACACAAACACACACCCTTTCAATCGGTTCCTATCTTTTTCATTTGACAGACGCACCCTCCTCCCCTGTCACGCAAACCCGTGCTCTTGCTAGATAGTCACGCACTCTTTCACAGACACAAACACACACATGCACACACACACACACACACACACACACGCACACACACACAAAGCCACTCACAAGCAAACGCCTGTAAGCAGACACACATGCATATGCAGCCTGCATCTTAAGGAGCACACAACCTTGGCTCCTCATTTCAGACAGAAGAGTCAGTAAAAAACACAGGCTGTCTGGGGGCTGGGGCCTGTCTTTGGGCAAGAGTGTGTGCTCGGTCGGTGGTGTCACGCCTGCAGTTCCACGTCCTCTCCATTGTGTGGCAGTGTTCTGCTGCTGTGTCCCATCTCCCCTCAGCCTCCTCAGCCTGTGCCTCAAAGGCATGCAAATCCACATGCTCCCCACAACCCTGCAGCCATGTCTGGGCTTTATCACTCGCTGCAGCTTGTGAGTGCCATCCCGCTCCCTCGGAGAGAATGCCCTAAATCTCCCCTTTGATTTCGGCTTGAGAAGCAGAAAATATCACTGGGAGTGAAAACAAGGACAAAATGGTTGTATACCTAAAGAAAGTGAAAAAGGATAAAAGAAGGCCGGGGGTTTGTGCAAACAAAGGTGAATGCCATGGAGTAAAAAATATATGTAGCCTATATACATTTCTTTTTTTATTAAAAAAAAATAAAAAAAATTTACTTATAGGCTATTTTTAAAGAATTGAACAAATTCCTTGGCAAAAGCGATAGAAATTGTACCATTCATATAAGACAACAGATACTCCCTCAAAATGTTCATTTGTAAACAAATGATTATAAATGAATCCAAACATATGCCTGTGTTAAAACAGAAAAATGACTCCCAATCAGACGGTAGCTAATCTATCTCCATGGCCTACTTCTCCGTGATTTATGTTTGCAAGTGAGACATAAAGGTTGGGAGGACATCCATCTTCTGTGCAGACCCTGCTCTGGGCCTCTGGAATGGGAAAGGCTGCGGTTCCCCGGCACCAGGAATGCTTCCTCATTTCCACATTGCCTTTGGAGTCAATGATCCTATTCACAGCAATCTGATGCATCTTTGTGCCTGAGATTAACTTCAATTTGATGGATGTAGTGTGTTGGGACACAGGACACATCAAGTGACGTTTGCCAGGGAAGAGTAAACATCCTGCCATCATGTAAAATTATTTTTGATCTACTCCCACCAGAATGCTTGAACTTTTTATATCTGTGTGATTTTTGAAATATGACAACAGTGTCAGAGTATATCTACAAAACATAAACTGTTTATGTCTTGGGCAGAGCGTGCAGTTATGTAGGCTATGACATCAAAAAGATAAGAGGTCTATCAGCACATAAAATAAGAGCAGAAGTCAAATACATCATTCAGACAATAAGGGAGGGAATTTGAAATGTACTCTTCACAGATTTAATGTGACAATAACATTTTTGAATAATTGTTAAACAACCTCGGTTACCATTTCTTCACGTTACTTCTCACACCTTAATAATGTATAGACCATCCAGGTTCAGTCCTTGGCAATTCAACATTTTTGTCTGTTCATGGCATCAAAAGCCTTATTAGAAACCTTAGTCACATTATTGTAAGGCAATTAGCAGGGTGATAGTGGACATTAAGTCTTTATTAATATTATTAACAATGAGGATATGTCTTTGCTATAATGAAAAGAAAATGACAACATTACAGTCCTGGAAAATTTGCAGCATCTTCTGTATTGTCTATGTTGCAGATAACTGAAGTTATTTTTCTTTCTTGCCTTGAATTGTTCAATTCCTCATCAGTACCTAGTCTGATGCGTAATACTTATCTGTCAGTCTTATTTATCTTCACATATTGTTTAGTGACAGAAATCAGTAAAACTATATGTTTGCGCATTACCTTCATAGATGCCACATCTCCAGTCTTTGTCATGGGGGGTCAGTGAGGTGACGACCTTTGCAGGTCCATTTCAGAGGGAATCAACCCTGAGCGCCAGTGTGGCTGAGGGAAGTCAAGTCCGACTCCGAGGGGACATGGGAAAGGGCAGCATCATAATCACCACTGCCTTACCGAGCCCCTCTGCCCTGCCCCTCCATCCTCCGGCCGCCAGGACAAAAGACATTCTCATCTACAGTGTGGACATACAGTACAGTATCTCAACGTCTCTTTTTCAGTTTATATTCAAGGGTTGTGTAGCTCAAGTGCCCCCGCCCAGCCCGCCCCTGCCCCCGCCCCTGCCCCCGCCCCAGCCCCATCTCTCTCTGTCAGAATCTCTCTGAAGCATTTGCTCCCCACTAATATCACATGGAAATGATAAATAAACACGACAACCACAGAGAAGCCACAGAGCATCATTACAAATAGCATCATTAGGAGACTTTGGGCCCAGTATTAACACACATGGAGCTCTGGCTCCTCTAATGGGGCGCACGTGTGACAGCAGAGAGACTGATGGAACAACTCAAAACACTGAGGACATGCAGTAGCATTTAGGGTTAGAGGGGCATACAGTAGCATTTAGGGTTAGAGGGGCATACAGTAGCATTTAGGGTT
>JASCQY010000232.1:20735199-20752999 GCA_030264315.1 Sardinella tawilis
GTGTGTGTGTGTGTGTGTGTGTGTGTGTGTGTGCGTGTGTGTGTGTGTGTGTGTGTGTGTGTGTGTGTGTGTGTGAGAGAGAGAGAGAGTGAGTGAGTGAGTGAGTAAAAGACAAAAGAGAGAGCGAAAGAGAGATTTCATGTTTTTTTACAACCTGACTTACAACTTAATGGCACACAGTGTAAAGCAGCCTATGCAGTTTGTGAGAAAATATAAAGAATGCAACGCCATACTCACAGCAGTGAATGAGTTATACAAGTAGTAAAGGGCCCAGGAGATGATGACAATGTAATAAATGTTTAGCCAGAAGGAGAGGACGGCGGCAGCCCAGCCAACACCTGAGATGGCGGAATCAGGAAAGTATTTCAGCTACTTGGTAGAAATTGACCAGCACACAATTTACAAGCTTTCCGCACTCTCTAATTTTCATGCGCACTTTTAATGATAGTAAACCTCGTGACAGTAAACCTGTATCTAATCCGTAACTAATTTCGCAAACCGTGGCTTTAGGGGTTTAACTGCGCTTTGAAAGAGACCTTCACAACAATTTCCACGCTCTGTGCCCTATATTTGAAGTAAATTTGCATGTTTACCTTTGAACATTGGAGCGAGTTTCCACACTCCAAGCCCGCCAACGGATGTGTACTGACCAAGGGCAGTTTCGAGCAGAAACAATGGTACTCCAGCAAATATGAGGGTCAAAAAGTAAGGAATCAAGAAGGCCCCTGAATAGGAATTAAACGGTTAAAAAGGTATGTATGAGTGGCAAAGATACATTTGAGGACACAACAAGCTATCCTACCATGCAGTTTAGATATCAAAAATGATCTATAAAAACACTTGGTGTTGATATTCGCGCTTCAAATAGCGTCAGAGAGATAGTGCACGGAGATTCCTGCAAACTCAGATGCCGATAACTAGTCGGGCCAATAAAATTATTTAAATTAACCACCAGAACAATTCAACCATTGAGGGCTCCAGTTTTGTAACTCCGCTTGATTTAAGGAGCAGGTAGGAATCCAGCAAGTTTTGTTTACCTCCACCGTTTTTTCCACAAAGATATGGAAATCTCCAGACATTGCCAAGTCCGATTGCGTACCCAACACAAGATAGAAGAAAGTCAAATTTCCCTTTCCACGTTTCTCTGTCAGGAATATCCTTCTTCGGTTGGACTTTCACAACCAATGTTTTGGGTTTATCATTGGATGTCGGCGCCTCGTTTACTTCTGTTAACACATGTCCATCAGTTGCTTTTGTTCCGTTTGTCGCCATCTCTCTGGGTTTTGCTGAGGTCCTGGCCGGCGGACGGGAGAATTCAGCACCAGTCCACGTAGACAGCAGTTTCGCGGTCCCTCAGCCAAGCTCGAGGTTGGGTATGGTGCGGGAAATCAGTACAGATGCCCACAAGTTCAAGATGAAGTAGCAATCTGAAATAGCAGTAAATGTTATATTATTACAGGGTAGTAAGTATCTATTAACATACTGTAGATCCAGCGCACGGACCCTATGCGCACCGATCCAAAGCATGGGAAGAACGCTTCTAAGTCACTTGACGCGATCATGATCATTATTGAAATTCCGACATGGGATGGGAGTTTGCATTTCTCTTCTGCATAGAGGATTTTATATAGTGTAGGGCACAATTGATTTGTGTAATATCATATTAAAAATTTATAAAATTAATGTGTAATCTACTAATTTGATAACTGCTATTTGTAAAATGCGCGTAATTGGAGCGCGTAAAAAGTTGGGAGTAGCCTACGATACATTCTGATCCTTTAGGCTTGTTTTAATCAGCGATGGCCAAGATTCTTGTGAAATATGACATTTAGATGCACAAATATGTTTATTGTAATTGCATATTATATCAAATCTATAAGCGTAAATAGATACCACAGATTTATGCAGACACATGAGATAGGCTACTGTAAGTGGCATTCGCTGAATTCTGACAATCCAGTCCATTTGGAAAATGTGCCGAGCCGAGAGCGCAGATATCTGCACAAAACAGCTCTGTTGCTAATATTTCATTTAAAGATTTTCATTCTCCTGGGATAATGTTTTTTTTTTTTTTAAGAATAGTGTCAGTTATATTAAGATTCCAGTTTGGTAGGTTATGTATCTGACTCAACGATGTCATTGTAATGTCCAAATTCATCAATTTTGTCACTTAAATTATTCTATAAAATTGTGATGTAAACAATACTTTTATGCAGCCGTTAAGTATAAAACAAATTTTGAATTTCGTTTCAATACAGAGTTTTACTTACAGCAAGACCGCTTTACTTGGTTTTCGGGACGGTTATATCCAGTGGTTATTCTTGAAGTTGCACACAAGAAATATCACCGATGCAAACCAAAAGAAAGGTCTCCATTAAACTTGAGAATAATCCGCCTATCCAGGGGTGCAAGGTGTTCAAATGCCACGGTGAGTGGTGCTGTCCAAATTCGTGGTGCTGAAGGCGAAGTGGCAAACAAGTCAAGAGGCAGTTTCGCCCTGTACCGCCGTCTAACATCAGCAACCCGAGATGTTACATGTAGCACGAGTCTCTGCTCTCATCTACATTTCGTCAATGTCATCTGAAAGTCGACCCTCCCCATGTTCAACATTTCCACCACTGAGATCGCAGCGGGTCTGAGACTAGAGCATCTTCTTGACTCAAGGCTTTATATGGTTTCTGTTTTTTTTTCCTCTCTTCAGAAATCCGTGTAGTTTTTTCTCCTCTAACCAATTCAAATTGGCCACTCAGGGTATGGTGATACGTACGTAACTTGATGTTTTATGACTTAACATTTAGTTGCGTGACTGCCTGCAGAAAGTTAGCCCACTGACCTCAACCTATCCTAGATAGCATAGGAATGCAAAACATCGTAGCCTATATGTGTTGGCTTCGGATAAATGATTCTTATCGATTTACAGATTTAAATTTACAGATTTGTAAAATGAAAGGTTTTGTAGCCTACATGTGTATTTTTTTTATAAAGTATTCAATGACAACCCAGGCTGCAGACATACAATTATACGCTACTTCTATTTAAGAATGAAGTTATTTTATTATAACATTTAACCCATTTGCCAGTCTTATTATTCCTATGGGCATATATACGATTTTTAGGCTACTTTCTGTGCGAGAATAGGCGGTATGAGAATAGGTTAAATTATGAGCAACGAAACAACAGACTGCAGAGAATATGTTTTTGAGGAAATCAGTGAACTCGTTAAATCTATTGCCCAACCAACATTTCCGAAGTGGCAGATCCACGGAAGATGCCAATCGTGCGCTGGTTGCTGGCGAAATGTGATAAGAAGGCAGTCAATAGTAGCGTCTGGGAGGGCGAGATAAATTGACTAAACGGTGCCTTAAATCTTCTTAGCGTTCTGTCTCCAGAAATGAACTGCCCCTACCGAGGGACCCGAATCAGCACACTTAATGCAGACTTTTTCTCCTATAGTGCCATTAATTAATAGTCCCATACTGGAAGATTAGGGTTTCAGAGGTCAGCACAGTAGGCTTTGATGACTTGGGTAGAAGCTATAATAGTCAGCTAAAATGGCATCACACAGGCCAGCTATGCTGATTATCCACATCCACAGAAAACTCTGCAGAAAACCAATTATGCCATGGATGGAGAGAGCATTCTTAAGGCTGCACTCCTGTTTACTGAGCATGACTCAAAGGATGCATGGATCCTGGTGTTGGCATTCCAAATCAAGCCCAAAGTAGCCATTTCATAGTGCTGCTGTTAATCACCCAGTTTCAGTGCAGGCTTCCCACACAAATCTTACAAACCCCATTGAACTCAGCCCTCTCCCAAAGCCGCCACTCTAATGGCTCATCTCATTTTCTCTCCCTCTTTCTCTCTCTCTCTCTCTTTCTCTCTCCCTCCCTCTTTCTCTCTCCCCTTATCTCTCTGATGCACTGGTGCAGGCTGCAGCACAAATTCCGTTGTTTTTTGTTTGTTTGTTTGTTTATTGAACTTTCTGTCATTATCTGCCACTGCGGGCTCTGGGTGGTGAGCCACGCACACAATGGCAGATGGTGAACCAATGAGGGGTGAGCTAACCTACTAATGATACAAAATGAAATTTAGCATTTAGATTTCCATCTGTGGTATTTGCCCCGAGGGGACGGAGGAGGCAGCTCAGCCACAGAGAGGCACGTTTGGAGACCTGCGGTGAGAATTTGGACTTGGCCATGGCTGGTGGCACACTTGATTGCTCAAGTGTGCACTGGAGCGCATAATTGCATAAGGTGGTAAGAATCCAATCCCTCAGACTGCAGAAATTCAGCCTGTTCTGCTGCAAACGGATGCAGTAGTAGCATCAGTGCTGTGGGTGTCAACATGCTGTAACTGTCCACACCCAGCAATGCATCCCCTGGCAAATCT
Source organism: Sardinella tawilis (assembly GCA_030264315.1). NCBI lineage: Eukaryota > Metazoa > Chordata > Actinopteri > Clupeiformes > Clupeidae > Sardinella > Sardinella tawilis. The sequence goes on from JASCQY010000232.1 coordinate 20,739,589, forward strand.
CTTCTGCTAAACCTGCTTGACACTTGGGCTGTTTCACAGACTAGATCATTTTGGTATGTCTGTCATGCAACACTGCAGAAATGTATGGGCACCATTATGTTAGGCTTGTAAAGAAGTGACATACAGTAAACCCCATGGCTCAAAACTAGAGGAAACAGAGCCATTTAGTTCATCTTAATTCCTGAGCAAATTGGCTTGTTTGTAGATGTTTACGGGGGGCAAGCATTCAAGCAGAATCATTTTGTCTGAATGCAAACAAAAAAGTAACAAAACATCTCTGAATACAAAAGGGCCAAATCTGGCCTTTCTACACAGCAGCTAATTCTATTTTCAGTATGCCTCAGTGAGAGCAATCTCATCAGTCCTGTCCCAGGCAGCCAGGATGCCATAGATTAGCGCTGTTGGTTTTCCTGGGCTAGCGGTGCAGCGCGCGGCGGCTCTGGGAATATGACACAGCGAGGGGAGAGGAGCGCTACAGAATCAGTCCTTTCTTCTTTTCAGAGCGGGCAAAACAAGGCCTCGGTGTCACATCTATTTATGTGTGACCCTGCAGGGCCCCCAATGCGGCGCCCTTCATTGGTAAGGCAGTCAGGTAGGCGCGGCGAGCCCTCCAGTGGCAGCACTGTGCGGGGCTTCCGCTCCCCCTGAAAGGCTGGAGACACACTGGCATGTGGGTTGCTGGGCGATCAACAAAGCTACTGAGGGCCACTTGTGCAAAGGAGCTGGGAGGGTGGATGGGATACGTGGAGAGCTTGGCGGCGGCCATTCGGAATCAGGGCCTGAATGCGCAGGCCTTGCCAACAGGTGTCTCATCGTGCACATTTTGGAGCCATTACCAGAGGTGAGCCGTGTTTGGGGCTTGATTCCCGCAGAGAGATTACTTTTCCAAAAATTACAACTTTTACAGTGGATTTTGATTTCAATGTGCATTTTTAGTCAGCAAGGTTAACCATTGACCCTAAGAAACATGCACATAGACAACTACTTTTTCACTTTTATGACCTTATGGTCTTCTCATGACAACCATGTAATGATTTACATACTGTGCAGTTTAACAATTATCACCCATTGACTCATCCAGCAGTGATAAAGTGATAAAGCCGCATCTTTTTCTGTGGTTTCTGTGTGTTTAAGGTTTCTTCAGAAATAAAACGAATCAAAGAATATGCATATATGCTGTATAATAAACTGCAATATAATTAATGGACATCACAAACATGTACATGTCAGCATGTGTTGAGTATAAGGCCACTATAGAGGAAGTGCAGTGCCAGGTGTAATGTGTCTACATCGCTCAGACAGCCACACATGAGACATTTAGCTTGTAGGCAGCTTTTGCACTTTACTCACCATTTAAAACAACACACTGTACTGTAGCCCTTTGAAATAAAAGCTTCATTCTAATTTGAATGTCCTACTCATGGATGGCAGATGCATGGCTGGTACAATAGCATACGGTACCTGCTCTACTCCAGAACCCCTTTCATCTGGCATGGACACATTTTATTAGGAGAGATCACAGTAGGGCCAAAGGTTCTAGTCTAAGTGGTTCATTTGTAATTTCGCAGTGGCCAAATGAATGCTGATGTAGGACATGTTGGGCAGGAATGGTGCGATTGTTCGAGTTTTATGTACTGTAAGACTTGCAGCTGGTAGAGGCTCATGACACAAAAGTGAAGGCAAGGAATAACTTCAGTGCAAAGTTTGTTTGTTATGAAATTACTGTCTATCTGGACCCAAAGGTCGTACCAATTTCATTGCTAAATGCATGTCTGCCAATCAAATGGCTTCTAGAGCTCAGTCAGGCCAGAGTATTCTTTGTTCCTCCAGCACTGAACCTTTAAATAACTTAGGCCATGCCAGATATTACACCTGTATCAGTGTATCACAGCAAATCACAATGAGCATTTTTGGAAGTGGAGAAAGTAGGCTTTCCTATTATTACTTATAAGAGGCTCAAAGTAAGTGGAGTGGATAACCTAACCCTAACCCTAGGATGAGAAAATTATATACAGAGTTGTTTATGTTGTTTTTCTCCTCAGGTAATGTGCTCTTTCTTCAAATAATTTGTTTCAAATAGCCTCGTCGATGACTAATCATGTATCATGTGAACTAAACTGTGGCCTGTCATGACAGATGTGCTGGAGATATGGGGAGCATTTGTTGATACTGTCAATTTTAATTAGGCCTATGCAACATTTCAAAATATGAAATATAAGACCTCTCATTCAAATATATATATATTTGAAAAGGACCTTGAAACACTAAGCTACCTCTCTTATTCCACCATTAACCAAATCATTAAAGGAGTTATCAGGAGTGAATCAAACCGAAGCCCTGTTGTCTGAGGCTGCCGAGTGCTGTCGATAGGTTTCAGAGCGACCGAATTCGCGAACTAGCCGCTACCGTTAACTGATTAGGGTATATGAAAACAAAACAGACATGCCCTAATCAGTTAGCGGTAGCGGCCAGTTCACGAATTCGGTCTATGTTGCACTTAATGCTGTCATTCTGATACCTATCAACAGCACAACAGGGCTGTTGATAACAGGGCTTCGGTTTGATTCACTCCTTAAATCCTTTATTTTTGACAAGGTAGTATTGGTGCAGTAAGCCCACGAGGTCAACTGGAACAATGGTGAAATATTGTAAGATTCTCTAGAAAATAATACAAAATACTGTGGCACAATAATGCATTGTTCCATTGTTAGTTAGACTAAACTAAGTATAAATGGAAAGCTGTTGTCCTGTATAGTATTACAGTATTTGACACTGATTAATTAAACAGACGGCGTGATGTTTTAGTAATGTTTGTATATGAAACCTTGACTTTGATGTATGTGGAGTCTCTTGGAAATTGTTGTTGTGTTGCATATGAATAACACCATTAACATATCAATTAACTATTAATATGCTAATTAACCAATTTATTCATGGTATCCATTATTAGTTAACCGCACCATTAGGTGAAACACAAACAAAGTGACCATTTCACCATTTATCATTGTATTTGGATGTTTGGATGTCCAATCAATCATTCCTAACAACAACAACAACAACAACAACAACAACAACAACAACAACAACAACAACAAAAATAATAGGCTAATATAAAAAAATCTATTTTAGATATTTATTGCTGGTGTATTTGTGAATATTCTATTCTAAAATGCCAAACAATTTCTTGATTAAAACATTTTAAACAGGTTGACTTGGTGGGTCTAGATGTACAGTATTTTGTAAGCAGAAATAGTGGTTTTATTTGGCAAGGCATCCTGAGCCAAGAGCCCAAAATGGAGCGATGCGAGGCCGAGATATGAGGGGGCCTCACCCAATCGCAGGGAGGGAGGGAGCTGTGATTCCAAGGGGAAGGACAGCACCACAGGGAAGAAGCATTGTGCAATCCACTGGCTTGCCTGTCTGGAAATTCAATGGAAATAATTGTTCATCAGAGCAGAGTATTAGATCTCCGTCTCAGGGCTGCAGCGGAGCCGGGTGTGGAGTCTATTTCGGGCTGCCTTCTCTGCCTGACACGGCCTTCACATTTCCGCAAGAAACATCATTTAGGAAACAACATGTATTGTTCTTCACTGGATATTTATGGGACTATATTCTTAATAACACCATTGTTATATAGCTGCAATTACAGATTAATTATGGTTGCATGCTCAAAAGGTCCTCATGTCTCCAACCATCATGCTTTTATTTATTCATGATTCAAGATTCTGTAGAAAATTGTAAGTGATATAACTTGATAGCCTCTGATTGAGCCATGGTGACCATGATTAATGACTAATGGAAATCATTGAATCATTGTAAATCTTGGTTGTCCTCTCATGAAATTCCAGAGAAGGTGCAAACGAAATTTTCATCGAATTCTCCTTATAAATAAATATAATTTCCCACCACTGTCAACCAAATCTACCATTCTAATTACCACAAATCCCTATGTCCGTCTGCAAGAGTGGTATGGGTGGGCTTTAGCCCTCAGTGTAGTCCATACCAGCAGCAGGCTATTAAGACAAGTTAAACCACACAATTCAACCTATAAAGTGACTGAAGGCAATATCATTTGAGAGCTTTTTCATTTATGCCATTCCTGTTTCTAATTAAATCTGCTCTTAATTAATTCAGCAAATCAAACTCTACCTTCAGCCATGTATGGTTCAAAACAGGCATCAATTATTTATTTCTATTTATTGCTCCAATAGTTTTATGTTGGAATTCTATGTTTTCATGTTATACATCAATTAAGGTGAGTTGTTTGTTGTTTGGAGTTGTTTGTCGGTAAAGCAGGTGAAGGTGATTGGGTGGTCTTGAGGCCCCTGAGGGTGGGAAGCGGTTTTGTTCCCTTGGTGGTAATGCAGGTGGACAGGCTTAGATTCAGTCAGGGCTAAAATGGTGGAGTAATGGCTCTCTGTGACCACCTGCCCACTATGACATGTAGGGAGAATGTGGACATGGAGGCACATCCATAGGACATGGCAGATTTCCCCGTCATTTACGACTGTCCACATCTAAACAAAGAGCTTACTTAGTCATTAACGCTTTGCACATTATAATTTCTTTGTCATGCCAATCTTTCAAAATCCGTTGGCTCCTGTGCAGTACTAGGGAAGCTTTGTTCCATACAGTATATGATAACATTATGGATGAGGACATGTTTGGGAAAGGGGGGGGGGGGGGGCAAAATCCAGGGAGGATTTTGAGACAAATAAGGCCTGCAGTTGTAGTATTTGTGGAGGTGTTGCTTGGCAACAAGGCAATCAGTTTCAGTCAGTGCTGAAGCCGCCTTCAGCCTCCGCTGGGCAACTGACTGCTATGGCAGCTGCTGGAAAAGAGGTCCATTAAGTTTTATAGAATCTCCATTAAGTGCTCAGATTAGGGGTCAAAGGTTAATTCAGATTCGTCTCAGCTCAAAAACACTTCCCTGTGCTTTGCATGGGGTAAGCTCACAGTCGGTGTCAGGGAAAGCAATGTACAGTATGCATGTGTAGCAGGCTACTTTTCTTTTTGACCATCTCATCTCCTCCAACTACACTGCATAGGAATGCATTGGTTTCTTCATGTGGTAATCACAATACTTTGTGTGGTTTGAATCATTTGCATCATTTAAGGTCTTTTGTCTGAGGAGCCACACTACATCTATCAAAAGTTTGGGATATATGACTTGGTATTTTGCAAAACGAGACAAGAAATGTTGCCTGATAAATTTGAAAACAGTTTTGTAGTTTTGTAACCAGAAAATACACCTGTGGTGATATATGTTGTATCTACTTGCCACTAACTACCAAACGAGCCATGAGCTAGGAACGCCTCTCCCACCACAAGAAGAACTGAAAATGATACCCTAGTTGCCTAGTTGTCGGTACATGTGACCGTAGGGTAAGGCTATTTATCTCTACCACAATCATTTGCATGATGTCTGCTATTTGCCATCCCCTTCATTATGTGTCATATACAGTATGCTATATCCATTGCTCTGCAGTCTTCTGACAAGCAGGATTTCTGGAATCCACAATGGATTTCCCTCTTTCAATCTCCTCTTTGACAGAGATCCAAGCTTTTCAGATAAGAGACTCGTTTTAATCAATTTGATTGCTTCAGATCAGTGATGAGCCTGATTGAGGCACACACTTTTCTTCACTAGAATTTTCTCCACCTTCCACCAGCATAGGATTGCTGTGAGAGTGGCCTGGGACTGGAGCCACAAGCCCAGGTTCAGCCTGAACTAGATCATCAACTAGGAAACTGACTGGTTATCATAATTCTTTTAATTAAATACCGGCCTGAATTAATGACTGGGCCTAAGGCTAGTGGCTGGGGTTGTGGTTGATGCGATAAATTGCGAAAAAAACTGGACTCAAAGGTCAGGTATGCACCATATTGCAGTGTGTAACCGAGGTCATCTGCGCTAGTTCAGCCCTGCACACGCCCGGACTCCAACCCACGACCTCATAACAACACAGCAACCACGAACGCCCTAGCCACTCGACTGAAAAGCCCAGGCTCTCAGTCAAGCGACTGAGGGCGTTCTTGAAGTGTCGGGAGTGAAGCTTTATTAACGTTCCACACGCGCAGCTAAGCTAGCTGGCATCCATTAGCCTACAAGTGCATGCCAGCAAAGCATTATATAGCCTACATCCCTACTGCCAACAGCTAATCACGATTTGCAGCACACCTCAGCAAGGTATCTGTTACTATATGCATGTACAGAAACCACTGGAAAGGGAAAATAGCCTAGCATCATTTCGGCAATTTTTTTGTCAGCTCGTTGTACTCAACCACTGCTTCCATTGGAATGTAGGTTGGGACGTGCTGGTGTTCTCCTTTAAGAATCTCTGTTCTATTGTGCACCATAGAGCCATCTCGTCTGTCACTGTCTCATTAAGACTGTTAACACTCTTTCATTATGTGTGTGTGTGTGTGTGTGTGTGTGATGACTGCCGTGAGATGCTGTTAGACGCTGGAGGAAAAAATAACTTCTGATACTCTGTTACTTTAATTTTGACTGCAGTATGGGAACAATTTTTGTAAATTGTGTAATACAGGATAAAAATGGTATATTTCACATATTTGAAGCAGTTAAAATTCCTATTTCAATTGCAAATAATGAGACTACAATAGAGGACTCTTAGTTTTGCAGGAAACAATTACATTTTTGTTTTGGGGGTTGGGGATGCAGGGGCCCGTGGTGGCGGGTGTGGGGAGAGCGCAGGTGCCTGAATACTTTGTCATATATATCCCATTCACCCTATTCATTGCTATGGAAACTGGCAGGATAAATGATTTCTGCCACTCCACCAATGACAGAGCAAAGAGAGCCAAAGTGCTGCTGCTGTTTGGCTGCACATGCCACCATGGTCTAGCACGAGGCTACTGCTCTGCATTGGAGAGGAATGTCAGCACATTAGGAAGTATAAGGACGCATATAGTAAACCTTGCAAATCCATTCTGTGGATAAACATTTGTCATATTATTAGTTCGGATGTTGTAGGTTTAGCATGAATTCCAAGTTGGCATATTTCATTCCCCGGCCTGTAAAAATAATCTGACAGCTGACTGCAGAATGGATCTAGCAAAATGACAATAATTTTGATGATATTTATAAAGCCTCAAATCCAGCAGTGAGAAGGAGAAGATTACAATAATTGACAACACAGATCCTACCAAGGTCAATTGTAGGCTTCTTGCATTGATTGATAAGAGCTGTCTTACTCAATTGTAACCTTCAGTGTGACAATTTGCCTTTCCATGAAGCTATAAGCCCCAGCTGGTTAAAACTGCACTGCTAATTAGCACGCCCGTGCAACAGAGAAATCTGTGGCCGGCTCCATCCATCATGTGTCACCCAGAGTGGTGAGACAATGTGCATCCAACTCGTCTCCTCTTTGCTAGTGCTTACACAGGATCAATAGTCTCTCACCTGACAAAGCACAACACAAGGAAACATCAAAGGTGCAGGGACTGTAAGGTTTTCTGTCACAGGGGTATTCTTAGACTGTCAGGAGCTTGAGTCTGTATTTTACAGATGTCATTGAGTGAATAGGGTCATTGTGGCTATGGACTCGTATTGTCTATTTTAAGTACAATCGAAACATATGGATCTCACTTTAGGCACTGGGTGAGGTGCAGAAGTAGGAAAACACTAGAGGATATTACATTTACCATAATCAAAGTCAGACACATTACAGACACTTAAAGTCTGTATCCAATAGTAATTTTTTAACATTCATAATGGTTATAATGCATTCATAAAGTCTTATAACTAATGTTATCAGTGTTTATAGCTGTTTATCCATTTGAATGAATTGATTTATAAGGTATTCATGACATTAGTTATAAGACTTTATGAATGCATTAACCCTTTGAATGAATGTATTTATAATGCTTTATGGAAAGACATCTTAAGTAAACCGTTACCCACATGGGGATAATAATACTTGTTTCAATATTCCTGATAGCAAAGACAATCCAAGAATTTAAAAGAATTAACATAACGCTTTCTATGGGTAACATGCTCTAACATGGGTTATAATGCATTCAAAAAGCCAAATAACTAATGATATTTGTACTGTATTAATAACTGTTTATAAATTATCATAAGGCTTTATACTGTAATGTTATCATATAAGCCTTTATAACTTAAAGTGTCACAAAGTTTTATCAAACAATATCTCTAGCAAAAATGAAACTTACTGACACCTAATGTCAGCCTTAGAATTTCTATTTTGGTCAAATAAGTTATGGAGCAGCATTGTCCTCCATAGTGTAAGCACTTTAGAGGAAGCCGTCTAGAAGCAAGAAGTGAACTGGTGCACTGTTGATATGACTCTTGTCAGGTCATTTGCCCAGAATGCGGAGCAGATCGAGGTGCCGAGCAGGGGGGTCCAGAGTGCAGGCTGGACCTGAGCTGGGAGCCCCAGAGCTGGGCCCTCTGCATACTAATCACAGGCTTAGTTTGGGGGCCTCCGGCTCAAGTGGGCATGCCAGTCATTGCTGCAAGCATGAGGCTGTGTTTGGAGCAACAGCAAGTAGTATACATGGGTAGAAGAAAATGATCTAGTGGGCATTTTTTGTTTATGGGAAAGTGGTTATGACAGAACAGAAGTACTCCATACGAAGATGTGCTGAGACTTTGACCTCCTAATCTTACTGTAAGACACTGACTTGGCAAGAAACTGTATGCTATCTTAACAGGGACATAAGCAGACACCTCAGGCAACAAATGCTGACACCTTGGCTCAAAACATTAGGCCAAATGTGGAGAAAAACATCAAGACTGAAAACACTGCACGATGGCGGTTTTGATTTTACAGCACTAAAAATCCTCCAGGTGTCAGTTCTGCAACACGACTAATGAAATCATGGCACTACAAAGGCGGTAAAGGTCAAACTTGACACTTTGAATGAAGCCTGGCATGGACATGCATTTCTCTGGGAAGAATCCCCTGGCAGTGTGACCTGGATTGGGAAGTGAGGTTTTGGGGTGTGAATGGGGGCCCTTGGGGACAGAAGTGCTCTGGGATTTAAAGGGGAGTGCCAGGCTAACACCGGCCCAGTGAGAGTGCATTTCTGCTCGGTACCAATATCACCTCAAGTTTGAAAGAGTAACCAAATATGCATTAACTATTGCAGATAGCATAGCCTTTAGGGACGGCTTCACTGTGTCATAGTTAATCACTCTTTAAAGTCTTAAGTACAGTATGCTACTATGGAGAGAGTCTCTGCAGGCAAATTGGAGTATTTTGCCTTTAAAAGTGTGAAAAATGACATTTTCTACATAGCATTTTTTATGTACATTTTTTGTTTGAGTGTTCATGTGCTCTGAAGTCAAGTTGTGTTTTATTTTCCATGAAGGCCAAACATTACAGTTCATCTCACCTTGATCAGCATAAGCACTTTCTGCACTTTACAGATAACTCAATAAAATACAGAAGGTGCAAAGTAAGGTGGCACAGACTGACCTGATGTGAAAAAATACAATGTCTTTATTTGTGTCTGTATATTTTATGATGTGATGCAAATATGGTCCTTTATGGTTGAAGTTAAAAGATTTTACAACAAATTTACCAAGGTCAGTAGACTTTCCCCTTATCAGAATTGTGTAATCTCTGCTTTTCCCATGTAAAAAAAAAAAAAAACATTGTGGTGTGTGTGTGTCATTGTGTGTGTGTGTGTGTGTGTGTGTGTGTGTGTGTGTTGTTGCTGTTAAAAACAGCCTTTGTTGTTTATAACAACTCCTCCCTATTAAACATTTATTAAGCATTACTTAACACATTTTTTGAACATTAGTAAGCCATCAACTCTTGATCATTTCTCATCACTAAATCATTTATAATTCATCAGTAAGGCCATTCTGCCACCTCCCTCACCACCACCTTAACTTAACCCCTACCTCACTGCATCATAGAAAGCCACTATCCCATATACAGACTGAGTACAGCCCACCAACCCACTGCATCACCAGTTAGTAGAGTAAACCAAAACATATGAAGATTTTTTTGGTAAGTGTCTGTATTTATTTCAGATGTTAGAAAAGCTAGCATGTTAGCTAAAGATTAGCCTCTGTTGTTGGCAATGACAACACTGGATGTTACGGCTCCACCTTTCTTATTAGTAGCGTATTGATTTGAGCATTCTCGAATGTAGAATAATGCTTAATAGGGAGGAGTTATTCTAAAATGTTACCCACAAGGCGAGTTCAAATGATGTCTCAGATTCAAGAAATATTTCAGATTAAATTATGATAGATAATACCCAGTACTATATCTGACTATACCAAATTTTCCCATTCTTCTTTCTATCGACAGCACTAAGTGAGCCCAAACAACTAGGGTATGGAACTATCACTTTAAAACAGTATGGAGAAATTTTGGATGGTACCATAAGTCACAGCAGTGCCACCAGCAGCAACTTAGCAGGGGCATGTCTATTCCGGCACATTCTCCCTTAATTCACATGTCTAAAATCACACCTGGCGCTGAATAGCATGGCCCCATCACAAACAGCTAAATACTCACAGCTTACGTGCAAACTTGAACTGTCTTCTTCTCCCACTAGGTTTCTCACCTTCAGAGGTGTGGTTTAACTGGCTTGACTCCCAGCAGTGTTCATCACCCTGACAGAAAAAAACAATGATGATTACAGAAAAGCCCCCGAGCCATAGGTGGCCGGGCAGGGCGAGCCAATAGGGAGAGAGGGAAATGGCCCTCAGGGATTGGGCAGGAGCAGGCAAGGTTAAGAACTCATACTGACCTTGAAATATCAGCTCTGACACCACGGACTGAGCACTCTTGCCACACTCATGATGAATTTCACCTTTAAGGGCAAACCTCCTCCGCCAGATGTGTTGGGAATGCCAAACAAAGACAGCAATGAAAAGATGGAAGGAATATGACAAGAAAATGATCACGTGTGGTAAACTTGTTATGATCAGTTTTGGACTTTGGACACTGACAATGACATTAATGGCATTCCCATCCAGCATGTTAATGCGGCGTCATTCCCAGCAGCCACCCAGGATGTGCAGGCATGGACACACCTCAAGGAAAAACCTTCATAAGGACATTAGTCTTCATATTGGCAGAAGGCATTAGAGTGTTAAGCTTCAGCGCATGTGCCAGAAAGCACTGGATGGTGGGTGTGTGTGTGAGTATATTGAGCCTGACTGCACAAAGTCATAATCTCCAAATTCTTCCTCAAAAGAATACACAGAATAAAATGGTGATCATTTTTTCATAAAACTGGATGGTGTCAGTGTCCTCAATATCCTATATAGAATGAAACACACTGATCACTATCTGTGTATAATATGTGCAGTGACTCCAGGGACTAATGGCCTAGAGGTGGTGCAAAAGATTAATGAAACATTTTGCTAGGTGCCACAGGCGCCGGATCTCGGACCACTAGGGGTTTGTTAAAGGCAAACCAGACAAGCCTGCATTGTTGTTTTGAATTTATTTATTTATTTATTTATTTATTTATAGCTCCAGAGTTCCCCCTATAGTTGCCAACGATTTAAATAAAAAGCAACAACGTTGTAAATTCTCACAAATACCTGCGGTTTGTTTGCAAACCAAAGAATGTCGACTGATAAGATAATAGACGTTTCATTCAGTTTCAGTTTCATTTGACTCGTGGCCAAAAATCTGCAAGTGTTGTATGACTGTGGGAGTATATGCTGCAGAGAGAGCCTTCATTCGCCCTGTAATGAGCCATATCGCACATCAAAGGGACTACAAAGCTGGTAGAGTAACCTGAACACAGCAAAAAATGGCGCCTGGTGTGCCACAAAGCACTGGATGGTGTGTTTGGGATATTGGGTCTGATTGCACAAATGCATAATCTTTAAATTCTCATGCCTTAAGACATTGGAATTAACCTTAGTCATACTGTACCTCAAATTACAATACAATAGATGTCTGGCTTCTACATGATGCCTCTCAACTTCTCCAGTTCGCTCATTGTTGTTTTTTGCCCCCTCAACGGTGCCTTCCAGGCAGTGCTGCCTGAAAGGCTCTCCACTCCAAAATCTAGGTAGGTTAGGGTTAGGGTCAGGGTTAAGGTTAGGGTTAGGGTCAGGGAAGTACCTTTCAGGCAACGCTGGCTGGAAGGTTCCGTTGAGGGCAAAAAAAATAACCGCTCCATCCAGTAAACCAAAAACACTCAGGATAACACCAAAAAGCAAAATTATTATTTCCATTGTGGTGCTTCATCTAAGAAGAACCATCAGCTTGAGGCACCCTGTGTGATCCTGTGTCTCAGGTGCAGGCCTTTTTAAAGACATGGCCTATTATATTGTTAGTCTCATATTCAGATTTCTTTGGCATGCGAGGATCATGTCAGGCTATATATTCCTACTCTGTCTGCTGTCCTTCTGTGCAAAATGCTACAATCTTTATTTCAGCCCCCCTCAGTTCTCTTCTTTACCAACTGGGAGCTCTGTGATTGATGAGAATGATTAGTAGCCTAAATATCTGTGATTGACGACTATGATTAGCCGAAATACCTTGGAGCTTCAACTGTGAGCCTTGTAGCAATATGGTTTGCTTTTGCTTTTGACCTATTTCAAAATGGGAATTTAATAGCCATATATAATTTAACAGCCTTCGTTGTTTTTTTATCTTCCCATCCTCATGTGTCTATGCACAGATCCCATCGTCATAAAGATATCACAGTGCGATGAAGTCACTGACTGTCTCCCTCCTCCTGAAGCCTATTCCTCCTCAGCAAGGGCTGCTGGCTGCTTCAGAAGCAGGGGAGGTGAAGGGCAGTAATGTAGAGGGAGGAGGGGAGGGTGAGGAGATGTGAGTGGAGAGGAGAGAAAAGTGCTGTTGACAGGGCCAGCAATCACATGTCCACACCAGTGAAAGGTTAACATTAGTTGATGTGTTGTGGCCAAGACACCAAGCCCGCCCTCAGTGACTTAGCGGAATGGAGCCTGATCAGTTTAACCAAGGATGGAGTTGGAGGGACTACAACCATCATTCACTATTAATCAGAAGTTGCACGCCACCATACTTGGGTATTTGTCATTTAAACTCTAGCTTGAGGCCAACACCGAAGTGTTCATAAAACACTCCAAACAGTGTCTAAATGCCATTGATTTTAGCACACATTGATCACCATTAATAAGCTGCTTATTAACATGCAAATTAATAGTATATTAGCCATTTGTTAGTCACTACAAATAACGTATTAATTCCTTATTCTGCATGACTTTATTCAACCCATAATAGACCATTAACTAAGGATGTTTTCAATATTAACTTGTATATGTTGTAGCCTATATGAATTATGATGTTAATATGCTTTTATTAGGGCTTATTAGATGGTAGTACAACAGGGACAGTTATTCTCCTTCACTAATACTTAGGAAAGATGGTCTATGCATTGGCACAAAACCCAA
>JASCQY010000232.1:20782189-20794110 GCA_030264315.1 Sardinella tawilis
TGATTGTGCTAAGCTATGCTAATAATGTCAATCTAAGTACTGAACACACTGAGAGGAAAATGATATGCGTTTTCTTGTAAAAATACTTGGGCATAATACAAATACATAAATATAAAAAAGGTGGCGTGTTCCTTTAATGTTTAAATACACATAGTGTCTGAATAATAAGACACTTCTTCCCACAAAACAGTCCTGATACAGCATGCTAACCACTTTGTGTCGAGAGTCTACAAAGCATCACCAGTACTGTTGCCTAGCGACTTCAGATCTCAGCAAAGATCAGGTAGGGCATTCTGTCCTTGTGAGCCATCTGAAGGCTAATACTGTACCTAGCCTACTGTATTCTGGATCTCAGGCTGTAGACAATGACTCCAAGCAGGTGCAGAACGTGGGAGAGAGCAGAGTGATGAAGCCGGGCGGATGAACTCACCTGTGGGTCTGAGAGGCGTGAGATGTCTGGATAGAGGTAGAACTTAATGCCATTGGCAGCCCCAGGCAGAGTGACGCCTCTGATAAGCAGGATCAGCAGCATGAAATATGGGAATGTTGCAGTGACATACACCACCTACAACACAACACATCAGGATATGCTCACAACAACAACAACAACAGCTACTACAACAAATACAACAATAGCAAGACACTGTTCAATGCTAAGCAAGTTAAATATAACAGCATTAGCAAAGGAGTGGTTTATGATGTTTCTTCTTCCAACTGTATACAGTCTTACTTCTTACTCACTAGACGGTGTTTCATAGAAAAAGTATACATGGAGATTACCTAACCTGTTTACTAATTTCTAGGGGAAACTAAGAATAATGTACACATACTTCATCATAGGAGCATCAACAAAACACCATCCTAAAAACAAGTGCATGCATCACATGCATGTAGCATTCCAAGTTCATATGATTTCTGGGACTTGGTTAACTGCTGCTTGTACCCGAGGCCCCTTTAGCAAACACTATCCCTTTGTAGTGTGGAAAGGCAGCCTAAAGACTATGGGCCATGTTGAAGGACTGCACAATGGAGGTGCATGGAGATCTGGGCTCTTGACAGGAACGGAAGGGGTTAAGGAATGTTCAGTGATGGTGCCAAGCAACGAGGTTCTTGCCTGAAAGCTTAATTGAGAGCACAATGAAAGATTCTCTTGAGGAGAGAAGAGACCCAATTTGAAACCAAAGTTTTTGGTGCAGAAGAACATCCAACACGCTATGTCCTACTGCACACACACAGGTACATGCACGCATTGCACACACGCACGCGTGTACACACACACACACGCAGGCACACGCGCACGCACAAACACACACACAGACATACAGGACAACGGCAACATGAGCTGTGGAGATGCTAGACCTACTGACACCCAGTGACAAAGTACGTCCACTGAAACATTTGAACAGCCTGAGTCCTAGCACCATTAAGACTGTCGACTCTGGCACCTTCAGCATTTTGCAGGAGACTATTCACGATTCCTTAGAAATCTGCTCAAGATTTCGCAGCTCTTTCAGCGTCAGGAACAAAGCCACCCTTGGGGGCGGCCCTAGGTCCCTCTGGCTCTGGCATCCGCTCAAGACCAGGCAAAGACAAGACAGGGTTTGGACACAAAAGCCTTCTGCCCAGTTTCCCTTCAGTAGGAGCCCAACAGAGTTGTGTTGGCAGTGTGGGAAAATGTAGGGTAGAGCAACTTCCAATTACACATGTCTATCATTTGGCTTGGGTCGTTCTGCTGTATTTGAACATCATCTGTGCCCACAGAAGACAAAGATGCTTTCATGATTCATTAACAAATATTTGGAGTCTACCATAATACTGGTTAAAAAGCTATTAAGTACAACAAATCATAAAACTCTCAAAATAAGGCTGTTTTATTTGAGTTATGGAAAAATAACTGGCCAAGTAAACATGATTGTAAATACACGATTGCTGCATTTCCAGTAAACTGTGGCTCTATGCATTTGTGTGGTCGAGTTTTCTACTTAAATGGACTTACATTTTCCCGCCCTGTGAAAAGACAATGACTCTCTCTCTCTCTCTCTATCCCAGCTCTTCATGGGTGAACGACTAAGCCCTCAAAATTTACAGATCAACCCAATGCCATAAATCTTGTGCTGGCTTATGTGAGAATCACTTGCAAACAGGCACACAAAAGCCCTGAAGCAAACAGCTTAGCCACTGCCCTGAATGCTCAGATCTGTATAGTGTCCCCCAACACACACACACACACACACACACAAAAAAAAAAGAAGTGGGCAAAAAGAAAGTCTCCCCTGTTGTCGTAATTCCTCCCCGAAGGGAAGGAGGAGGCAGGCGAAGGGGAGCTCTCTGTAGGCTCCTCATGAACGCTCTACTTTCCCCCAGTGAATACAGAAATCAATCTTGGACTGGCTGCTAAAGCCTGGCCATGCAGGACTATTCTTTCCTGTTACTTCATGTCCAAACAAAAGCCACTTCAGGAGATATAGGCATTGCTGCTGAGGCTCTTTTCTGCCCGGACCTGTACAATGTGAGCCCATTTATTTTTCTTCACACATCCCTCGGCTTTTCTTCCCCCTTTCTTTCTGGCTCATTGAATCTGTTAGACTTTCTTAAAGGCTGAAAGAGAATAGGATCCAGAGGAAGGCTAGTGACTGGCTTTCGGCGGCTTGGCAAAGGCATGGCGAGTTCTCTCTCTGATGTGGTGCATTCTAGGTACAAGGCAAAGGTAGAGGAAGGCCAGTCTTGGCCTTTGTGCTCAGAGACAGGAATAATGCCTGCTGTTTTCATGGGGAAAGGTCTGTCTCTGGGGGGGGGGGAGGGTTGGAGTTTACTACTGTTCCACTAGGTTTCAATTTGCTGTCCAAGTTAATCTCTATTGGCTCCCTGCTTTTTTCTCCCTTTGCTTCTGTTTGTCCACACAGACTCTACAACTTGTTCAAAAACTGCTTTGAATTATTCCAGTCAAGACAGTCTAGTCAAACAAGCCCCATGATCTCTACATTCTGCGCAGGCAGCAGCTCCAGCTCCGGATTAAGGCTTTCTGTCGAGGCCAGGGCAGGAAACTCACTCAGCAGACATCCTCCTGCATGGTGCGGGGGACAGGCTGGGACTTTACATGTCATGACAAAATATGGTCCTGTTTGAAAGCTCTACAGGAACTGGATAAATACCAGAGGTGTGTTCAGATTCACCTGACACAAGCGAACTGAAACTAGCGAAATGCGAGGACTGAAGCAAGTAGCAAGCGAGGACTGCTTTATTGAACGCTCTGTGACCACAGTTGTGCTCCCCCACTGTAATTGCACCTTCAAGTCACATTTGGGTGCATGTCTCGCAGTCCGACGTCTATTATATTATTACTGTTAGCAGTGCACTACTCTACCTCCTCATACCATTCGCCTTCGTCCGCTAACGTTCGCCAAAAATTTCTGAGGAAATCAAAACTGTTCGCCAATGTTAGCGAACGTTCACCTGCCTAAGCCAATTTGAACGCACCTCAGACAAGAGCTCCCAAGCACACGATTCCAATTGTACATACTGTATCATCACAACAAAATGAACAAAGACATCCTTATTAATGATTTGGTCTAAATTGTAGGGCTGCAATGAACAATTATCAATTGGATTAATTAGATGAATCTGTTGGTTATTTTCAATCAATAAATCAGGATGTCCAGAATACCAGTAAAAAGCCTCAAATGCATGATGTCATCTCATGCTAAAGACAGTTTTATTAGTTTTATTTCCTTTGTCTTGCCTTATTTGTTGTATAACTAAATACTAAATAGCCATTCAGTCTCAAAAGAAACTCTTATTTGTCAGTTAGGTGCTAAACCTATTTTGTCATCTGCTGCCTCCTGGACACAGATGAATGGTCAGTGCTTCTTGTGTACTGAGGCATGCTAAAATAAAATCAATCTGAAGAACTTTTAAGAAGCTGAAGAAGACTGATATGACTGACTCAATCTTAGTAGGTTAGTGCCATACAGCATTTCTACCTCAGAATTCTGAACTGTGAAACATGGAATGGCTTGCAGCACATGTCATTTCATTCCAAAACCTTCAATGTGGTATTTAGGGATTGTTTACAGATACATCGTAGATATCTAGATATTTTTATTTGCATTTGCATTTTTATCTAGATATATTTTTAACAATTTATTAATTACATTTGCACGCATCCAGCGGAATCCAGAAAATACTGCGTTTTTAAAAATCTCCACTTTTGAGGCAGTTTTAAAGAATACCCATTTGAGGTGGTTAAAACTCTGTTTACATGTACGTGTAAAAAAAAAGACCTTAATTTCAAAGTGCTTCCACATACAGTAGGGCCTCTGGTTACCTTTCCAGTGGATTTGGGCCCCTTCCATATGCAGAAATAGCAAATGATCCATGCGACCAGCAGACAGAGTGCGAGCTCCCAGCGTAGTTTTCCCATGTTCTCAATTCCGCTGGATATTTTAAGCACACGCCGCCTGTGAGGAAATGTCGGAATTAAAAATATTTTTGTTGGTGAAGAACATACAAACATAAGAGTTTCCATGGACATGAAAAACACAAACATTCCACGTGTACAATAAGAACACACAAACGTTTGCGTCTCCACAAGTGTAAGGCTATCAAAGGGATTGAATGATAATGGTAAGTGACATAATTATTATAAGGCTTTGCTGAACGTTGTCGAGTCGAACCAATGCCAAGTCATTTCAGGTTACAATGTCAAAACAGGCCAAACTAAATTAATTGTTTTATATCTTGTAGAATATATAGGGTAAGATCAAGGAAAGGCTATGTGTTCTTCGTGGAGGAACAGAATTGTAAATAAGTTGAATTCAAGGTTACAGTAATTAAAAGTGAAATAAATACTATTATTATTATTTTCTATCTGCTATAAGCCTAGTCATTCTCCCACAGCCAAGCACCTTCTGACAGCAGATAGTACCACACAGCACATTCTCATCCCAGTCACTCAATGTCGTCACATTCATCATTTTTGGACGTATTTCTGGATGTGCTCCACAGGTTGGCCTGGAGCCATATGGAACCAACCTATTCCATTCACCAGTGTCAACTGTGACAGCTCCAACCCGTCCCACTGCTGGGGCAGTGCCCCATTAATGCTTCCCCAGTGCGGGAACAGTAGAAGCAGCCTGCCTGCTATGGCAATGCTGTTTCCTCTCTGTCCACCATTGGCAACAGGACAGAAATTCTGTGCTCAAAAACAATGCAACCAGCGCCAGATTTGTGTCCATACCATTTCTAGCTGTGCGAGTGCCCTTTTGATGCTGGTTGACAACAGACATGAGCACAAATTACAAATTATTGGAGAGGAAGGTTAAACATTTTTGTTGAATAATGAGCGCTTGTGTGGCAGAAACCAGTAAGCATGCCAAAGCTTGTGCCAGTCCTGGCAAAGGCAGTTATCTCTGTCATATAAATAAATAAATATACAGATAAATTTCATTAAAAATGTCACATTATAAAATGGCAATCATGTTAAACTGTGCAGACAGGCCAAACAGTTCCATTCCTTGTAATGCGTAAAAGGCATCAAGAGGAGTACTAATGAATATGGGCATTACAATATCATCCATTCCTGAACAGCACCATGAAATATTCCTTGCAAAAATACATTGCTGCTGCTAAGATTACTAGTTTGAGCCCCTCAATGACTGAGGGTTAAGTAATACTTACTCCCAAAACTCAATGACTGGAGAGGTGGCTTGAGGGTATGAGAAGTTGGCCACACTCAAGTTCTTAGAGTCCACACAGTTTTCTATATCAAAAAGACATTAAAATAAGTCTTTTGCAAGCCTTTTATGCAGCAAAACTAATTGGTACTCTTCAAAAATGCACAATTAACTTATCTGATAGTAATGCAACCACAGGAATTAATCAATACATCTTAACAGGCTTCTGATGACTTCCCAGCTTTATGATTTATTGATTAGACACCATTAAAACCCAACCCCACAGTGCAAGAGCAGAAGGGGGCACTGAGTATGAGCCCCACATAATGACTCTCTCTCTCTCTCTCTCTCTCTCTCACCTGTGTTCCACTCATGGCCACATGATGCCCAGGGCAGCTCTGTGGTGAAGCAGTTAAACAGGTAGAAGATTGCCCAGGCCAATATTACTATGTAATACACATTCAGATGGGCTTCTATCACTTGAGTTGCATATCCAATCCCTGTCAAAAAACATTATACACATTCCCAGTCAATATAGCATCAATCTGCCAGTATGTTTGGTGTTATGGTGTGGCTTTCCTAACATAACAACATGTTTTATTATGTACAGTATATGCAGTAGCCTATGAAAGCCATAAACAACATTACATATCCTATCAGTGTCACTCAGACAATACCTTCAAACAGTGGACAGACTTTTCGCCAACATGTGATCCCTCCTTCACTGGTGAACTGGCCCAGGGCTGTCTCAAGGAAGAACACTGGGATTCCACAGCACACAAAGAAGATGACATAGGGCACAAAAAAGGCACCTGAGGGGAAAATGAGGCAGATGTACAGTATGTAGATGCATGTAGCCTATGATGGGACATGATGCTCATATGGTGACCAGGAATGCCAGTTTATGAAAACAGGGCACCAATTACAAAGGCCCCAGAACACATAAACATTCATTGCACCTCACAGATAACTACAAACAACTATATAATTACGCTTAAAAATAAAAAAAAACTTGTGTACTCACAGCTACTTTTACTACTAGCCTACTACTATTACTACAACTAGCCAACTACTACTGCTACTACTAATATTAATACCAAATAATAACAACAAATTAACTGGTTCATATTTAGGATCATTTTCTTTCTTTATTTAGGACATTTTCTTGTATCCAGATGTGCTTATCAGTTAATGAGAAATTATGAATGATTATGCACAACAAATAACATAAATAAATGGGATTTCATCACTATGTAGCTTAACTAGGATAAAGACAATCATCTGCAGGCTACATTAATTGTAGGCAATTAATGCTTGAGTTATTGTTCAATTCCACCTCCACTGCAATATTAATTAAAAATGTCTAGGCCACTGAATGATTAGTCAGCTGTTTTAAATGGGAAACTCAAGGACAGCTGACTTCATGTAAAGAGACATAATGTCACTGAGGTGAGTCTGTTGAATGGTTCTGTTATATTCACTTGCGCATGGAATCAACGTGGGAAAAACCAAACAAATACATAATGATGCAAGGATTAGCCTACTCCTTCAAGTTGCATGAATGAATACAGTCTTACCTCCTCCATTTTTGTAACAAAGATATGGGAACCTCCAGACGTTGCCAAGTCCGATAATCTCCCCAGCGACAGACAGCACAAACTCAATCTTATTGTTCCAGTGTCCCCTCTCGTTCACTTTTTGGTCATTGCTGCGCACCAACTTCGAAGCCTCTGCGTCCATCGCATCATCTGGTTTTCCATTTATAATGGGAATTGTCTTTTCGGCTGTCATGACGTTCTAACAGCCTGAAACAAATCGATTACACCTCAGTATGTCACATGCCGATACAGAGTGAAACTTCTGAGTTCGTGATATCAACCACACGCGCATTAGAGACTTCACTCAGTCAGGACCCTATGCTGTACCGAGGGTCATGGGCAAAAAGTGAAGTGCGTCTTCTAACGTTTCCAATTAAAAGAGGGAACCCAAGATTGTCAAACCTTAGAAGTCAAGATTAGCGTAGACTTCTGTCATGCCACGGAGGTTGAAAGCAGAACTTGACAAGATGAAGACATTAGTCTACTCACCAATATAGGTTGTACAGTAAAACACCTTGGCTCACGCGATGACCACCCGCTATTGGCTTCACAAGACAACGGAGAGTTAAGCCTGACCCGGGGCGAAATAAGAAAGAAGGGAGGGAGAAAAAGTGAAAAGGATTCAAGCTCCGTGTTGGATGCTGGCGCTTTGTTTGTGGCTCACTATATAAAGGAAGATCCCAGTTGTGGCGATGAGATCTGATAACCATTCGATGGATAACTTGCAACTGCTGAGCCTCTGTTGCTGCGATGTGATCTCAACCGCCTCTCACTGGAAGTGAGCCATGTGGTAACTACACACACACATCCAGCATCATATCGCGGTAACTTACTATTCACCTAGAAGGGCAAAACGAAGTCACCAGGAGAGGAGTCGACGAGCCAGCTACCAGCAACTTCGAACCTGACAATTTATTCAAGCGATTGGCTTATGGAAATGACATTTAGAGGTGTAATTTCAAGACAGAGCGTGCCGTGAATTAAAGGATGCCCAACCTGCACCTGGACGACTATTCAAAGGCATGCAGAGGTGGAACAAGTGGTTTTAGAGTATGTGTGAAAAATAGTGAGTAAATATTACCCCATCACTATTCTTTGAATGCCCTGTTTTCTTAATGTTACAGGAAGTGGTCCTTTATACCAATAGAATAATAGGCTTAGGCCTATAATTGTTGCATTTGAGTGACACGGCTCAGGTAATCCTGACACCTGTCTTTTTCATTTTCATTCAGCAGTTACATGTTTTTTTGTTTTGTTTTGTTTTGTTTTGTTTAGTTCTACGCAAGGTAAATCCAATGACAGAAATATAGTATCCTTTCACTGGCACTGTTGTTCCCTAAAATTTCCAAACCCTTTAGTCCTAATACTCCAGCAGCAGTGAAAAACCAAATGCTAACTGCTCAACAAATGTTTTCTTGAAACAGCTTAATGAGTTTCTTGGATTTGTTCACACTTGATTGGTTCGTTTCTTTGCGGAGTGAAACGGCTGTATGGCAGGGAGCTCCCTGCACCCCCAGCAGATCCAAAAGCCATGGAAAAGAGTGACCCAGTCACTATGCCCCTCTCAATTAAGGGTCAGTTGTCATTTGAAGTAAAAAAAAAAAAAAGTAGTAGGGGCCTTGCATAAAGAGTGTGGCCACCAAGGCTGCTGGCAAACTGTCAGTGCTCTAGTGAGCGGAGAAACAAGTTGGTATTTGCCTTTGAGCCATGTATTGCCATCGCTCTCTATGCTGGCCCTACAGTATGTATAATGTAGTGAATGCCAGGCTCTCGTTTAAAATTAGGAGGAAACACATTGAATGTTTTTTATGTTGAACACTTATACCCTTTGCATAAGGAATGACAATATAAAAAAGTGTCATTTTGGACCAAATTTCTGTTTTTTTTTAACAGCCAACCAAAAGCTGACAAAACACACACAAACATGTATAACTTCACATCAGTGAGGAAGAATGCACGGGTCACTTAAGGTGGCCTTGAGTTAGTAGTGTTACATTTCCTTTGCTTTAGGCTGGCATCATGGATGTGTAAGGTACTGTCAGTGTCAGCTTGGAGCTGGTTTCAGAGGCAGTAAGCCAATTCAGGCCCTCCACTGAAAGGGACTTTTGAGTTTTTGCAAAGACCTCCTGCTGGAGAGCACAGTCTGGAGACTTGTCAATTTAACACTTATGTAATAGTGGCAAGGAAGCATATTAGCCTACATCCAGTTTACATTCTCTGAATATAGAAGACAGGAGAGGAAAGAAATGGAGAACTTTGACAGCTTTCATTGTACTAGTTGATGATGAGGTAAAGCAAGTGGTACAGTATTCAGCAGACACTTTTGCAATGTTGGTATTGTAGGCCTACACTGTATACAATTATAGTGTTCAAACAGTTTTCAAACATCAGCGTTTAAAGGTGAGAGAGCAGTGAGAAAGAACAGACAGATGAGTAAACAGAGTTTGATACAAATGCACAACCCTCATAGCATTGTATTATTGGGGACATCCCACCTGTTTTAGTCCTCTCCCTCACCATGCCCTGACTGACCATGATCCAGTGATGGCTGAAAGCAGTCAGAGGTCTTTGTCACAACTACAGTATGTCCCAGTGTCAAATATATACAGTCTCCCTCTCATTGGCCTGCCCTCTTCTGAAGATCTTACTCCTTGACTCTTTGGAGGAGTAAGTCTTGCTTGTTAATATTAAATCTATTTTTTCTTTTTTGGATGGACAACTGTTTGCATGCATCTTTCCTGTAGGCTACTACCATTGGCAACTCTGATTTAATAATCAAATTATACACGTACATAAGATTAAGTGAAAAATAAAACTTAAGGTGAAATCATAGGTGGAGTTTCTTTGAGATAAATCAGTTGTGTTTCATGCCAGAGATCATGCCATCTACCACCCCGACACCTCCTCTGCTCATCTGCTCACTGCAATCCCCCCCCCAACCTCCATCCACCTTGTACTCCACCCACTGGGGAATAAGGGCCTGGAGGATACCATCTGCCACTCACCTGGATAGAGGAAAAGAATCACATTCTTAGATTTTTCTATCGACTTCAACACGATGAAACACTTGGTCAGAGAGGAGCTACTGCAGATGGAACGGAAGTATAAATACATGAAAAATAAAATACTTCACTGTGTCAGAAAAAAAGGTTCCAATGCAACTGTTTTCTGATTTTTTTTCTCTGTGGGGAGAGATATGCTACAGTGTATTTTTAAATACATAGTCATTAAAAAAAACAAGGTCAACAGACCTGTCACATGCAAACACTGCTGTCACTGAGAAAAGCAAAACGGCTTCCGATGGACAGACCGACATAGCGGCGTATTGAGTCGCATGCGACTAAAATGTAACATACCTCATCTCTTGGATTGTGGATCTCACAGAAAGAATTGTGGACTGCATATCTGAGTCTGATTTTGGCAAACCCCACCTGCCCGCCCCGCAATCATACTTAAACCAGCATCTGACTTGTTTTCCGACTGTAATAAAATGAACACCCCCGATGCAATAGCAATATTGGGAAAACAAGTGACCATGCTCTTCTCCATGACAACAACATGTCAAAAGAGCCATCTTGAGGTGTTTGTAATCAATGTAGAGTATCTTAGTGGCTGATACTACAGGCATTCATCACTGATTCGTCCCCATCTGACCTGTAAACTGTCGCTTGAACTTGCACCTTTGGGTGCGGGGCAGAGCACAGCTCAGGACTTCCACACTTGACATCTATGATGAATGTGAAATATGATAAAATTGTTTTTTGTTTTTGTGTTAGTATATGTTATGCTTATATGTTATGGGACGGGCTGCATAGCACTAACATTTCCCAAGGCATCAGATCTCATTGTGCACCTTTGCCACTTCACTACTGCCAGTAAGTTACTTCTTGCTTTTCAGTTTGGGCTGTAGGGTGTGAAGGATGAATGTTGAACATTTCTGTTTCAGTGAGTAAATGGTCATGCTATCTATCGGCCGATCAATTGGCTTGTAAGTGGCATCTGATGTGTTCATACCAAACAATTGTCACATGAAGGGGTCAGGTTTTCGAAGCCTCTAAAGCTTTTGTGGCCTCATTGAATCACTCCAGGAATGTGCCAGTGCCAAAGATGGTTTCTTCATAAGTTGGTCCAAAGGAAAACCTCTCCTTGCTCTCCCTGAAGTATGTGGATGTCTTCATATTGACAGCTGGTTGTCCTACATTGTGTGTAGGACTATCAGTGAGCCTCTAAAGAGGCTTCTTCAGGCTAGCCTGGAGGTTGGTCTGCTGGAAATATGTCCCCTATGACTTTTCCAACTCACATCAGTGGTTACCTCCTCTCCTTACATTATCTTCTGGGGTCTTTTGTTGAAGGTAGTGTACAAGACAGTATTTAATATACCTTGTCACTGCATACAGGGCTGCAACTATATTTGTGGCCCTGTCTGTTACATAGATTTCAGTAGATCTGTGCCAAATAAACGTAACACACTGATGGCTGGTTTTACATTGTCTGCCGTTTTACAGAGTACCGATTGTAAACTAGCCAAAAAGCTGAGACAGCACCAATGGTCAAAAGTTGGTGGCAACCACTCTATTGTAGTTCGGCGGTTAAGCAAAACAATTGTGCATTTTATGACTAAAGCATGAAAGTCCCCATGTGTAATCTACAC
>JASCQY010000232.1:20807179-20820873 GCA_030264315.1 Sardinella tawilis
ACAGTACTGTATGTGACCTTACTAGACTGTATCACAGTATGCGACCTTACTGGCACATATCACATACAGTACTGTATGTGACCTTACTAGACTGTATCACAGTATGCGACCTTACTGGCACATATCACATACAGTACTGTATGTGACCTTACTAGACTGTATCACAGTATGCGACCTTACTGGCACATATCACATACAGTACTGTATGTGACCTTACTAGACTGTATCACAGTATGCGACCTTACTGGCACATATCACATACAGTACTGTATATGACCTTACTAGACTGTATCACAGTATGTGACCTTACTGTCACATATCACATACAGTACTGTATGTGACCTTACTAGACTGTATCATAATATGTGACCTTACTGGCACATATCACATACAGTACTGTATATGACCTTACTAGACTGCATCATAGTATGTGACCTTACTGGACTGTATCACAGTATGTGACATCACTGTCACATATCACAAATGGCGTATGACTTCAATAGCACATATCACACAGTCTACAGTATAACATTATTGGCACCTACAGTACAACATCCAGTATGTGACATCACTGGCACACATCACATCCAGTAGCCTATGTGACTCTACTGTCATGTCTGTGCATGGGCTTTATTTCCACCTTGAAGATAAACTCTGGGAGATATCAAGGCACAATATCACACAGCACTTTACACCTTTTTGTCTTTCAAACTTTTCTGTCAGATGATAAAGTGCTTTTGCATAGAATCTATTTCTGCTTGGGACTTTCCTGTACCATGCATACTTAATCAGATCATTTGCGTATTTTGATAAATTAGTAAAAGTTTGAGGTGGCATTTTCTGATTAGCATTCTATCCCTTTCAGGTGTCATGCTATCTGCAGAAGCATTTCTAGGCATTTTTGTCAGCTAATTAGCATAAATTATGTAAGGGATAATAAACAGAAAAATATTCATATGAAAAATGCAAAGGCTATCTTCCAATACTTAATTTTAAAGGAACACGCCACCTTTTTATATTTATGTATTTGCAAGTGCTCTGTAAATAAATTTGATGATGTTTTGTCTGGTACCATAGATTTCCACTGGTATGTTAAATGAGCTTACTGTACACTGTCAAACTAGGCACAGAGAAAAAATGCTATGCATTTTCATGTTCAACTAGGGGTTGACTACAGATAAGTAATAAGTAATAAAGCTTTTGAATTTTGAATCTGAAGTGCATCATTATGTGCAATGGCTACTTTGCAATTTATTGTGGCACCTTAAAGTATTACCCTTATTTATGAAAATAAGCAAACGATCTGATTAGCTATTTATAATGCAAATGTGTTCCTCCACATACTGTATCACCTGACCATTATGGGGCACAGTATCACCTGACCATTATGGGACAGTTTAGTAGACTTTTCCCTGTCTAATACTGACACTCTTTGAGCCACAGAGTGAGCCGTGCTCCAGTCCAGTACGCACCTGCGAAGAGCAGAGTGAAGATGATGGTGAGCTGATAGACGCCGTGGCCCAGGATGTTCTTGGTCATGGTGCTGGAGATGAGGGGCTTGTCCCTGCCATACGGCCTCCGCATGAGGAGAGACTCGGTGGGGGGCTCGGTGGCCAGGGCCAGGGACGCAAACGTGTCCATGATCAGGTTCACCCACAGCATCTGCACTGCCTTCAGAGGAGAGTCCTGGGGGCACACACACAGCACAGACATGGAAGAGTGAGATACACACACACACACACACACATGCACAGACATAGAAGAGTGAGATACACACGCGCACACACACACACACACACACAGCACAGACATGGAAGAGTGAGATATACACACACACACACACACACACACACACACACACACACACACACACACGCACACGCACACGCACAGCACAGACGCAGAGGAGTAAGATACACACACACACAGCACTATCTCTAGCCAGAGTCTCAGCTATCATCGCCAGGGGAACAATAGTGCTGCAGGACAGCATGGTGAGAAAAACACAGACAGGGAGGGAAAGAGCATCCCAGCAGACAGAGAAAAAGAGGGGGGGAATGGCGAGTGAAAAGGGCGGAGTGGGATGGTGCACACCTGTGTGATGCATGCCCCTGTGAAGGCCACGATCACGGCCACCACGTTGACAGTCAGCTGGAACTGCAGGAACTTGGAGATGCTGTCGTAGACGTTGCGTCCCCACATCACTGCCTTCACGATGCTGCTGAAGTTGTCGTCCGTCAGGATGATGTCGGAGGCCTCTTTGGCCACGTCCGTCCCGGCGATGCCCTGTGAGCGAGAGAAAAGGCCTCATCAGTTCCACTCCATCTGGCCTCTCCGGCTCCAGCTCCAGTCCCCTCCACTGAGAGCCCGGCTGCCTGTCAGGAACTCATTTTCCGACTGTCAGAGAGGACAGTGTGGAACAAACACGGATAAGAGGGAATAAGGTCACGTGAAGGACAGGCAAAGGGAGATGACAGCACTTCTTCCACAAGAGGAGATGCAGGATGTACTGCATATGAAGGACTGGAATTGTCTCCTGCAAAGGTTCTCTATTAACTAAGCTCATGCGTCACAGACACATCTCTTATCATTCTAAAGAGACTACTGTATATTTTGAAAGCTTTGCCTTGATCTTCCTATTGTGACTGATAGTATAGTATAGTCACTAAAATACAGGCTCTTAAGACTAAAAGTAGCTCCTAACAGACCAATTTAGGAGAAACTTCTAAAAATAATGGTCGTGTCAGACATAATTTCAGGACACCTCATTTTCTGAGTAGAGTAATGCATAAAGCAATTTAGCACAGAGGTCTGGGACAGCTTAGAAGTAGTCCGTAGTCCTAACTCACTAAGACCAATTCTTCAGCAGCATCACGCCCGCAGTCTTTGGAAATGCAGAGTCACATTCCCTGTAGGCAAGGTTCCAATCTCTAGATGAGAATTGTAACTGTGCACCTTGTAAGGAATGCAATAACCCCACCAGGGACAACAAAACCCCCTTGTTGAAGTATACAGTACAGTGTGTGCATTGCTAATAATCAAATAGAATTAGCCCCCTTCCTGTTATGCAAAACATGGCACCATAAACACATTGAAAAGCGGAGCGAAGAGAAGTAGTCAGCCTGCAGTGTGTTCTATCACCATCCCATTAGTGGCCTGTCAGTCAGCTACAGCAGCTCTGTCAGCGCTCACCAGTGGCACACAGCACCCGCCTTCCAGCACAGACCTCACTCAACAACCAATCAAAGACCCGCAAGAAGGCTTGTGCACGTGTGCCATTAGCAATGGTGCTTCTATCTCATCTGAGCATATGTCACTTTTCCTTAGTAATAATTGGAGTTTATGAATAGGTTTCAGGAGAAAGCACATTTTGCACAACTAAGATGCATTTTTAATGAATACAGAGATTTCTCAGAGCACTTTGTCCATTGATGAATAAAAAGGCTACTACAAATAGATACTCTCACATGGGCCATTCTACTCAGATGATGGTGAGGACGGGAAAACATGTCTCTGTTTCAACAGCTTCACTTACAACAGACACACACCAGAGGGCAGTCTTAGTCCTCTGTTATTTTGGGAATGGAGAGATCTGTGTGTGTGTGTGTGTGTGTGAGAGAGAGAGAGAGAGAGAGAGTTTTTTGTGTGTGCTTGTGCATGTGGTGCTTCAAACATGCACTTTATTGTAGGACTCATGTACATGTAAAGTAGGATCCCTCACCATAGCAAAGCCCACATCTGCCTTCTTTAGAGCTGGCCCGTCATTGGTCCCGTCACCTGTTACTGCCACAACCTGCCTCTGGTCCACCAGTGTGCTGTCAATGATACCTGAGAGACAGAGAGAGAGAGAGAGAGAGAAAGAGAGAGAAAGAGAGAGAGAGAGAGAGAGAGAGAGAGAGAGAGAGAGAGAGCATTAATTCTACATACTGTATGGATTTACACTTGACTTTATGGATAGATAGATATCATTTATGGATGATAGATACTATTCAACTGTCTCACAATATGGTTTACTGCATGGCAAGCTGTCACTAGCAAGTTGTAAACGACATAATTATTCATATCAGCCATCAGACAGATGCTCCACACTGATCCCAGGACTGCCACAAAGCGTACAGTCACAGCTGTAAATGACATAGCCCATCTAAACTTTATGTATATAATTCTGCATTTCATAGACTGCACACAGATATCATAGCACCACTGAAAATCCCAGCAGAAGTCATACTAATATAATAAAGATTCAGATTCCGTTTCTGCTCCGCAGTCGGATTCGTTGGTTTTGTGGGCTTCTGGTGCGCCGTTGGGCTGTGCTGTATGCGTTATAGGTAGGGGTTTTAAATAGACTGCTTGAGTCATCCATTGTCGATCAAGCCCACACCTTCCTGCTGCATTACATAAAGCCGTGGAGGTCCGCTATTAGAAACAGAAGGGCTGGCACACACACACACCTTTGACCAGCGTGTGTTTGTCGGTGGGGGAGGATCTGGCCAGCACTCGCAGTTTGGGCCACACCTTATCAATGCGCTCCTGTTCCACCTGCGGCGTGCGCGTGCGCGCACACACACACACACACACACACACACACACACACACACACACAGAGAGAGACATATAAATACACACATACAGTACTGAAATGTAAAACAAACTGATATTCAGGATTTGAAAGAGGTAATAAATAAGTATTAATAGTAGGCCTATTAATATTCTCAATAATATTCTCAAGACACATTTCAGTGTTTTGTTCAAGGACACTGACAGGTACAGTAATCAGTAGAATCTGAACCTGAGCTGGATACAACTAGTGTACTTCTTATGTAACACACATACTCACACACATACACACACACACACACACACACAGACACACACACCGACACACACACACACACACACACCGACACACACACACACACACACCTTAAGGAAAAACACCACTCATATGGGAACAACCCAGTGTTACCTCTCCCTTCTCATTCCGGATCCTTCTGTTGAACTCCTTCCCATCGATGCAGAGGAAATCCTCTCCAGGGTGGATGATTCCACATTTGATTGCGATGGCGCGAGCGGTGTTGATGTTGTCCCCAGTAACCATGCGCACAGTGATGCCCGCACGCTGGCACTTCTGGATGGCATCTGGCACCTGTGCATGGGCATAGCAGAACATGCCTGTCGCTAATGGCAACAACTCAGGCTTCAGCAGTGAAGAATGGCAGCTCAACACCAGAGTTTAAAACCACCTTGCTACTGCAAAGCAGTCGCCACTAATGGGTCCATTAGGACCTCACCAATCCCAAACAATCCGCACACCATCAGCTTCACAATATCAACACCACAGCCTTCACATGTGCAGCCATTTGGACATACAGTACCACAGAATGTGCACACACACTGTCGTACTCATCGAACTAGATGAGCCTTCAAATTCAAATTCTTTTCCCGTTTTCTCGTTTTCGAGGAGCTGTACTGTACATCATCACCTACGAAAGACATCATTCCTCTGTAATACTACTGAGGACTTTAATCAAATTGTGAGTCTATACTACAGTATGCATTACCCATCACTACTAGAAGACCCTCCACAATGCTGCAGTAAGTTCCATGAACTTTGTATGGACCTTCCCAACATTCGGAGGTCGGACATAAATGAATCATGGACCGCTGCAAAAATGAAAATGAAATTGAAATTCACCCTGAGTTTCTTCTTTTTCAACCTGCTGGGACCTAATTTCCCATATTGACCGGCAGACAATACAATCTCCTTTATGTGAAATGTTAATAGAATGACTGCTGCGCTGCTTGTCCAGCCAGGCGAGCGAGGACTGGCACTAAGAGTCATCAATTCTGGGAGCTGTCCTCATTTCAAGCCCTTGATGTTGTGACCCTCTAGTGAGTATACTACTGTCTGCTCCTTTTCAAGACTGACCCACATAGACACCTAGTATGAAGGGACCCTGGCAGGGTAGTGGGTAGGCTCCTGTAGGGAGATGGGTGCCCATATTTAGAGCACCAAAATTTGATATGGAACAACTTCAGCCACTGGGGAATTCCTTCCGCCCGCAGATCTACTTGAGTTTCAAATGGGACAGAGCGAGCCAAACAGCTGGAGCACCTCCACGGCGCGTCCAGAGAAACCATTTGCTCTCTCAAACACACCACGTGCAGTGGCTGGGCTGTCAAGTCTGAGGCCGTTCAGGGTAATTCAGGACCCCATTAAGATTTATGTGTTTGGTGTCTTGTTGATGCTGTAGCTCACAGGTTTCTTCATGGATCATTTATGCTCTGACAAGATCAATAATTCATTACGCCAAAAAATGGACTTTTCCAAGCAAGTAATGCAGCCTGCATTTGAAACCCCAGCATGTGTGTGAGCACATACGGCCTTGTCCAGTGAGCATATACGGCTTTGTCCAGTGAGCACATATGGCCTTGTCCAGTGAGCACATATGGCCTTGTCCAGTGAGTACATGCGGCCTTGTCCAGTGAGCATATACAGCCTTGTCCAGTGAGTACATGCGGCCTTGTCCAGTGAGCATATACGGCTTTGTCCAGTGAGCATATGCGGCCTTGTCCAGTGAGCACATATGGCCTTGTCCAGTGAGCACATATGGCCTTGTCCAGTGAGCACATGCGGCCTTGTCCAGTGAGCACATGCGGCCTTGTCAAGTGAGCACATGCGGCCTTGTCCAGTGAGCACATGCGGCCTTGTCCAGTGAGCATATGCAGCCTTGTCCAGTGAGCATATGCGGCCTTGTCCAGTGAGCACATGCGGCCTTGTCCAGTGAGCACATGCGGCCTTGTCCAGCCCATCCTCCCTAAGTCTATGCTGAACTGGACAACAGAGCAGACGCATCAGTTAGACACTGATGCTATCTCCTTGGAAACATGTCAGGGGCATTCCCAAAGATTTGTTGGGCATAATGACTGTCTAGCCCACTTAACTCACTGGCCGTGGGCCATGGGAAGGGAAGAGCCTCATCAATAATAGACAATGGCAGGGGAAGGTGACTTTGTAACTGTAGACATGAGGCTCGCATGTATTTGTTTACACATACTCATGTTCCCGCCTTTAGTATCTTATCTGCATACAGGGACTCAGAGGACTCAAACACACTGACGACACTAACAGGTTCAAAAGTGCACTTTCAGTTCAGCAGCTGCACTGCCATCAAATTACCATCAAATTGTGTGTGTGTGTGTGTGTGGGCAAATTAGAACAAAGCCTTTGCCTACAGTACATGTGGTGTCAAAAAGCACATTATAGTTCAACTGTGGTTGCCATTTAGCCAAAAGGACTGTTTCAATACCCAGCCTAAATATGAGGTTTTATTTGTGTTTGATAGAATTAAGTTGAATACTGTGCATGCTATTTTAACATCAGGGAACACGGTAAAATACTCCATTCTTCCGCTTTCTGTCCCCTTTAAATGATAACCAGAAACAGTTTAAAAATCACACCATACCAATGAGAAGCAGAAGCTATTAAATGTGCACCATTCTCCATGTCTTCACACATAACCTACTAAAACTGGTGCCACTTCAGCAAATCTCTATGACAATAGCTATTGACATTGGTTGGATTTGCAATGACAGCACTTCTCCACCTTAATCATAATTTTTGTCACCACTACCCAACTTGCTGACTGGCAAAGTAGAAAATCTACCAGAATACAGTGTAAATGATTCTCCATTGATGGTCTCTAGAGTGGTAAAAATTTAGCCTAGTCATGCCAAATTCTTTGCTTCTCTCAGAAAGGCTGGGTCATCCTATGAAGGTCACCTAAAGTGAGTCTATTCTAGTCAGAAGAAATGAGTGCAATCTCTGCTATGAGGTGAGGGGAGACGGAGAGAAAAAGAGGGAGAGGAGGAAGAGGAGGAAGGGTTGGGGCCCAAGACAGTATGGAGAGCGAGGGCTAACAAGTGCACAGGAGATGGTGAGATAAAAGAGGGTGGCTGAATAATGCAGAGGCTGGTTGTTTTTCTCGTCCTATGTGATCCCTGAGGTGCAGTGATCTGAGGAAACAGTGCTTAAGGACCCAACATCTACGCTACAGTACATTTGAAATGTAAAACAACTTGCAAAATTTGCTCATTTGAAAAAAAGTCAAAGGAATATTTTCAATTTCAGTCTAACCTATGCATGTTCAACCAGGCTCCTTATTCCTTAGAATCTATGAAACAAGGCCAGCCCACCATGTGTGTTGGGCTTGCCATTATTTAATCCTGAACCTCTTTTAGAGTTATGAGCAATAATGGAATACTGTAAGTGATCAATGGCATCTGCAGTATAATATGTGATTGCTAAGTTCAGTAGGTCTTTCCAAAGAGCAGCTGCTGCATGTGCTGCACAGCAGGCTAGTGCACCCCCACTAATGCATAGAGCCCAGGTATTGCATAACCACGTCTATCAACGGCCGCATGACAACTGATTCCCATGGGATGCTTGGCTAGCCATGCCTTACCTCAGGACGCACGGGATCCTCGATGCCAACCACGCAGATCGCCGTCAGCTCGCTCAGGATGTTGTTCTCGTCCTCCCAGTTGGGTTCGGGGTCGGCAGGGAAGTCACGGTACGCCACACAGATGGTCCTCAGCCCATCGCAAGCCATGGGCTCAATTACCTTCTTGACCATCTCATCCCTGTCCCGAGGCCTGAACACGCGAGCCTCCCCAACATCACTCATGATACGGGAGCACCTGCAGGGAATTCAGGACTCACCATCAGCAAGAGATCTCTTCTCCTTGACCCAAAGGCCACATTCTCCTTAAGAGAGCATCATGGCAGACACCATAATGATGGACGGATCAAATTACATTAAAAAAACAAAAAGTTGGTTTAGTTTCCAGGTTTAAGAGCCCGTCCAAGTAGCGGACTACTTTAACATTAATCCTTACAAAAACAATTGTTTAACTGGCATAGAGCCTCAGTAAATGTTACAGTCAAAGGTCACTTACTTCTTGAGCACAATCTCAGATGCCCCCTTGCTGTACATGCGAAAGCTGCCATCTGGCAGCTTGATCACAGTGCTCATGGACTTCCTGACCGAATTGAATGTGTAGACCTTGTAGAGCTTCTCCTCTGGGATCTGGTTGCGAATAGTTTGGTAGTCTCGCTTGAGGTCTAGCACCAAGCCCAGCAAGCCACACTCAGTCTTATTGCCAACTTGCTTGGGGAGACCACCTTCCTTGTCAGGGGGCTGGGGAGGCAGAGACAGGCACCAGGTCATTCATGTGAATGAGGTGACAGTGGGACAAAATGGCCTTCAGTTTTAAAGTCACGCAGGAATCAGCCTATCACTGGATCTGCAGTTGCAGATGGAAGCTACAGTTGACTATGCCTGTGAAAAATATTTGGCAACATGGTGAGATTACTGTAACCACTACAGTATTTCATAACTGGATGTAATGTAGCCGTCCGAAGAAAATGAATCTCTATTCCTACTCTTGACACATCTTTTGAACCACAACTCTTACAAGTTTGGCCCTATGGGTTACATATACTGTACATGCCAACCGTTAACACACATACATGCATGTTCACAGCCTGAATTCAGTCTAAAAGTTCTTATGTATCTATGAGTGTGTGCGCGCTGTTAATTTGTTTGTGGAAATTGGCTTGTGTAATCAAGCACCTGTTTGTGTGTGTGTCTGTGTGTGTGTGTGTGTGTGACTGTGTGTGATGCATTCTTACATCCCCTGGCCTGTAGATGGTGTCATAAAGCTAAATGATTCAATTCCAATGGCATTAAATTAACATGCATTAGTGGAATAGTAAATATTTGTGAACTGCAGAGACCACCTTCAATCGAGCACAAAATTTGGCAATCACCTGGATATTTGGGGACCGAGCAGCGAAGCTGTCGGTACCCATTGTTTTTGTCGGGCAAATGGGTGTCTATGACAGCCCATAGAACGGATTGGTGGAAAATGCTGTATTTTGGCACACCAATAAGGCACACGCCCCCCATCATTCTCACCAAGTTTCATGTACCCCCTACAGCACTACCAACAGGACAAAGTTGGACATGCATTCACTGGCACCATTCTTCACTCGTCTGGCGGATTTTCAAAACAAGCACATAATTTCATTCCTTGGACGATGCCGACTTCAACGCACTCTTTGACGACACTTTTTGCCACATTGGATCCTCCGCCATCTTGGATTGTGTCGAAAGTGAAACTAAAATTTCAGCGGTCGCATACTTTCTCCGATCGGCCCGAAATTTGGTACACGAGGACTTCAGACCAATCCTCACAAAAGTTATCGAAAATTTTCTTCAGGTTCTTAATCGTTTGGCCACCACAGCCAATCAAATATGGCTGTGAAGCCGCCAAACAGGAAGTGAACTTGTATCTCGGCATTGCTGGGACATATCGCGATGAAAGTTGGTACACAGACTGAGGACCTGCTCCTGATGATTCATGCCCAACTACTGCACAAACTCTAGCGCCACCAACTGGTAAACAATGAAAATGCATTTACGCATGTAACTTTTGAACCGTTTCAATCAGTTATGATTTTAGGACTCCTTGGACCAAGCCGATTTCAACGCATCCTTCAATGTCAGTTTTTGACACCTTAGAGCCGCCGCCATCTTGAATAGTATCGAAAGTGAAAGTAAAATCATACGGGCGAGGTCAAACTTTCTCAGATCGGGCCGAAATTTTGTATACAAGATCTTCAGATGAATTCATGCGGAAGTTATCAA
Source organism: Sardinella tawilis (assembly GCA_030264315.1). Classification (NCBI taxonomy): domain Eukaryota; kingdom Metazoa; phylum Chordata; class Actinopteri; order Clupeiformes; family Clupeidae; genus Sardinella; species Sardinella tawilis. Next base: position 20,817,892 of record JASCQY010000232.1, read on the forward strand.
AATTATCTTCGGGTTCGAAATCGTTTCTCAGCAATGACCAATCAAATTTGGCCACGAAGACATCAAACAGGAAGTGAACTCGTATCTTGCCACTGCTTTGACTTATTGTAGTGAAACTTGGTACATGGACTCAGCACCTGCTCCTGATGATTCAAACCCAACACTATAGCGCCACCAACTGGTGAACATTGGAAATGCATTTACGCATATAACCTTTAAACCGTTCATTCAAATTTCAGTCAGCTTATATTTTTGGAATCCTTGGGTCAAGCCGACTTCAACGCATCCTTTGATGTCCGTTTTTGCCACATTGGATCCTCCGCCATCTTGGATTATGTTGAAAGTGAAACTAAATTTTCAGCAGTCGCATACTTTCTCCAATCAGCCCGAAATTTGGTATAAAGGGACTTCAGACCAATCCTTACAAAAGTTATCGAAAATTTTCTTCAGGTTCTTAATCGTTTGGCCACCACGGCCAATCAAATATGCCTGTGAAGCCGCCAAACAGGAAGTGAGCTCGTATCTCGGCATTGTTGTGACTTATTGTAATGGAACTTGGTACACAGACTCAGCACCTGCTCCTGATGATTCAAACCCAACTACTGCATACACTCTAGCGCCACCATCTGATAGAAGTTGGAAATACATTTACGCATGTATCATTTGAACCGTTCAATCAAATTTCAATCAGCTTCGATTTTTGGAATCCTTAGTTCAAGCCGACTTCAATGCACCATCTGACGTCAGTTTTTGCCACATTGGATACTCCACCATGTTGGATCGTGTTGAAAGTGAAAGTAAACTTTAAGCGGTCGCATACTTTCTCCGATCGGCCTGAAATTTGGTATACGGGGACTTCAGACCCAGCTGGACAACGGATATCAATTTCTTCTCCGAAGTCTGGAGCGTTATCCTGGTGCAGCCAATCAGATTTGATGGTGAAGCCGCCAAACAGGAAGTGAGCTTATATCTCGACAGCGCTTTGATGTATCATAACCAAACTTGGTAGGTGGACTCAGGATCTTGTTCTGAGTGCGCAAGACCATCAACTTCAAACTCTATAGCGCCACCAGTGGTGAAACATTATATCTCTGCAACGCTTTGGCGTATCATAGCCAAACTTGGTAAATGGACACAGGACTTTTTGACCACTAAAAATTATTTATTAAAAATGCTCTAGCGCCACCTCTGGTCAAACATGATATCTTGGCATATCTCAGCAATGCTTTAACATATCACGACAAAACTTGGTATGTGGAGTCAGGACCTTGTTATGATGCCACTGAATCATCTATTTCAGTGTTCTAGCGCCACCACTGGTCAAACATGATATGTTGGCAACACTTTGACATATGATAATTGCCCCTTCGGCTTGGTGCGCCGGTGTGCAGTTTACTGATGGGTGAACAAAACGTTATAGATGGAGAGAAAATGCAGAAAAAAAGAGACAAAAATGTGCGAAAATCACAGATATATGTTTGCCACAGCAGGTCTTTCATCAGCTCCCGTCGCTGGAGCATGTTCTTGAACCTGTGGTAAGCTGGACTACTGTTACAACATGTATAAAACACAATGAGTAGTAGGATAAAGACCCTCAAACTCTTGATGAATATGAATAAAGTTGGTTAGTTTTGCAGGTGAAATTAGCTAAAACTACCATTGTTACCGTTATTTTTACTGTAAGACATTGTTGGCTGGATGAGAAAATAAGCCTCGCTTAGCAGCCTACTTTTATGTCTTTCATTCTAAACGAAATACAAATGGCATATGATAAAATGTCAATCATATAATTCTGTCTATTGCATATGGCCAAAGTGGTTAGTTTAAAGGAGAAATCCAGCGCGAAATGGCTTTCGTAGTGTTCAAACGTAATGAGAACTGACTCCTGCCACATACCTTTCATCCATAGGTCCCTTGCATTCAATGTAGTAACAACTTAACAAGTAACAATGGCTCGAAGTGTGACACTTTAAATCCAATTAATAAATCATTGATTTTAAGATTTTAAGATGTTATATTCAGAAATTATTACATTATTGGCAGCAGTTTTTAAACAGGCCAATAATGAAATAGCTAACCAATAATGTAATAAGTGACTACATTTGTTGTTACATTTTATTAAGTTATCGTTTTTAGACATTTTCTTACATTATTGGTAGGTTATTACATCATTGGCTTTATTACATAAAAAGCAGCCAAAATTATAACGTTATTGGAAGTTACTACATTATTGGCCATTATTACATTATTGGCTGCTACAAGGCCGTTCTTGAAGGTTTCCTCTTGAAGCGGAACTTGAACTGGAACTTGATTTTCGTGTGCGCACATATATGCGCGCACACGAAAATCAAGTTCCGGCTGACAAGACGCAAGACTGCAAATGGGTGGAAATTACAGTTAATTACGGACTAGCTTGAATATGAAGACTGACCCACAGCAAAAGCACACCTGTTAGCATCAGCTAACCAGCACTGGATTTCTGAATGCAGGGGACCTATGGATGAAAGGTATGTGGCAGGAGTCAGTTCTCAGCATTACGTTTTAACACTATGAAAGCCATTTTGCGCCGGATTTCTCCTTTAATGCAGGTGAAATGAGCTAAAAACGTTATTTAGGCTTATGTCTTTCCCTCTTAACGAAATAGTCTTTAATGTGAGAAAACTTGTTCACCATTCATGGCATTCACCAACAATAACAATAAGTCAGCGGGCAGCATTTTTTTTTTTTTTTTTTTATATTTTTGTTCACACATACATGTGGGCTTGCATTGGCTAACATAAAATAAAATAATAATAATAATAAGTCAGCAGACAGTTAATGTAATGAAAGAGAAAAAAAAAATATATATATAATAATAATAATAATAAAATTAAATAAAATAGTCCCATAATAACAGTCTTAGCAATCTTTTAGCATTTCATATTCTTTATATATTCTAATACTGGAAACCATATAGATTGAAAGCTTTGCCATTTCATGTGT
>JASCQY010000232.1:20820973-20837186 GCA_030264315.1 Sardinella tawilis
ATGAACTTGACTGGCCTGCACAGAGCCCTGACCTGAACCCGATAAAACACCTTTGGGATGAATTAGAGCGGAAACTGAGAGCCAGGCCTTCTTGACCAACATCAGTGTTTGACCCCACCAATTTGGAAGAATGGTCGAAAATTCCTATAAACACACTCCTCAACCTTGTAGATAGCCTTCCCAGAAGAGTTGAAGCTGTAATAGCTCCAAAACGTGGACCTACATCATATTGAATCCTTTGGGTTAGGAATGGGATGGCACTTTAGTTCATATGTGAGTCAAGGAAGGCGAGCGAATACTTTTGATAATATAGTGTAGTTTCCCTGTGTCTTGTTACAGTACCTTCTTTAGTCTGTTGTTTTTAAACTCTTGTTTCCTTGGCCCTTTGTCTTTTTAAGCATTGCAGCCAGTGTATGGATATGGCACCCCGTAGACCTGGGGTTTAGGGTGGGAGGGGTGACTAAACTACACACTACATATTGTCAATTGAAGTGTGTGTCCTGTTTTTGCAATTCTGTATCTCAATAGGTGACACTTAACCTCAAATGAGTAGTCACATCTACAAGGCTTTTCGGGGCTCCTAGGAATAATTTTTTTTCAAAAATTATTCCCGAAAAATGTCTTTGTCAGGTGATAGGGGGCACTACGGCACATATAAGTAGATGAGGGCTCATTGGATGCGGCTCTTTGAGAGTTAATTGACCACTAAAATTTGTTTTCAACCTATTCTGTGAAAACTATCTGATCGACTCCGGGTTTGTCTGTTATTGGGTGATGCTACACCACAAATAGGTGTACAGTATGGGGGCTCTTTTGATGCGGCTCAGTGCTCCAGGATGGTTCTTGAGCTATTCCACGAAAACTGTGTCCAATCACCGCGTGTTTTGTGGTATGGGGGGGCGAATGCAGGGGGCATAGTCTGCATTTGTGACACTGTCTAAATCTGCTCATCACCTGAGTACCTTACATCATGGCTATCCACCTGTCTACTTTGTGCTTCTGTCTTCACTCAAGTCAAATAGTGCACATGTGAAGATTTCAGGAGGTTTTTTTCACAGAGCCATTTCAGTGGATATGCACTCTACAGCAAAACTGTGGTTGCCATGGCAATGCTCGCTGAGGTGCTGTTAGGCAAAGTGACGAGGAGATGACTCCTGCGCTCCATCGCTAGATTTGTTTCACACTCTCCGCTGCAGCCCTCTCACATGCACACTTGCCAGGCCTTCACCCTCTAACACTGTGCTCTGTCTTCTCTCCTCCCTCACACATGCATTCACTCACAAACTCAACACTCCAAAATGTCTCTTCGCCATGAGCAGAATGGATTTCCAACACCGGCCGTAAAATAATCCAACAACGAGAAGTAGGTCTACATTTTTCTGTTTTGCATTTCATTACGTTTTTTCATATCCTGACTCTTTGAGATGCTAGCTTTTCAAAGTCCATTCAAGGTCATGCAAAGAACGCAGACCGCTAGCCTTGAGGCTATTTACGGATGCGTGTCTCGGGACAAAACCCCATAACCAGCTCTTACAGTACCAACATACAAAATTAAAATATGAACCAAACTAAACCAGAATAAACTGATTGGTCCATGGGAATTTTGCTGCTGTTTGCTACCACTGACACTCTGGTACCTTTAACAGATTTCTCTTCTTATTACAGCATGAAATATCCTCATGCCTTAGCTGCTTTGTTTAACACAAGACTGGTAGGCCTACTGTCGAGGGAACTGAGGGCTGGCCCCAACGAAGGTGACGACCATCCCTAGGCTGGAGCTCTCTGCAGCTGTTGTCGCTACCAGAACAGGAGGTCTACTCAGAAGAGAACTGGAGGTGGATCAACTCAGTCAATTCTACTGGACCGATTCCAAAGTTGTTCTGGGCTACATTAATAATGAGGCAAGGCAGTTTCAAGTCTTTGTAGCCAATAGGATCCAGCCGATCAAATCCAGCCTCCCTCTCTAGACCCACCTTACAGTATATGGCTAACTACTCCTCAGGATTTCACACCAGGCAGCTTCCCTTTCTAATGGCACAAAATAGTTTTGGTCATCATATCCCCTCTCAGACATTTAGAGGCAGGAAAGTCACACGGGGTCATTTTCGGAGAACCCAACCAAGGTCCTCCTGTTTGATGTGTTACTGGGATGCCTGGGGAGAGGAGCTGGCATGAGTGGCACGGGGTAACAGCTGTCCTCTCCCTGGTCAGCGGGCGCCGCTGCGCTCCTCGGCATATGGCGCACAGAGAGCTGGCAGCGTCGCTTCCTCTTTAGACCGCTTTTCACACTAGCAGCCGTGCCACTCCTGCCACCCGCCCCCCTGCCCAAAGCACGCCACACGCCTCCTCTCCCAGCATCCCCTGCCCGGCAGGCTCCCACAATCCCCTCCTGCGTCCTCAGTAAGGTCGTTTTCATTTTTACCTCTTTGATTTCAGCTCATTAAAGATCCAATCTGACTGAGGCTGCTTAGGGGAGGAGAGGTGAGCCACTCGCTGCTGGCTGCCCAAATGGCGTTCACAAAAGAGGGGGAACCCAGAGCTTGTGAAGAGGATCTTGGCAGCCTCACACTTCACATGGTGAAGGGAGCTAGTCACTGGACACTGTAGTTGTCCACAGTGATTCAGAGCTCAGCACTAGAAACACTCGTTTGAACTAGTCCAGGGTGGGAGATGGCGCATACTGCAGGGCTGAAAACCCTGCATGATGGTGGCCAATGCAACAAATGGGCCTGACACTGGATATACTGTATTTAAGCCCAGAGGGAATGGTAGTTTATCTGAAGTCTACCCATGAAATACACAGACAGATCACTGAAGTTCTCAGGCTGTTTTTGTGTAAATGAATGTTGATGAAGTTCACTGGCCATTGATTACTCGGAGGTTTAAAACATTTTGTTCATCAAATGGTCCGTTTTGAAGTTTACACCAAAGCCACTAGCACTGGGACTAAGGACATGAGATAATACTTGCATTCTCAGCCTAAGAGCTGGCTTGCATCATATTACAGCATGGCTGCCAAAGGTTTCATGCAATCTATCAATAATCACAGGCTAGCTCGCCATTAACAGTTGCTAATATGCAGTAAATGGCTTAAAAGTTCACAGAAACTTTTTTTTAAAGGCTCTGTAATATACTGATTCTCTAATTCTCTCTATTTTTCTCTTATGGTTTTCTGGACAGGAATCACCAGTAATATTGCTTTTTAACTTAGCCTTGTTAGCCATGATCTTCACTATTAACAGAAATGATTAGACAGAAATATGACTTTATTTGACAGAAAGTGGCCTATATAGTTTTCACTCTGGGGCTCTGTGACATCTGCTATGCTCATATGCTGAGACTACATGTTGTGATGTCAGGGCTGCCTTAGAGGAGCTCATGTTCCTTTGGCTGCACATAGCAACTGACACTGACTAGACAGTTGATCTGAAAAGAAAAAAAGTTTTAAAGTCGACAGAGAGAAAAGTTAACTTGTGGAGCGAGTAGTGGGTCATGGTGTGAGTTATGTAAGGCAGCATCACTGAGTGGGCTTACTTGAGTTTCTTAAGGATGAACCGAGCTGACTGAACAGACTTGTGCTGACTGTAGTCTCCATTGAGGCAGAGACAGCAGCAATGATGTGGATATCAAAGCTATCTTTTGTATGGTGATCAAAGCTCACCAGGGGCAGCCCACGGAAGACAGGTTGCGTAAGCACAGAGGGCCTTAAGGGAGTAGGACTCAGAGGGGCCTTGAGCTCAGAGATCCCAAAGCCTTTCCACATGATTAAGAGACAACACTACAGGACCAGCATCCTTTGCGGGCAGAGCAAACTTAGAAACTGCCTGGCTCACGTCTCACAAGAAGTCTCCTTGATTCACTCACATCATCCCACAAAGCGTTAAGCTGTACACTTTCATGCGTTACCTCTATCTTTGAGAACAAAAAAATTGGAATCTTTAACAGACATGTAAAGACTGGAATATGACATTATCCTGGCAACCCCCCTCTGCCTGAATGATAGAATTTTTCGAAATTATCACACCAGCTGCTTCAAGATATTAATTAATATTTCAGTAGCAGTCTTTCCTTTACAGGATAATTAGAGCTGAAAGCCAAGCCAGGCGTGTCAAATGACAAGTCGGCTACTGTACGTTGCTGCTACGTCAGCATACCTTTATCTCTATATGTTGTACATCATAAAACCTGACTGTGATCTGCATTACCCTGTTCACAAAAAAACACCATGCTGACAATTAAATAAAACCCTACTGTAATTGCTTGAAGTAAATACTTGTAAACCCTTCAAAATGACTGCATTTCTCTGAGGGCGGATTGGCTGAGTATTCACAGGCCGTCCATGTTAGAAACAGTGGCAAGGACGGCTGTGCTAAAAACCATTGAAGAGTGTTAAAAGAGACATTTGAAATGGGCCTCTGCCTTCATGATGGAATGTGCCAGTCCAACTAACCAAGCAGATGGCAGCCACATATTAGAATTCATCTGAGCCGCATTCCAGCACAGAACACTTGGAAATGTAGGACACCTCCCAAGTTGCATTTAAGATTTTACCACCTCCTAAGCAACTCAGATGACCCCGGGTTACTACTATTTTAAACGTCTACATGCTTTAGGGGCCTTTTCCAATTTAGAATACATACATATTGATTTTCAAGCGTGATTTGGAACTGAAAAGGACTTTAATTAATGCACAATGTAATTCACAATATATCAAGAGATGGTGGTTCAAATTAGCTCCTTCGTTTTGGTAGCACTGTGTTCATGCCCTGGGGTATTTAAGGAGGGTGTCTTTATTAAATGAGAATTAAGCTCTGGAGCCATCCAACTGTGGCCAGACTCCAGATTGGAGCCCATGCCTTATTGCAGAGGCATGGCAAGTATCAAGGCAATGGGATGTGATGAAAAACGAAGGTCAATTGAATTCCAGCAACCTCTGTGCTGTACTCCTCCCAGTGACTGGGTCTGAACTCCTCTTTAATTTCACCCCAGCGTGTAAAATCAGAGAAAAAGATCTGCCTCTTCAAAGAGAAACTACAAAAGAATTCCAGGCAGCATTCTGTATTTAGCCTAGTCTAGTATTCAAGCTTTCAACCTGGGTTGACTTTTGGTATAAAGACACTTCAAACTCTGTGAATGCTTTTTAACTCAGTTCTAATATTCATATTTCATCCATATTTCATTTCAACAAATGACTTGCCTTTTTGAAATGTCTTTGTATTGCCAAGTACGGTTTGATCCCTGAGGTTGTTTGGGCATAAGACACCCTTGTGGAGATGACAATGACATGAACTCAGCAACAGTAGCCTTGAAGCAATACGGTAGTCTTACCAGAATCTTGGTGGTGTAGGCGCTGTTGATGGAAATAGCGTTGATGAGAGTGTCCAGTGTTTTTGGATTGATGACACCTGGGTCAGGGATCTCTTTGTAATGAACGTCTCCGACATAGCACTGCACCGCAGTCATGCGATTGGTAGTCAGTGTGCCCGTCTTGTCAGAGCAGATGGCTGTCGCATTACCCATGGTTTCACAAGCATCCAAGTGCCTCACCAAGTTGTTGTCCTTCATCATTTTCTGTCAAAAAAGGTTACTGATCATTACTACATTGTCAAAAAAACATTCATTATGTCAGGCCTAAACAGCAGACAGCACATTTCCTTTAGATGGGTGATTTTGAATGATGGGATTACTGGCAGCACCAGTACCTTGACGGAGTAAGCCAGGGAGATGGTGACCGCCAGAGGAAGCCCTTCAGGAACAGCCACTACCAGAACGGTCACGCCAATGATGAAGAATTTCACAAAGTACTGGATATAGATTGGAGTGCACTCTGGCAACCACAGCCTCTTCTGAAGGACAAAGTTGTCAACAGCAAAGTATAGCACCAGGATGATGACAGTAATGGCAGACATCACCAGACCTGAGGAAAAGGCATAGGAAGAGATTCAAGACAAACAGGTATGGTCAACTAGCATTACAGTATATTCATCTCTTTGATTTAGTTAATCAGGTGCATCTGCAAGACATCATATCTCATTTTGATCTGGTTTAACATACACAGTAATTAGGCTTCCAGTTTCAATAATACACCTCTAAGCAGATGAAAGGTTTTGAGATTACAAAGAAATAGACACAGTACCAGCTTTTCCAATCTGAACAGCAAGCTTGGTCAGCTTTCCTTGCAGGACGGATTTCTCTTTCTTGGAGACATTGGCTTTCTTCTTCTCCTTCTCATCGCTCTCTCCCCCTTCGGCACTCTTGAGAGGTTGCATCTCCATGGCGGCGGCTCCATCTTGCTTCTTCACTGCATTGGGAACAGGAGAGGAGACACTGCTCAGGTCGAGTACACCTTTGCACTTAGGAATACAGGCAAGCTGAGGGGGCGGCTTTGGTCAATTTAATACGATGATAATACTGATTTTAGAGAGGTAAAGACATTTTGCAATTCCATCTTTATATCAGTCCAAAAACACTCAGACTCTTGACATTGTTCCTGCAAACAGGCCAAAAGGACAAGCTCTGCAGCTTCTTCAAATACAAGATCAAGAGCTTCATTGCATGGTTTCCTACTGGTTAGTGAAGAGTGGGCCTCTTTGTCACACACAGATTCCTTCTTGTTGAGCTCCTGTACCTTTAAAGGAGCAGCACCTGAGGTTCAAGCGGCCGGCCAACTCCAAGCACCCTGAGGCTGGAGTGGCTCTCAGCTGGTCTGTGGGAGAGCATGCTGACCGCTGGGCTCTGGCTCCTAGTGAACGTATGCATGGATGAATCACCCTGGGCTCTCAGCACCCTCTCCCTCAGTCGGCCAAGCCCATGCTATTAATCCCTCACACCAAATTCATGGCAGACCATGTAATCTTGCTGCCATCATTTTACTTTCGCTTGTCCCTTAGGGTAGTGGAAACCATTCTCTCAAATATAAAAAAATGGAAAATAATGGTTATAACTATGCTATAATGTAGTTGCTATAATTGCTATAATTCAGTTTGGTGTTGATATTGCATTTAGAACCATGTTTATTACATTTTAGGACCCTTTTTTAAACCCTTTCCTTTTTAAATAATTTCTAACAACATATTTCCAGCTTTTTTGCTTTTTCTTTGGAGAGATCGACATTTCAGAGTCTCTGCATGGACAACACATCTCCACACACAGCATATAATCATCCATATAAGCGTCTTGTATTCACACGCCTCACACGCCTGACAACCTTTCAGTTACTCCTATTTGGAGCACCTGCAAACATTACCCCAAATCCTTTCTTGTCCGGGTCCCTACCCACACGGGCCAAGCTCTGGCCATGGCCAGGGGGCCGGCGTGTGTGGGGGCAGGAGGAGCAGACAGACAGGCAGAGAGCTAATCAAGACACCTCGACAGGCCCAGTAGGAGCGGCAGACAGGTGGGACACAGAGTGACAGCGCTGCAAACACAGATGTCAGGCTTCAGTGGGAAGCCCTCCAGCTAGAGGGACGCCAGGGAGGGGTGAGGAACCAGAGGGAGGGCTTAAGTGAAAGTAGGTTACCTTTTGTCTGGTTGTTCTCCGTATTTCCATCCTGCATTTTACCTATGATGAAGACGCACAAGACAGACAAAAATAGGACAGAAAATAACCAAAGCAGACGGTAAAACACCAAACAGTCACAAGGACAATACAGTGAAATCAAAATAAAGAAGGAAGACAGAAGATGAAGATTTATTCAACATTTCAATGACATTAACATACATAACATAATGTTGTATTTTAATGATGTGGCTCTTGGTGAGGTGCAACATACTGCCTTATGACTTTTTGTGTGTTTCAACAAGTGAAAAAAGCAGAAATCTTTCGTGATTAAATTTCATTTTAACATGAATAGGTAGTAGAAAGTGTAAAAATTAACCACTTTCTGTGAATGCAAACTACACACTAACTGGCTGTAACAGTAATTATGATAACATGTTTAAGAACAGACTGATTAATTGAAACCAGACATTTTTGTGTTGTTAGCATATGGTCAGTTGTTATGTGTTATTTGTTGTATGTTTGGTATAATCTACTGCACAGTATCTATAATGAAAGTCAGTGACATACTCACATTAAAGACTAAGAGTCAGATGTTTCAACAAGACATGAAAAAGCCATTCTACTGTAGTAGTCCGGACGAAACAACCACACACTGAACACACTGATGCAGGACTGAGTGACACAGGTACACACACACACACACACACACACACACACACACACCCCAACACTGAGGACATGCAGACCACCACCACTGACACAAGGATGCGCATGCAACATCTCACTGGTCTGGTCAGGGTAGAGAGGAGAGGTGCTGTGTGCCTAGTCTGATACCATACTGGAGCCCACTGTACACCTAGACTAGATTTACCACCCTCAACACAGCTGCTGTTCTCTCTAAATCAAAATCAACATAGTCAGTCAGTCAGATAACCCTGGCCTTAAAACTATATGGAAGACAAAAGATGCTGATATTCAACTACTCGGTCCTGTTAATGTGCATGGTATTCATTAATACATGACAGAAGGTAGTCTATGAATACACAAGGTTTCAGGGATCAACAGAACTGCACATGAATCAAGTTGAAAGGAAGCATGTTAGCAATGAAATACAAAGTATATTAAAGCCAACATGCTGGGGAAGTTTAAACGTCGAGCATGCAGAAGGAACTGCCACAATATTTATTTAGATACCAAGGCAACCTGTGATAAAGGTGTTTTCAGCCAAATTTTAGTTGAAATTATATTTTTATTGATAATGTTGTGATGCATTGTTGTTTAACCATTCTAGTAGCGTTTCTATTCTGTGAACTTACATTATGCAGCAAACTGTTGCATATTTAGTTTTTTTTAACATACAGAAAGCAACAGAGCCTTAGGAAGAATAGTCTGCTAAAGTAGGAACCAACAGCATGAATTAAGCCCTCTAGAATTGTTCCATTATTTCACATTTACCCACCAATACAATGTGTCACATAGACCAGACAACAACACAATACAAACATAAAAAATGTCTCTGCCATGTATTGTTTTGGAAATAAGAGGTCAAGATCTGGACAATGTACAAAAAGGTGGGGTTGAAAAGTAACCCATATGGAAAACAACACAAGTGGGGTTGCACAAAATGAACCTTACCACTACAACTTACTGTATAGGCTACTTTCAAAAATTATACAGCACACTAAATTACACCTCTAAATCCAAAATTCTTGTCCAACTAAAGGTATAGTGCCTAATTTAAAGTATACTTCCGGGGTAGGCTACAGGTAAATCAACCCATAGCCCTCTTGAGGTCGCTGACTGTTGTCAGTAGGAAGGAGAGAATTTGGGCTAACATCGGGGAGAACTGGCAGCTAGCGCTAACTGGAAAAGAGAAACTGAAACTGAAACAGATTTCCCTTAACCTCACCAGTTGGTGCTACTGTAGCTTCCATTTTGCTCTTTGGTCTTTTGGGCTACTGTATGATGTGCCAAATGTTCTCACTCTTCTTCCTACCGACAGCACGTGGGGTCCTTGAACATCGGGGCTACTGTATATATACAGTAGGTTGATTTACCCCAGATGTATCCTTTAAGGTCAGTTTCACACTGATGCAGCTTTTCTGCACATATATTATTGCTCTCTCAGGGTGCTGCAACTACTATCAAAGTTATTCAAGTGTGACCACAGAGCATCTACCATAGATCACTGCTGCAATTCTGCCCTGATGAGAAAATACACTCAAAACAACCTATAGCCCCCCTTTAAGGTCTGAGGAGCTGTAAAAATACTCTGAGAGACAATCATAATATTATTCCTGGGAGAGATATCATACAATGGGCAGGCCCAGCCCACTTTACTGGAGTCCGAGCTGTGAATCAGTGCCTCTGAGTATGGGCCCGTGCCCTCAGCCAACCACTGCACTGCAACACAACACCACACACAACAGAGCAGCTGCAGCCCTGCTTTGATCAGGGCTGGCCCATGAATCTGTGCAACTCTAACAACCAGAGAGCATCTTATTGTGGCATTCCATCCCTGAGAGCAGGGGGAGAAACTGAACAAAAGGAGCAACCAGAAGGAAGAAAAAGAGCAGGGAGAAGGAGATGTTGACAACTTCCAAAGGCATGCAGTATTGCGCGGGGTTGTACAGGTACAGTACAGTCAGCAGAGATAAGAGGGGAAGGTCGGGAGAAGAGAAGAAAAGAGGAGAGAGGAGTGGAAGGACAGGGAGACCCATGGGGGAAGGACAACGGAGGTCTTGTCAACCTACCATTGACTAGGCTGGCGTTACCAGGGGCATTGGCACCTGCAGCACCATCGGTGGCTATAGTTGCGATGGGGTGGGAGGAGGGATGGGAGCAGTCTAGCCAGTAATAATGGGCGAAAAAATAAGGGATAATAGTGAACAAAAATAACATGGTTAAGAGCTTCTTCGCTAGCATTAGTTAGCTTAGCTTTGTTTGTTTTATTTCTTCAGTCAACTGCTTTCACCTAAAAGGGCTTGAGGGATGGCATTAATATGCGTCACATTCAAAATGCAACATAAAACACAGTCACAGAGAAAATGGATGAACAAAACAAAAAGATTGTACACAAAACAACACAATGATCAATGGTAAAACAATCAGCCAGAATAGACCAATATATCTATATACTGTATTTAGTAAGACCAGTATCAAATATTTAGTTTTAATTGCAGGACAAATATTATAGAGGGGTGGAGGGGTAATTATTTCTTTTTATTTTTAGAGAAGATATAAAGAACATATAAACTCAAACAGTTTACAGGGATGACTGGAAAATCTGATTTTTGAGAGCCAGAGTTTGTTTATTTCAAGCTTTCCTGAGTGTCCAAGCCCTTTTATACGTAATTTATAGACAGGATATAAAAGCTCTTTAGAGGATTAGCTTAACAGAGATTGTCTAAACCTGCCATGCTTGTTAGAAACAGAGGTCCTTTCAGTCCAGCAATACACCATTGGGTATGGATATTAATGCACTAGAGGAAATGGTCATCTGCATAAATAGCTAAATAGTTTGCATTGCCCTTGAGAAACTGATTATTAGAATGTTTTCACAGGCAATGTGAAAGTTGTAATTACAACATGATTATAACATAGCAATTCTTTTCCTGTCTCTCTCAAGCTGGCAAATGACTAAAATATGACCTAATCATTCTCATGGATTCAAACTTGATGGAATTCAAGTAACACCCAAGTCCCGGTCGTGGGGGAATGATTTGAAACTCTATAACCAATTTGGTCCAACCATTGATCAGGAGCTCTATGCGGGGGGATGGATGGGATGTGTTTCTGTTTAGACTTAAAAAGATGCGTTAGGGAGGCTCCTCTTTTTAAGTGGAGAATCCCTGTGGCTGAAGCTGGGTGCTGAGGAAGAGGAGGAGGAGTGGGAGGTGGGGGGGAGGGGGGTGTTTAGTAAGGTGATCACAGGGCTACAGGAAGTTGAGTAGTGATCGGGTTTGGTGGAAGCCCCCAGGGTAAAAAACATGGGATGGGCGAGTGGGAGGGAGACATACTCTACCTGTGAGCTGCTGGCCATCTTCAACTGTCTCACCTGCATGGTGGTATGTAGAATGATAGTCACACAACAAGGAGATGCACATTGCACATGTGCAGTGCACTCACACAGCAGATCAAGACCCATCTCTCACACTGGGGAGCTACTATGGATATCCAATGCTATGTGGTTGTGGTCCCCATTTGGATTGGCTTGGGTTGTATTTTGTTTATGACACAGCAACAGAGTACATTCACATATGTACATTCAGATCTACATACCATGTTGTGTAATTTCACATCCACAGAGCACAGCTCACTGTGCACTTTCAATGTACAGAAAAACATAACATCTATTCCAGGGTAAACGTACAGGTCTCCAGGCCTTGCGTTGTTGCACAGTAGATGGTGTATGTTATTATTACACTGACCCATTTGTGAGGGGATGTCATATTACAATCCTGCGAAAATCTGTCGACTGATGTTTCCACAAAAGAGGAGATTAGAGGCAAAACCTCTTTCATCCCATTTCTGCGAGAGCTACTGAGGCATGTGCTCTACTATAGCACTATACAGCTTATGGAGCATCTGGTGACTAGCCTACTATCAGATTTCATATAAGTTCATGTTTCACTGCCATTCAGCAATAGAGTGCAATAGAGTATTTACCAAGACCTAGAGAGAGCATTAGGGTTAGGGATAGACCTTTTTGGATGCTAAGGAGGGGCACTATAATCTCAGAATGGTCACTTATGCTGGACTGTAATCAGATGACGAGAGAAACAGTGCTGGGCCTTCAGACCAGTCAGAAGGTGGTCTTAGAGTGCTGAGCCATGAGACATGAGACTTACCCTTCTTCTCCTTCTTCTCCTCTTCCTCCCCACTGGCCCCCAGCAGAGTGAAGATGATCCCGGTCTGGGAGTTCACTCCCACCGCCGTCACCACCATCTTCCCCGAGCCCTCCATCACATGGGTACCTGCACAATGGGCCGACAAGCCCCATCAGCTCAGGCAGGGAACAACACAAGGATAGCACAGGCAGCTAGGGGACACACGACACTCCAACCGCAGACAATGGCTAAGAGAACAGAAGCTTTGTCTGCAGCAGAAGGCAATTATCAGGCTAAGAGCAACTGGACAAAACTGTTGGCAGTGGCAAATTGAAAGTAAGGGGAGCACAAAGCGGCTTGATCAAATGACAGTTGCAGAATGTGTGGGAATCAGTGCTGGCTAGACAAGCAGGTGCAGGCCATGTAGAGACTGAGACGGAGTTGGGCATCTGAGGAGCTTACAGCTAGCAGTCTTCACAATGGCAATTAGATAGCAGCACAGACCACAAGAACAGAGCTTCATCACTCCAGCTGTCCCCTCTTCAGAGAGATTTATACCCAACACTTCCTACTGCTGTTCAGATGCATTAAAGGGAGCGCTGCACCGCTGTAGGCTTTTTCCTGGAGGTATAAATGTAGACCCTGCTTGCAATAGGAGCAAGGGCAAAGAGGTTAAAGAAACACACCCACGCCCATTCAATCTCCTGCTTTCAATAAAGCCCACTTTATGATTTCTTGGTTCCTAGAGAAAGCCTTTATGAAGAGTATAACATGGACAGCGGGCATTTTAATGTCATCTTTTGTCGATGGCAGGGAACGTCAACTGAATTTTCAAATATGGCTACTGATTCTTTTGATTCTATTGCGCTCGTCCTCCGTCTTCTCTGCTCTACTAGATCATTTGATTCATGTGAGTGGGCAGATGCATCGGCTGACCTTGCTAGTCCTTCAGTGGCTCATTTAGTATGCGACCAAATATGGAGAGACTCATTACAGTGAACCCTGTCTGTTTTATTTGGACTTGGCTTACTACTCTTAGAAGAGTCACCGAAAAAAATGTGAGATCTGACTTCTTGAACAAATACAATCCTGCCGATGAAATTCCAACTTATTTTGAAGAATTATAAGAGCATACCAGGATCTTGCGATTCACTTTAGAAGACAAAAAGGAAAGACATGTACTGTATAGCTCAGTGTATTCTTCATGTCACCCATTAGAACCAAAATACTGCAATGGAGCACAACAGAGCTTGACAAACTCTAATTTCATGCCTTTGTTTTTGTTTGTGCTGTACTCGCGGTTCATCCATGAAATGTCAGCATATGGCTAAATGTCAGGCAATTGTGATTTTTTTTGTTCAATTCATTCCCCATTTTCCCTACTTAGAAAATGTCAATAAAGTGTAAAGTTCAAAATGTCTCCAAAACAGTCAATTACCTATGAACACAGGTAAGGTCAACAAAGTGTGAGAGAGTGAGTGAGTGAGTGAGTGTGAGTGCGTGAGTGAGTGAGTGAGTGAGTGAGTGTGAGTGAGTCCATGAGTGCGTGAGTGAGTGAGTGAGTGAGTGAGTGAGTGCGTGAGTGAAATCCACTAACCAGACAGGAGCATGGGGTCTTTGTCTGCAGCTTTCCTCACGTGGTCTGATTCTCCAGTCAGAGAGCTCTCATCAATCTTGAGGTCGTTGCCCTGTATCAAGACTCCATCAGCAGGGAGCAGGTCACCTTTCAGACAAGAGAGGGAGCTCATTTGTTCACTGTGATGCCACAAGAAACTTTCAAATCACATTCCATTCTTTGGGGGAAATGGTCATTTCTTTGCACCTGTTTTCTGTTTTTCCACTTTATTATAAAAACACAGACTTCTGATAGCACATTAAACCTGACTGACTTTACCACCACCACACGTGCTGCATGAAAATCACACAGCTGACACATGATAATCAATACCAAAGACATGAGAGTATATTCATATTAGAGGCCCTAAGCAACAGCAAATTACTAAACCTTTTATTTCCATAGCTGAAAGATACACTTTTCCCACAGCATTGCACTACTGTGTTTGAATGTTTCAGCTGCTTTATGATAAACTACAGTACAATTGTAGTCAATGAAAAGAGGTTTGCACTGACTGTGAAAGGACAGCAATGATCCTTTATCATATAAAGCCATATTAAAAACAACACATGGAAAATATGAATGTGCTCGAGAAACAGAGGGTACTCACCATACTTGATTTGCGCAATATCTCCAACCACTATGTCAGCCACAGGCAGCTGGATAACCTGGCTTCCACGCACCACCTGGAACTTCTGTTCCTGCTCAATGCGACTTTGAAGACCCCGGAACTGTTTCTCTTTGCTCCAGTCATTGAAGGCAGTGACGAGCACCACGCACACCACCGACAGCAAGATAGCAGCTCCCTCTATCCAGCCGGCCTCAGCCTCCCCCTCGTCCTCTGCTCCTGCATTCGCTGTCCCGCACGCTGCGCCCAAGGGACCAGAGACAGAAGTACAAGACAGAAGATGTCAAAAGGACATACACAGCAAGTGCACATGACAGGCCTATTCTTGGACAAGTTTGGATCTCTTCTATTCTATTTGAGCCTTTTTGTTTCAGTTGTTACAGCAGTGAGAAATGATATGAAATAAGGCCTATCACTGTAGATCATTGCAACATAAAAAACAATTGTACATAGGCCTACTGTATGTTTGGTGCCACAATTAACTGACACGCATGTATAACAATTTCCCTTCTGGGAAGCGTTGATCTTTTACATGCTGTGAAAGCATTGAGCTTTGTTATACTGTAGAAGAAATAAACCAGTGGCATTTACATTCAGCATTATAGCCTACTTTGATGATATTAAAAAGCAATCTACTTTGAATGGCTGCAGTTCAATTGGTGTTGAAAGGTTGTCTGTTTTTTTATATTTCAAAGTAAAATGTTGTGAAGACATCTGATTTTGAAACATCTTCAACATCTTCAAGTGCTGAAAATAAATCTGTTACCAGAGGCAGAAGACGAGGAAGAGCATTCTTTGAAACCCCACATATGTGATATTTTGAGAAGAGCCATCTTTGGCTGTGCTTATGTGATGTCTTCAAACAAATAAGTTTAAAATCAAATATCTAGACAAACTGCAAAAAGGCAGTGCTTTCGGAGGCTGCCGAAACAGGAAGTCATGTTTTAAGTTAGTCATTTATCTTTTTTAGATTTGGACTTGTCATATCCTTTCATCTTCCACCACCAAAAGTAAATATTTACCCGCCACATTAACACGTGTGAGGAATAAAAGGGTTCAGCTGTGTGAATCCAAAAATCTATTTGGACCACAATTAGCTTTTATTATCCCACAACAGATTCCAGCCATTTCTTTGGGAGGCTCCAAAGGCAACATATTGAGCAAGCCGGCCTTGATGAGTCCCAGTGGAGAGATAGCTCGACTTTCTAAAGATCTGAAACCATAGGAGTCCCTGATATACTGCACAACACAGAGGCGGCAGCAGCTCCCTGCGGTAAATTCAGCCACAACACGTACTGTGGCAGAGGTTTGCCGCAGAGCTCTACTAGCCTACAGTAGCCAGCCTCGGGGAGACGGTGGTGGTCGCACTCTCATTAGGCTGATTTAAAGTCAAGGTCAACTGCTGTGTAATAATATACATTGATCAAAGCAAATGAGACGCTTTGGTGGGATCACAGCGCACAGCACAAATCAGTTCACCATCTACAAAGGCATTTGTTCTACTTAGAGAGAGAAACATGTCAGGCTTCCCATTTTGCACCAATGAGTGGAGCCCTTAGCATGACCTTAACTAAGACTAGCCTAGGGTCCTACCTTAACTAAGACTAGCCTAGGGTCCTACCTTAACTAAGACTAGCCTA
>JASCQY010000232.1:20849437-20860171 GCA_030264315.1 Sardinella tawilis
CACACACACACACACACACACACACACACACACACACGCACACACACACGCGCACACACACGCGCACACACACACACACACACACACACACATCCCTGTCCCTGAAAAGCAAGTATGCCTTCAGGAATATGAGCTGCTCTGCTGACTAGTGACAGTCTCCACACAGACACGTCACACTTTTCACAAAATGTTGACCTCTGATTGTTCAACTCCATACAGCAAACAAATAAATGGTGATGCTAATGTGTATTTTAATAGGACATGCGAGGCAACCTGACACAGAAGTACAAAATGATTAAAGCTCCCTCTCTCTCAACTCAAGGTAAGAAAAATAGACTGTAGACATTCCCATTGCGGCTATTTGACTGCAGAATGAAAGCTAATTTAAGACTTTTTAAGCATACAGTATTTGGAACATTAAAACTCAAACACACTGAAGCTTTGAAGATATTATCACTTTGTGTGACACCTTGTGTCTTGTGCAAGGATTTGAACATGGAGTCATTTTTGAAGGATTACTGTCTGTGGAGATTGAAAAATTACAGTTCTAAAAAACTACACTTTCACAAAAACTAAATTTTGTTTCAAATAATTTGGCATGTGGTATTTGGGTAAGGTGAAAAAAAAGGGGGGGGGGGGGGGGAGCGTACCCTTTATTAGGCCTCATGCACATCTGTTTGTGCTGAGTTGCCAGGGCAGCTGGCCCCTGCTCAGATCCTAACTTAATGAGACATCTGCTGGGGGGCCGCAGCATGGGGGCTTTGGACACGAGGGCCCACCTGCCTGCCTGGACACACCAGCACCAACGTTAGCACCAGCGCTAGCGCTAGCACTAGCACTAGCACTGCACTAGCACACGGGCACACACTGACTGGAGCCAGCACATAGCACATACTGTAGTAGCCTCCTACTGCACAACTAGCTCATGCGGAAATGCCTTACATGCTCATGTGTGGGTACACGTTAGTACAGAGACAACACATCCGCAACTAAGGTGGATACAGACACAGGGATGCATGGATGCATGGCTAAATGTGTGTGTGTGTGTGTGTGTGTGTGTGTGTGTGTGTGAGTGACATGGCCTTCCCCAATCTGCGGGCGGTGGTGTCAGACTCCACTTCCACCTGCAGGGTTCAGGTGTGTGCCCTCAGCTCAGTGCAGCCCATTCAAATGCAGATTAGCCCCAAACTCATGAAAGACTCATGATGAGGGGAAGGGAGAGAAATGCTGGCCAGAGAGACATTCAGAAGCACTCTGCAGTGCCTGCACACACAGGCATACCTGTGGGCCCCAGCATGCAGGGAGCAGAGAGGGCTCTGCTGTGAACTTAGACTCATGCAGATGCAGGAGAGAAACGAGAGACTATGCAAATGGAATTGCAATGTTTAAACACGCTCATATTTTTGCAGCCTGCCAGTTTTGATAAGTGTAGCCCCAATGTAATGGTGGCGTGGTGCAGGGTGGCAGAGTATAATTCTAACTAACACTGGGTGAAGGCTTGCCAATACATGGCACAATATCAGCTATTACTGTATGCTGTCACAGCACACATATTTCCAGTTAGCGTGTCATTATCCAAACAAAACACAGACCTCTCTCTACTCGACAAAACAACAACAAAAAAAAAAACATAATGGTTCAGTTTATTTTGGTCCAATGAATCCACACGAACAGTATTCTGGATATCAGGCACTAACATTACTTGTAACATAAAATCCACAGACAATCCCATTCATTCTTATTGACACCCCCCAACAATAATGACACTAAAACTGCATTTCATGTTTCGCACACAACATAGCCTACTGTACTATATCTCTCTGATTTAGTGTACCTCTGTGACAGAGAACATCAAATGTCCTGAAGCTCACAGATATGTAGGCTACAGTAGCCAATGTGCTGAAAAGCAGACATTTCTTTCAGCCTGAGTTGTAGACAGAGGTTAATGAAACTGCCTTCAGACTTCAAATCTAATGCCAATGCAACATTTAGCCCCCAGCCCCTTTGCTAGCATATGCTAATTTATTGGCTTCTCTTGGCGTGGACAGGCAATGAGTTACAGTGCTGTTTATGCAGCAGTGCTCAAACAAACGGCCCCTAATGGGCTTATTACTGAGGGGGCCGAGGTGGCGGCTGATGTGGCGTTGGGCTGGGCTGCTTACACACTAGCCTAGCCTATAGCCAGCCCAAGTCCCACAGCACACAGTAGCGTAGCTTCCTCTACTCTACTCCCCTCATTAAACATGGAGCAGCTCGTCAGCTTGCTTACAGTCAGAGAGGACAGAAGCTGCTACACTCTTTGTACAGGCAGAGCACAGCACACACACATGCATGTAATCCAGGTCTGGAGTGTACATGGCTTAGGCAGAGGTACATGCACAGTATAGGACTTAGAATTCTCTCCGCAGAATATTGCATGTCTGCTTTCAACTGAACACTGTTCAAACAGGGTTTGTTTTATTCAGATGCACAGCTGCTTCCCTGGCTTTGACCTTGAGATGACATTGCATCTGAAAGGACGCAGTAAATGGATATTAATAGAACAAACTGAAACGGAGATAAATAGAATGTAGAGAAAGAAAAATCGTTGCGTTTGGGTGTCATTTTGGAGGCATGTGTCATGTGCTTTGGCTGCATTTCAGCCCAGTGCCACAGTCAGTCTGGAACGCAGTGATCCATCTCGGCTCTGTACTTGTCACCTCCCTGAGCAGTTCCGACACCTGCTGCCGTTACAGTGTGTGTATGTGTGTATGTGTGTGTGTGTGTGGGGGGGGAGGGGGGGGTGGATGACAATGCACCAGTCTCGACACTGTCCGACACGTTCCTGTGTTCACGCCCACATCACCACCGTGCAAAAATAGAAAGCGAAGGGGTCAAACGGGACGCGGGGCCAGCCGCTGGTCCAAACACCGGCGCTGCGTCTTAGTCAGCAGCCATTTGCATCATCTCCAGCCCCTCCACCTCCGCCAGGCAGCGGGGCGGCCGACCGACCTGCGTGACAGCAGATGACGGATGTCGGCAGATCTCGGCCGAGGTGAGGGTGCGTCACACTTCGCCGACCAGCGCTAGTACGCTGAGCAGTCACACGAGGGAGAAGCCACAATCACACACCTGTGTCTTGCAGGGACCTGTCAGTCGCGCGAAGGCTGGGCGTCTCTAAAATGGCGCTGTCACCCTGCCTGCTCTGATTTGCCTGAGAGTGGCAGGCTGAGCAGTGAGAGAGGAGGGCTGGGACTGTGAGGAGCATCTGGCACAAGCAGGCCTGGCTTCCTGCGAAGCGTCTTCAAACAACACTTACTGTTAACAACTCGGAATTTGAAGACAAGAAAAATCACAATTGACAAAATCTAGTCTGTGAAAAAGTCTTGGCAGTCTGGGGAATTTCAAGTCATGTCAAGGTGTGGAAAACTGAGGCAGCGGCACTGTAATAATTAGCTTGGCGGAATTGTATGGGATAGGAAAGGGAATGAGAGGCATTTTGTTTTGGGCTCATGTAGAATCTCTTCTTCAAATATAACCCTCTTACAGTCTTCACTGAGAAATCCTAAAATCTTAAATATGATTAAAGGAGTATTTTCAATATCGCTTCTCCTCAACTCTTACTATCGTCCATAAAGCCAGACTTTACACACCAAAGACATTTTCAAATGCAACCTCTGCTCACAGCGTCACAGACGGTGCAACATTTTTTTTTCCTACTCTAGTTCCCCCAAGGTCATCCGATTGGGAGCTCCGGAGCCTTTGGGGCCGCAGAAAAAAGGCCATGTATCATTAATAATCACTCCTTGGAGAGACAAATTTCTCCTTTTTAAGAACCACTGCCGGAATGAGGGCAGGCTTGCTGGTGAGGAGGAGAAAGTGTCCTTATTAGAGGAGATTGCGCTCTATCTGAGCAATTCCTGCTGGGTCTGAGATTAAATAGGATGTGTCAGAGGGGAATGCAAGGCCCGAGCTTGCTGGACCAGATTAGTATGCTCAAGGGTGGGGTGGATGGAGGGATGGAGGGATGGAGGGGTGGAGGAAGGGCTGAGTGTAAGTGTGTGTGGAGGAGGAGGGGGAGGGGGAGGGGGAGAGCGAGTGACGAGCAAAGGGGGTTAGTTGTTCAGCGTTGGGACACCATTTAACTGGCCACGTGAAGCCAAGAAGTAGAAGAGAATGAGCCGCCATTCAGTCTCCCCGCTCGCGCTAAAACCCAGTGTCCTTGAGCACAATGTCAAACTGGATTGCAAACAGCAACACAAAACCCAGATAAATGCAAAGTCTGGCAGCACTGCAGTGAATTGTATCAGCATGTGCAGAAGCTGGGGCTGGGAGTGGGGCTGGATAAGGGCTGTTGGATGCACATGTGCTGGCTTGTGTTTACAGCATCTTCCCACTCTTGGCTGTGACCTTCAGGAAGCTAATAGTGCAGCAACACACTTCATCTGCTGCTGGGCTCCTGCACACACCGCCACAGACTTTTAGCCCACAGACTTTTGGCTAAAACAAAGAAATGAGGCAGGCTAAAAAGCTATTCTCATAGCAAAATGGCCACAGGGTGGCTAATTCAGTGAAGTCGTAGGCCTGCCGCCAGGTGCAGAATAGGGATTTTCATCCATTTTAAACACCGCCACAGTGAACAAATACAATTGGCCAGTACTGGACAATAGCAATTCCAGGAGAGAGCCAAAGTGTAGGTTCTCTCCTGTTTCAATGGGATGGCTTATCAAACAGAAATAGCCCTATGAGAGGAGGGAGTTGTGTAGGAGGACAGGTTCTATTGGGCTACAAACACTTCTCGCCAACTCACAGCTGGTGTGTAGGCTACAGATGCTCAGCTGCAGATATTAGCATACGCTAGCTCTCTCTCCCAGCCTCTCGCCCTCTCCCGAGAGCCATTTGGGTGTCTCCACCAGATATATAACCCATAGAAAAGCTTCAGAGATGTCTCCCTGGTGAGACAAGGGCATACAAATGGGCAGTTAAGTGATAGTAAATGGCACCATTAGCATCTACGGCAAGTTGTAGCAGCAGCAGGTAGGGTTTCCTTGCCTTCCATAGCTTACTAAAGTTCACAACAGCCTCTGACCAATGTTTACCCGTGTGGTAATTGCATTTCACAGCAAGCTGCCAGTGCTCAGGTGGAGAATAGCAGTGAGCTATATTTGATCAGCTTTGGGAGGGCTCCAGTGCCCAAACACTGTTGGGCCGGCCGATATGGCTGGACGCTCCGGTCCCAAGACTGACAGTGAATGTGGGCAACCGCGGCATCAGGGAGATAAAGAGCAGACATACAGTAGCAGCATGTGGTCTACAGGGTTTTTTTTATGAGGACACTTGGGAATGGAAGCGTGCATACCAAGACTCCTCGATAAAAAAGCTAATTAGCAGGCTAACTAACCCTCCAACTGCAAACATGGTCACCTGCTATCCCTCTTTGCCCCCCAAAGGCTGAATCAAATCAGTTTGATGTAACCAAGAAGCCGCACATCTAACGACCAATATATACTGTATATACATCTCTTGCATTCACTGTTGACATGGCGCCCTGCTATCCACCCCCGTGGAGAACATCAAAGGAGCCAAGGGCCGCCTGCTCTCCCTCCGACTCCACGTCCCACCCCTACAGACTGTGGGCATTACAGGCATCTGCTGGGTTTCCTGCGGAGACCAATCGGGAGCTGCCGAGCCGACACATTAGGGCATCTGAGCTATACTGGAGCACCTAATGGCCGCGGCGGCGGAGGCCGGCTGGGAGCATGAAGGTGACTGAGTCCCACTGGCTCCTCAGAGAGAACACCTCATCACTCGCCTTCTTAACTGGGCCTGGATGGGACCATTTGTCTTGATTAGTGCGTCTCACTTCTCCCTCTCCTTGAAACAATCTGGGAATCGCTGGGAAAAGTCACAGGCATATTCAAGTCTGTAGAATAACTGAACACAACCTGTGGGTGGAATCATTAAAATGTGTTGCAAGTTTAATGAGAATGTTAGTAGCTTGATGACTTGGTGGGAAGCTCCTGGGCTATGAAGGCTCTTATAAGCCATCACACAGTCACAATCAGCACATGTTCTGTTGACAGATAGTTTTTCTGTCCCGGGCGGCGGGGCCAGATCTAGTTTCTGCGGTCATCCATATACTGTATTCCACATGGGACCAGAGCCGTGGTTACATGATGCGCCATAAGCGTGGGGAAACAACAAACATACAGTACTAAGCTGTTACACTTGTGGGCTGAATTTCCATTGGCAGCTTAATCAATAATTCCCAGTGGTTGGTTTATTTACAGCGCTGCTCAGAAATACGGTTTCCTTATTTCAAAGACTTACCACGTCCAATGTGTTCTACTGGCAACTCAGTATGTTTCTGACAGGCCATAATGTGCATGAACTGTGCATTGATCAAAATAAAGCGCTGCCTACTTAGCTAACTACACCAGCCCTAATGAATGTGGTGCGCGGGTTTACTGTTTACTGTTGTTATTGATGAACACATACAGATAGAAACATATGGTCATGGATCAAGTTGATGTAGCTATCTATAAAGCTATAGATTACAAGCATTACTATGTCCTCCAGTCTAAGTCCTCTCCCATTACAGAGGGGGCGATGAAGCATCACTGTGGAGCACACAATGGGCTGCTTTTCCCCCCTTAATGGGATAAGGCCTGCATGCTGCCCAAATGCACTCTCCTCTAAAACGTGACGGCCCACAAACGGAGCTCTGGAATGTATGCTTTCTTTTTAATTACTCAGGCAAAACAGCCATTAGAGGAAATCTTGGGCAGGCAAAGACATCAATCAAAGCTGGCATTTCTACTGCTCTGGGTAGCGCTTCAACATTACAAGCAGCCACATTGAGACTGACCTCTATGCTGTTGCCCAGGAGACATATTCTCTCTAATAACTCCTGGGTGAGGTAGGGCAGAGGATAGAGAGGAGAGAGAGGAGAGAAGGAGAGAGGAGATAAGGGGAGAGGAAAGAAGAAGAAAGAAGAGGAGAGGAGAGGAGAGAAGAGGAGAGGAGAGGAGAGGAGAGGAGAGGAGAGGAGAGGAGAGGAGAGGAGAGGAGAGGAGAGGAGAGGAGAGGAGAAGAGACGAGATTCTGAAGGAAAGGTTTCAGACCTTTCCCGTGGCTGAGAGCATTTGATGCATAGCTTAACAGAGATGCTTGAAAACAGGCAGGCCAATATCTTCAGTTATCATAAGGTGCTCAATTAGTGAAACAAACTGTGTGTGTGTGTGTGTGTGTGTGCTTGTACGAGTAAGTGAGCCAGAGCCAGAGCAAGAGTTTCTGTGGGTAGGAGTGTG
This sequence comes from Sardinella tawilis, assembly GCA_030264315.1. Taxonomy (NCBI): domain Eukaryota; kingdom Metazoa; phylum Chordata; class Actinopteri; order Clupeiformes; family Clupeidae; genus Sardinella; species Sardinella tawilis. Next base: position 20,856,727 of record JASCQY010000232.1, read on the forward strand.
TTGTATGTGTGTATGTGTGTGTATGTGTGTGTGTGTATGTGTGTGTGTGTATATGTGTGTGTGTGTGTGTGTGTGTGTGTGTGCATGTGTGTGCTCACAACAACTCAGAAAAAGAACTGGCCCAAACGGGTCGCCCACTCACCCTCCGTTGGGGACGTCTTGAGCCGCTGGCAGAGTCCCTCCGTGCCCCCATAGTCCTCCTGGATCTTGAGCACGGCTTCCGTGCCCCGCAGCTCCATGAGGGAGCGCAGCTCCATGACTGAGCAGCCAAAGCCCCCGGCATGGTTGCCCTCGTTTCTTTGGTTCTTGGTGTAAAAATCACTGTTAGTCATGTCCCCCATAGCGGCGCGTATTGCTTGGTGGCGCTCGGTGCCGAGCCGGAGAGAAGAAGCGTCGCTAGAGAATCGCTGGAGACGAGGAGCGGTGCGGCGGGCCACTGGCAGGCAGCGTGGCTGGCAGGTCTGCCGGCGTCTGATCAGTGGGGAGATGCGGGGAGAGAGAAGAGAGCCAGAGAGAGGAGCTGTCGAGAGAAGGACATCTGTAGAGAGAGAGAGAGGGAGAGAGAGGGAGAGAGGGAGAGAGAGAAGGAGGAGGGGAGAGGGGGAAGCAGATCTAGTCCTCGCTGTGGATGGAAGGAGTGGGAGTAGGCAGCAGACTGGCTGGCCGCTTGGCTGGCAGGTACTGTAGGCAGGTGTCCTTCCTGGCGGAGTCAGAGGGCAAAGGCGAGCGGCGGATGGGCTGCTCCAGGCGACCTGCGTTCAACAGCACGGCTGCAGACCGGCACCGCTCCATGTGCACTGTCCCATTCTGCTTGGCCTCCCAGAGCCTCTGTCTACATGCTGCTCCACTCCAGCACTCCTTCACAGAGACAGAGAGAGGGAGAGAGAGGGAGAGAGAGAGAGAGAGGGAAATGGAGAGAGACAGAGAGAAGAGAGAGGAGTCAGTTTCTGAGGCGCTGTTACAAAGGAGAGCATTGCAGCGCGGCCACGCGAGGGGAGGGGAGAGGATGGTGGGAGGAGGAAAGGACAGAGAAAGAGCGGAGGAGAGAGAGAGAGAGAGAGAGAGAGAGAGAGAGAGAGAGAGGGAGAGAGAGGGAGGGGGAGGAGCAAGGAGGAGCGTGTGAGAGAGGAAAGGAGAGGAGGGAGGAGAGGAGCGAGAGGAGAGAGGCAGAAATGGTGTGAGAAAGGGAGGGATGCTGCAGCCCCGGCACGGAGCGGAGCGGAGCGGAGCCTTGCTCGATGCCGCTGCTTTGGGGAGGGAGGAGCCGAGAGAAGGGAACACATCGACGCAATCGCCTGTGTCACATGCACATGGATGCAACCCCAGCACCAGCATCACCACCAGCCCCACCCCCACTACCAGCATCCTCATCCCCAGCATCAGCACCACCACGAGCCCCAGCATCAGCACCACTAGCCAGCATCAGCACAAGCCAGCCCAGATCCACTCTTTGATCAGTCCCAGGAGCTCGCTAAATCCAGCAGCTCATCCATATTCATGAGAGAGCGCTTGCGTGCCTCACAGCCCCATTTTGCACTTGATAGGGGAGTGTGGAAGAGAGAGATGGAGAGCATGAGAGAGAGAAAGAGGGAGATGGAGAGCATGTGAGAGAAAGAGGGAGAGAGGGAAAGAAAGCATGACACAGAGTTGTGTGTGTGTGTAATGGTCTAACTATGTGTGTATGTGTACATTCTATGCACAAGTAGGCTACTCCTGTGCACATTTGAAAAATTGTTCATAAATGACAGGAATGTAATGTTCTCAATCCTGTTCTCAATTCCAACTCCAATCAGTCCCAGGCAGCCAATAGATGACTGCACCAACATGTAGAATGAATTTATTGCCCATTAGACAGCCTTGTATCATTTCATTTTCAAAATATCAACCAACCAGTAGTTCTACAAGAGTTGTCCAGTACAATTCCGTGCCAGAAAGGTCATTTTCTGTATAAAAATGGTAATATAAGTTTAATTTAATGAGTATTGAAATGCTTTAATTTAGTATGATTTAGTATAATAGTTCTTCCTTCCAGTAAAGCCATAGTTCCCAGAGGAACTCCCACGGTTCCTAAAGGCCCAGCTCAAGCGTAGTGATGACGGAGCACATGACCATGGGCATCTCCTCCTGCCTGTCCCCGTGCCATGATGACTGGCACAGCTCAGTGCGGAGGCTGGGGCAGTGGTTGGCACATTAGCGGCTGCAGCCTATGGGCAGTGCCAGGCCCCCCGGTTAGAGAAGGGGGTGTGGGGGTGCCTGGAGCTTGGCTGACTGGCAGACAGGCAGGGTCTCCTCAAGTCCCCCCTGCCCAGGGACACCGGCTGGGTGACCAGCGAATGTGCCACCACTGCTGCACCCGTGCCATCTCTGTCAGCCGTGCCAGGGTGTCAAACGCAAGCAAACGTAAGAAGGAGTGGTGCCAGCAGACTTGGGATGGGATGGGATGGGATGGGAGGGAAGAGTGAAGGGATAGGATGGGATGGGATGGGATGGGATGGGATGGGATGGGAGGGGAAGAGTGATGGGATAGGATGGGATGGGATGGGATGGGATGGGATAGGACAGACTGGAGATGTGGGCAGTGCCCATTGCAGCTGGCATGGCCATTTAGCATGGGGCCTCTGAGCTGGCACTAATGTCATCCATTCAGCCAGAAAGAAAACAGCTAAATAGTAATTCGTATTTTAAAAGCTACATTTTCACAGACAAATGACCACAACTCACGAGGAGCTACTCGAGAAAAGCATGATTATCCACATGAATATGTTCCCATGTAGTCATTTAGCCGTGTGCACTTCCTTCAAACAAGGTAGGGAAATGGTGGAGCACAACAACCATGACCTACTGTAGTCCACATTCTAACACACAGCGGCAGATCCAGACCTCAGAGCAGAGCATAGCCAGGAATGCTGAATAGGGTAACAGCTCAGGCACCCTCAGTAAAAATGAGTGAAATATAAATAACTTGCATTTAGAAAAGCATTTAAATTCATTAGGTGTTGAAAATATTACATTTACATTTTAATTGGCTCTAATGAACAAGATCGAGGACAGATCTGTCTGACCACTCACACAATGAATGGGATAGAGCGGGATTTAATTATGTAACTAATGTAAATGTTTGTTATTTTAATGCCTTTAATCTAAACTGTATAATGTAACGTCACACTAGATGAGAGCATCACTCAAGTGAGTGGTGCAGCAGCACCCCATTCCTCCTGTAGGGGCATGAAGTTCCTCCAAAGCATTTGCCTAAAATAAGGGAAATGGATCCATGAAACATATCTGTAGCAGAGTGTAGAGTCTCAAGATGACTCTGGCTAGCATGAGCATCTCCTAGTGCAGTTCCTATGGGGGAGCAGCCATGACAGGCAGCCATGACAGGCCCTCCTGGGTTAGCATGAGCATCTCCTAGTGCAGTTCCTATGGGGGAGCAGCCATGACAGGC
>JASCQY010000232.1:20877748-20888186 GCA_030264315.1 Sardinella tawilis
ACACACACTTCATAAAAAGGCAAAATTGTATCCTACAGGACAAAAATCAAGCACCGCTTATAAAGGGTACTAGAAATTTCATGACAATTCTGGGTGCAACACAAATTACTTTTGACTTTAATTTCAAGCAGATTCCCAATGAGCAAAGCTCCATGTAGGGTGCTTCATAACAATGTGAACTCATGCATATGATAAGGTCCAAAGCAGTGGCCAAGCCTGATGGGGAGTTGAGCATGCAAGCATGCTAGATCAAAGCACGCTAACTTTACAAGCACTGAGACCTCTATGGAAAGCTATGTTTGCTTTGGAAGAAGAACCTCACATAACCTACTGAACGCATAGGTCTTGTACAAGTGATTAGAGTGGTGGGTTAAGCGAGCATCATCCAGATCATGAACAAGGCCTTAGCCCATAACCCTCTCTCTTGGGTGGGACTATAAGTATAGAGGAAGAGACCAGCCGGATGGACTGGCCGAGATGAGATGAGATGGGCTTTCATATTACTACAAGAAACCAAGTGGTTGCGGCAGCTAATGAAAGCCAGGCACTGAAGCATGTTCCGAGGTCACTATTTTTAGCGCTAAAATTGATTCCGTGTGTCCATGACATTCTCACGCTGTACATAAAAAAACTCATGCCTGGGAGGGCTCTCAGCTTAAGAGGAGCAACTGTAAAACAGACAATACGAGCAGGCACAATGAGGCAGCTTTTTGATTAGCAGTGGCCAGGCACATTGCAGTCTAAGTGCATTTGAGATTAAACAGGGCAGTTGCGGTCAAAGCCCATTGAAATTGGCCCCTACATTCACAGCCGCATACTAAATGCGTTTTATTCAAACACAGCGGGACAAAGCAGCGTATTTGTTTTTCAGGTTAGGACTATTTATTTGTGCCATATCTGCATACTGTACCATATCCGCTACCAAGCACATGTTCACTCCTTGGATACAGGGACAAGCACAGAGTATTTGAAGGGGGGAGCCAAGCAGAGCTTTGGCCTGGCTTAACTGACATGCTCCAGGGACTGTTAGTTAAAGGCAAACACTGCCCTCTACTGAAAAGCATCCCCACACTCTGCCCTTAAACCTTCACTTGACCAGTCCTGAAGGGTGGCCCTTTCTCTCTACAGTGGGCACCAGTAGCCTGGCTCATGTGCGCTTTCTCTTCACCCACTTGCAAGACTTGTGTGGCCTACATACGAGACCCCTGGCCTCAATTAACACAAGCCACTGGGCTGCACCGGACAGACCAGAGGCATAAAGGAACTACAGCAGTGGCTAACATGAGGGAGTGAAGTAAAACTCGATCCTGGTAGGAGCGTCCTCTATTTGATTGGCATAATCTCCTTTAATTTCACACTTCAGTCAGCGTGAAATAAACGCTTCGTCCCCACCCCCAGCCCCAACCCCAGCCCCAGCCCCAGCACCAGCACCAACCTTCCGTCACTCTTGTTTTCTTCCACCTGCTTAGGATCCCAGCGAGATTCCTGTCGACCTGATTTGTATCTTGTCATTCACTCGACATTGAGATGCTAAGAATAGAACGTGGGCGAGGGGAACAATCACAGCAAGTAGGATGAATTTAATTAAGTGATAGAGAGATTGGTTTCCTATGCGCTATTAAAAGATGTCATATAGAGCAGAACTCTGAGGCTGTCTGCTGTTTTTGTTTTTGTTACGCTAAATGGCTCAAACCACTACTGTAGGACAGTGCAGATTTCAGCACCTATTGGGTGCTGCTGAAGTTGGGAGCCAGAGGTAGACAGACATCCTTTGATCATTTGAAGCACAGTCAGTGACCCAATCTCAGTCAGGCACCCAGGAGGACACACACACACACACACGCACGCACACACAGACGCACGCGCGCACACATACATACACACAGGCACACACACAGTAAGAGTAAGCAATTAATCATTTTTGTTCATCCGTTTGTTTCCAAGGTGCAAATATGAAGAAGAAAGCGAGCAAATGCTACACAGTATGACCATAGGCTAACCTTTGATGGATTGCTGACAAAGACAGGCAGGAAGGCTTCTTTCCTGCTTTTCTGCTTTGACTAAATTTAAAGTTTTTTTTTCAGAGGGACCCTGTATAACTTTGCAAACCTCTTCAACCTCTCAGCTATTTATGAGACGAGCACCCCAAAAGCTCTCTTTTTAGTAAGGACTTTAGTAAGAATGCAAGCCCCATAAAAGGCCTGGGACCTAAAGGAGATGTTTTTAATTCTCACACCCATAATACTCAGTTGTTTGGGTTGGCAAGTGACCCAGCCTTCCATCAGGAGAGAGCATGGGATGACGTTCTATTCTAAAAGGTCTATATACAGAACAGAACAGAACAGAACAGGACAGGACCGGGCCTCTGAGAATGAGAGCCACCAAACCCTGGGGCTCAATCTAGAGCTCAATGTCAAATGCAGCTTCATCAACCACATTAGTTGGCTTCATATGGAATGGCTTTATTTGGAGGGGTCTACAAGAGTGACACAAGCATGTTATAAACATGACATGACACCTAATTATTATGAACATTAATGACACTTAATTCAGGTTTATGATGGTTGTCATTTGGTTTTTTGAAATGCAAACATTGCAAAAAGCGAATGGCACTTAATGATAACAGTCATAAACATAAATATCATGTCATTAACGTTCATGATATGTGTCATGTCATGTTTATGACAGGCTTACGTCACTCTTATGGAGACCTCTTCTACGTGCGACCGAAAAATCTTGTGACTTTGTGCATGAAGCCATAGTAATGAGTAGCACCGCTCTACAGTTGGCCAGGGACAAACATGCTCCATTCCTTAGGCAGATGAGAGGCAATACTACAGAGGAACACTATCCTCCCTGCCTTTCGCTTTAGGCACCACCTGTATTTCATTTCCCTTCACCTCCCTGTTCAATGACATTCGAATGAAAACAAACAGACATCGATTTACATAGCATGAGCATTTCCACAAAAGCAAAGTGAGTTAAATTATTGATCTGACCCAAGTTGCCATTGTTAATTAATGAAGCCAGGTAGAAACACAACAACCTTATATAATACCAGAACATGATCACTGGAATGTACCTTGTTGGATAATGTTTCCGGAAGGGTTCACTTTGTTCTAAATCTTACAACATGCACTAAGTGACCCTATCTGCACTGCCTTACAGAAGAGTTTGTTTTTGTCAGAGTTGGCCTCATCAGTTTAGGATGTGCTGGCGGTCCCCTCTCTGGTAACAAACACTGTACCAATATCTGAATGATGATATTAGGGAAATGCAATACTGCAAGAAAACATCATTCTACAACTGGAAAGAATAACAGTAATATTCTACACAATTATGCCAAAAATAACAAATGATACTATGGGATCTTTAAGTCATTCCATCCCAGTCGTATTTCAGTGATTCCAGTATGCGTAAATACATGTGTGGATTGAAAATGTAGTTCTAAGAGAAATCCTGTGTGAATTAATCCATAGCCCTGTTGTTAAAGGTCACCAAATACTCTCAGTAGGAAAAAGAATGAAAAGTGCAGTGCCAACTAACACAAAGTGAATGAGATTTCGCTATGACATTCACTTAATAGTAGTTTCGTTATTTAGGTAGTAGGTTGGTTATTTGGTCTGTATTAGGCGACATCTTTTTCCTACAGACAGCATTCAGTGACCTTGAACAACAGGGATATTAGCCTAACTGATTCACAACAGATATCTCCTTTAAATAACCTGAAACAAGCTACGGTGATGTGGTCTGAGATAACAGCCATGTATTATGCAGGCTTAACGAATACGCCAGAAAGTGCAGCTCTTGGTGAAATGTAATGGCATCAAAAGACAAGCTTAAGGAATAATACCTCTACATCCATGTCATTTCCCAATAACTGGCATCCTAAACAGAGCCATCAGGCCTGTTGATCCCAGCTGATGTGCTGACTGAGTAGGGGGCGCAGTAGGCAGCATTCAGGTACTGTAGGTAGCGGCGCTGGCTGGAGTGATAGAGGTGGAGATGTCAGTGCCAGATGGCAACAGAATTTTGATTGTACACAACTCAAGGTCAAAGGCACAGATTCAATTACTCGTCGTATAACATCTACTCCACAGCCATGAGTGGAGGCATGTGGCCCTGTGTCATCTACCATGCATGCAGTCAATTCTCAGAGGCCTGTCAGCTGTGTGCCACATCAACTGATGAAAAGGCTGTGGCCAACTTTCACCTCCAGTCTGTGTCTCTGATAAGGCATGCCAATTCACACGGCTTTTGGAATGGATGCCACCATTTACAGACCTCATTTCTACGCTTGGCAATACAACTGAGTAGTTCACATGTTTGTCTTTGAGCTAAGAGAGACAATCAGACCGTGGTAATGTGCACATTACAGCACCTACTGTAGGTACTGGAGGATAACGATGGTAATACACACTTCATGACATACTGTAGATGCCTGGGTTGCCTTTCCCTAAACCATAGTTGCTAATCAGTTAGACAGTGGGCTGCCAATGGGGAGCTGCATTGCAACCAACAAAGTTGTTAATTTAGTTACCAAAGTATGGTTTTGGGAAACGGGTTCCAGATTAGTATTGACCATTAATTCTGTGAGGTGGGCATATGCTTTGATCAGTGAAATAACATGAAGAACCTGGTAACTAATAGGAAAACAAGTTCTCTGTTGTAGCCAATTAAATCCATGCTGCTAATGGGTGTTTTAGTTTGCAAAAGCTCAGACAAACATGAGTGTTTAACCAAGCAGACCAGCAGCATGCAACTTTTATGAGGATAATAATTTTTTGATGATTGTCTTTCCTGTGTAAGAAGCCAGTGCAGTGTGACTGCATACTTGTCCATCTTTGCCATAACAACAAACTCCCACAGACCAGTCCAGCTGCAGGCTCTACAGGAGTCTCAGGCCCTCCCTGGGGAGGTCTTGCCTTAAGGTGACAGGGCCCTTTTTGAGCTCAACACAACTGCAACCACACACTTTGTTCACACACGCATACACACATGTACTGTATGCACACAACTTGATGCACTGCATAGTATGCTGGATATGTACACATTAATGTGTACAGAATCACAGAATCTATAGAGGTTCGACAACATCTGTTGTATAACTGTCTATTTCATGGCCAGTGACAAAAAGTAAAGAAACTGGCAAACATCTTACATTACCATAATGCTTTCAGTCCAACTAAGCAACAAACAGAAGATAATCATTCAAAGCAACTAGCGTAGAGATTAAGTCACTCTGGCCAAGCAGCGTTTGTGTTTAGCTCTGTGGTAAAAATAAACCTGTTTTTGTTTCTTCAGCTGTGAGGGGATTTTTTCCATGTGCATTATGCCATCCTAGCAACTCTCCTGGCCATAGAGGACAAGACAGACTGAGGAAACCTTACAAGAAGATTTCTAGTTACTCCTCAAAAAGAACCGCTTGGCAGCGTTTAAGCTTCGCACTCAACCCAGTTACCCAGAGTCAAAGGAGTGGGTGATTGAAAGATTCGACCAAACGCTATTATTTAAATATAACCGTGGCTTAAACAATGCTAGCCTGCTTGTTGCTCAGAATGATGTCTTGGGGGTCTGGAGTCCCCACAGACGGTCACACAGGTTACATTTGTGTGACTTATCCAGCGTCTGCAGGAACAGAATCCCTCTTGTTACGTAATCCTAATACACACCAAGCAAAAAAAACTATTCTTAATCCCTTAAAAAGGAAAACAAAAAAAAACAGTTCACAACTAGGACAAATTTCTGCTTTCCAGGAAGTCGCCCTAGAACAAAAGCTCTTAACTAAAACTCTTACTGAGCTAATACATCCCTAGTTGTTTACAGGTCAACATATAGGCTATTCAACCATACCACTTCTAGACGTGTAAAATAAGCAATTTATAATGCCATGGTAACACCTACAGCTAAAAGAGCTTTCACACACTGATTTGGCATGCAAGCTTCAACTTGCTCAGATAAACAGTGACGGGACAGTTTTTCACAGAGGCCGATAGAGAGGACGGGAGAAAGAGGGGGGTTGTGTGATAAAATACTTGTACTCCCTCAGGGAAGTGTCGCGGCAAAGGGACAAACATAAAACTCTTAAGGCTACAATCAGTGGCTCAGCAGTCGCAGCGGGAAACAAATTCTGTTCTCTGTTAAGAGCAAAGTAGCAAAGGTTCCCAACACATGCCAGTCAATCTCCACATATGCAATACAGCTGCAATTAAGCCAAACATAAAGTCTAAGTGCAGCCATCATGGGAAAAAAGGGAACAAGTCTGTGCCACCTCTGCACTTCTATTCATAGAGCGTACCTCTGAAAGACATGGCTTTGCTAAATAAAACTCCTTTTAAATCGGAAGAAAGTAAGCGTAGCATACCCTACAAGACGGAGGCTCTATTTTATCACTTGCTTGCTTGCGTTCATCCATGCATCAGTAGTAGTCTTTCCCTAATTTTAACTGAGTACTTGCAGCACACGTCTTGTAATATGAATGTACACTATTACAACTAACTTGACTTCAATTATGTTACAATATGTCTAAATGGTTCTATTTATATGGATATACGGTAAATCATTTGATCAAGAGGTCACAACCAATTCACTTTTTTAGCATTTAAAAAGAGCTAATACTTGACATTATGCAAGTATGGCTCGCCATGTTGAGTTGCTGTAAGTGATTAGCCTGGCTGAATTCTTGGCAGAGAGCCAGCTCATATAAATGTTCTCATGTGTGGAGCTCCTTTATTGTATTTACACAAAGTAAGCGTTTAGGAAAATTCATGTGTGTGGAGCTAATCTGTAACATTTACATAGAAGCATTCAGATCATCTTTACAAGCTACTGATACAGTATATACTGCTACTACTAATACCGGAAATCCTTCTTCACTTACAAAAATACATTTTTTTTATTAGCATTAATATTAAGAGTAGGCTAATAGTAGTAGTAGTCGCAGCAGCCTTAGTAGTAGTAGTAGTAGTGGTAGTAGTAGTAGCTTTAGTAGTAGTAGTAGTAGCAGTAGTAGTAGCAGATTGATAGTGGTGAGTTGATGAATAAGGGGCTGGAATACCAGAATAATGAGTTTGAACACCTACAGTGAGCAACAGATTTAACTCCAAGTTCTCCTAGTCTAAGGGCATCAGCTGAAAGATAAATAAAAAATGGTCTTCACAGCAAATGCCTGTTGAAACAGTCATTTACAAAGAGTATTTTGTGTAATAAAATAGTGTAATTAAAAAACAAATCATACTGTACACTGGTTAGTCCACACAGACAAACTGAGTCAGCATAATCCACAGTTTTTTTCAACTGGATATCAACGGATTGAGGTTGTCCAAGGAGTAAACTAGGATTAGAACAAACTATTTTTTATAGCAGGTAGAAAAACTTTCCATGGTTGTTACAACACTATGATTAAGGCATAAGGCCATTCAGAGTAAAACAACTTAAGCAGGTCATGAAATTCCACCAGTTAATTCAGTCAGTTATGGCATGAAACTGTTCTAAAAATCTCTTTACTAAACTACTGTTTAGTAGTGGTTGACTGATGGCTTCATGCCTTAAACAGTGCAAGCCTGCAGTATGTTTAAGGGCTTGACCTACATGTCAACAGTAAGGGAAAAAAATGCTACTGTTCTAATATGCTTCAGAATTTTGTCATTTCCTTTGGATTAAATGGCAAGCCAAGGAGCCGACTAATGAAAGAGTCAAAGCCGATTCCAAACCTATTCTGAGACCTAAATCTCAGTCATACCGTGTCCCCAAAAGGCCATTGGCTATTACACACCAGCCATAGAGCTGCCAGCCATATTCATGGCAGGAGTCACTTGGACCTTTAGACTAGCAGCAGCTGAACGGACAACTGTAGCCAGTCTATTGCACTAGCCTGCTGTATGCGTTTCTCAGGCAGCTCTCATTCACTGCAACATTTGCACTAGAGATTTACACTAGAGAACGGCTGTGAAACCACATCTTGAATTTATATACATTAACTAGCCTAGACCCCGTGACCTCACCCCCCACCCGGTGGGAAAAGTCAAATGGACAGAGGGTCAAGGGAGTCAGTGTGAGTTGCAATGATGGTCAGTCTCAGCACTAAGACCTGACCAGTCAGAAATGGACACTAAAGCAGTACTGTCTCTCAATCACTGCCAAGAAGTTGCAACCTGTTTGAGAATTTCTATTCGATTCTGTAGGCCTACGCCCTGAGCATGAGAAACACATAGCCTACGTAGTAGACATGTTGGGGAACCTCGATCCTATCAGTGATTGCACTGTTTTTCTGACAAAAAATACAGCCTACAGTAGGCCTACAGTATGTCTGTGAAGAGTGCAATACAAGCCACTGTTGCTGTGCTGTTGTGAATCTCAAATTAATACAGTACATCACCTCAGAGCAAGTGCTAGTTCCCCAGTGCAGCCACCAGACAAGAGTTCCATCTAAGATTTGGTAACAAAATTTACAGAGGGACTGTTCATCCCTCTGTACAGGACGAGCTAACATTGTTGTGATCAAGAGCGTGGCACAGTACCTTCTAGCCAGTCGGGAAAACTGTATTGTATCCCCTCCACCCCACTGGGAATGGTGGAGCAGCGTCACTGATACAATGAGCCTCAGCCACACACGGAATATTTTGAGGCACTGCATGCCAATTCTTCAAAATTGTGTAAATAAAACACTGTGCCTTCCTCACATTACGGCCTGTTCATTCTTCACTTCCTCACAGTTATTAAAATACAAAGCAGATGCTTTGGGCCCTGAAAAGTGACAAAAGTGAGGTCAAGGACGGAGCCCATTCTAGAATATTCCTCATAAGCATCAAGAGGGACAAGACAGTTGTTGAAAATGTATCACTTAAGAGGGAAGACAAGTCCGACTGCTGGGGGGGGGGGGGGGGGGGGGGGGGGGCGCCCCCCCCCCCCCCCCCCCCCCCCCCCCCCCCCCCCCCCCCCCCCCCCCCCCCCCCCCCCCCCGCACAGACGAGGCCAGGGAAAACAGGGAGTGGTCAGACACAAATAGAAAATCCTCATGAAGGTCTCTAGACCCCAATTAGATTATTCTTTGCTATTATGGCACGTCCTTTGAATAAAGGACAATTCAATTCTCCCCTGCTCTGTTCTTGTTCTCCTAGTTCTTCTCTGAAACCCCCATACACCGCAAACATTTCAAACTCAAACAACTAAAAGCCCAGTATTTTACAGGAACTCTTGATTCAACAATGCTACATTACTGAACACATCTCATCAAAATGAAAATTGCTGATACATTGTTTCAGGATCAGCCTTCTAAGCTGTGGAATAACAACTCAGACGACACCATGGAGTAACCACTGTTCCCAGAAAGGAACTGGACATTTTGACCTAAATGCCATCAAGCTCCATTCTTGTTAGATGATACAAATACTATACACCTTTGACTGTGCTATATTGCAGCATATACTTATGCACAAAGCCACTCACAGTTACCTATACAATGCAGAACCTGCATCTCAAATTTGACCAAAGAGAATTTATCAATGCCAAGACGATCAGTGGTACAGGTTTCCAATCCAGATTGTAAACCAAATGAGTGCAAATTTGGGCCTACAGTACAAATCACCCAAAAACATTCTACATTTGGAGAAAATGGAGAATTAAAGCTGAAAAAGATTACTGCCCTAACCTGTCTCAGTCCTAAGTCTGGACCACAGTTATTCAGACAATAATACACTCAATATGTAAAGCTGTCAGTGAAGATGTTGATGGTCTGGTCAGTCACTCTTTGTTCCACAGGGGAATGGGAGGGCATGCATGCTCAAAACACTATTGACATATGAAGGCATGTTGTATTAAGTCCCTTTAAAGTAGCAAATAGACAACAATGCTGTTATGGGCTGTCATATTCAAATGAGCAGTGAAGTGACGTCTGGGCAAATTCAAATTTGTGAAGTTTATCGGTCAAGGTGATTTACAGTATCAAGGACACAAAAGGTAAAAGTTAGGGCGACAATGATAAGCTAGTTGATTAGTAATAAAAATCTTATTCCTCATGCATAGGCTAATGTTTATGTCTGGATGACTAGACTAGATTAGCCAAGAAAGCCAGTCCAGTCTACTGCCTAATATCATCTCCCTGTAGCCTGCATTACGGACATTTCTCTGTAGACTTTTAAAGGAACACACCACCGATTTTTGATATTTATGTATTTGCATTGTGCCCAAGTATTATTCAAGAAAACGCTTATGATTTTCTGCAGTGTGTTCAGTACTTAGATTCACATTATTAGCATAGCTTAGCACAATCACTGGAAGTACATGGTACCATTAGCACCAAGCTGAAAGTGTCCACTTGACGGAATTAAATATCAGTTTTGCACTTTGGTGAATTTTAGGTCATTTTTAAAGTTATTTGTAAATAAATTTGATGATGTTTTGTTTGGTACCATAGACTTCCATTGGTATGTCAAATAAG
>JASCQY010000232.1:20912216-20926221 GCA_030264315.1 Sardinella tawilis
TGCTCTGAACGCTGAAGCTCATAGGATTTGTATTAAAAATAGGCGCTGCCAGCGCAAAAAACGCATTTGGTGGACACAGGCCCTTAGTTGCCAAGCTAATTTCAGCTGGATGACATAATGACATCAGCAAGAAATGTTTCATGTTTCGAAGAAAGAACTTTGTCATGGTATGAAAAAAAAATACAACACATTCTCACAATTCTCACAAACCTCAATCATAAAATGTGTTAAGTGGCTCTAAAAAAAATCAAGGAGGTGCAGGCATTGATCAAACATGTCTAATGAACACAGATGAGGCTGTTGTAAAAGGCATGTGTGTGTGTGTGTGTGTGTGTGTGTGTGTGTGTGTGTGTGTGTGGCCGGGCCTACCGGACTTGCGGCAGCATAAGGTAGTGGATGCTGCTGGCGTCCTTCTCCTCCACGGAGGACGGATCAATCAGGTGCCGCAGGTTCTGATACATCATCTCTGTGATGAAGGGAGTGAAGGGGGCCTGCAGGCACACACACACACACACAATCACACACAATCTCAGCTGGGCCTCACAGCACACACACACACACACACACACTGATACACAACCAACACCACTAATGGAAAACATTACCTCCACATCCCATAATAGATGCATTTGAACGTTGCTCAATTTTTAGTCTGACAATTAAAGCATTAACAAGACAGGAATACACAAAGCTGGGCTTTACTGGGGTCTTGATAAGATGGCTATGGACACAGCAACATATTCCCTATTCTGTGCTATGAGACTCAAATACTCTAATCTAAACTGAAAATATTCAGAATGAATAATTCCTCACTCGTTGAGCTGAACACCTTACACCACACTCAAAACTGCATCGTCTAAAACACTTTCCGACAGTCTCCTAACAGGCATCTTTTTTTCCCCCCAATTGAACGTGCACCTTATCAGCCACTACTGGCCTCTTATTCAGCGCAATCCGATTAATCAACACTAAGCACGACACTGGGGAGCCACTGAGGGGGAAAATGAGATAGTTTGATGAATCTGAAAATGTATTTAATGCTGTGAATTAACTGCTGTGCTGAGATAGGAGAGTGAGTGCTCCTACACGAGGTGTGCATTAAGCCCCCCCCCCCCGGCCGATAGGCTGATCTATTACAGCAGAATCATCACTAGTCACCTTCACAAAACACTCATCCACCCTCATAGGCTCCCTAATGATGTGTTTAGTATGCTGGGCACTTCTTGCCTCACCCAGCAGCAAGTTAAATACACAGATAATCACTGGGACCAAGTGCTCTCTCTAATTTGCTCTTAATCACACATTTGATGAAGGACAGACAGACAGACAGACAGATACATAGACTGATAGATAGATAGATAAAGGCATAAAGAGGTACACTGAGGAAAGACTGGCAGACAAATCCCTGCATACACATTTCACACGACTGCTCTGATGTAAGCAGGTCAAACATATAAATGGCTACATGCACTGACACACCATCACACTCTGGAGTTTACAGAAACACAAACACACACACACACACTCCACACACACACACACTCTCTCTCAGTACAAGTCACAAGCACCTGCATTCCTATTCAGACACACACACGCCATATCTTCACCACTTGACAACACATGCACACGCAAACCAACACACATACACGCACAAGCCGTCATGCATAAAATCAGAGACGCTCACACAGGCCTAATCCCACACAGAGCACACGCACATTCACACACACGCAAACCCACACACACACACACACGAATGACTCACCATCAGTCGGCACATGGAGAACAGCACACTGAAGAGAGTCTCCAGCGCCCACAGGCAATCCTCCGTTCCACTCTCACCCTGTAGGTCACACACACAAACGCGCACACACACATCCATACACACACACACACACACACACACACACACACACATAAACTCAAGTCACCATATGACTGCAGGTCCTGTGTTTGCTGCCCACAAGTGCAACACACTGCAGTCACCACACTGTCAAAACATTCCATCTCTGTAAAACACTGAGGCTTCAGGGCCAGCTGGGCTACTGCAGCCATCCATCCAGTCGGAACACACACACGCGCACACATACATGCACGCACGCACACACACACACACTCGCACACACACACACGCAGACACAACAGGCCACCACGACAGACACACTTTGCAGCAGAACCCATTGCTGCTCACACATGTGAAGTGCGCTGCAGCCTGTGGGCCACTACTTTCACATGGAGCTTGTCTGGGCTGCAGAGGTGCCATGGACACAATCAGCCCTCCAGGACAAAAGCACCTTTCATGTGCTAAGCCATCATTTGACATGGCGGCTTATTAAAGCTGGGGATTAGAATTACAATCAAATACGCTACTGCATCATGGTTGCTGTTCTCAGATCTTTTGAAAGGGTCCCTTAGAAACCTTGAGTGGCCATCAAAGTGATCATGTGAGCACATGTGAAGTAGGGTCATAACTGCTCACTAAAGATGGACTAGATCATTTTACAGAAAATAAACATCATGATGCTATTTGACCTCTGGTCACATTTCCACTGGCTGCATTATTACACTCCTATCGGCTGTGGAACAAAAGGACACCAACATGAGACACACGGTGAAGTCATTTCTGGGAAGCTTTCCCGTGTTTAGAATATTCTCAACTGGAAAGGCAATTCTGTTGGGCAGGTGCAGTTGCAGTCAATGCTGTTCTCACAGAGGGTTAAACCAAAGGGGAGAGATGCCCGTCCCATCCCATCCCATCCCATACTGTACCTTGAGACGCCTGCGGTTCGTCCTCACGTACCAGTTGGTGAGCATGTCCACAAACTTCACCAGTCTGGGGACCACGGTGTACAGCCTGTAGGCTGGAGAGAGGAGGTCACGGCACATTACAGCTACAACTAGCCTTTGAGTGGGCACAGTCCCTTACACCTACTCACCTACTCATTATCAATCATATGCAAAAGAAATCACAATGCTTTAAGAATAGGTAGAAAACTTGGCCACAAACATTTTTTGCCAGTACACAACATGTCGTAGGGTGTACATGGAGTCAATGGTGTACAATGGAAACTGCTAAGGGCCAGGAGGCCATCATGTAGAAGTCTAATCCAGAGCCTGGGCACAGGGTGTATTCATATAGAGTCTATTCCCCTCTCCTCACTCGGCCTGGGTGCTGCCCGACAGCACTGATCATGAGAATAATAATAATAACGAGAATCATAATAATAATCATCATCATCATCATCATCTTCTTTATCTCAATCTCCCACACCAGAGGGAGGGAATAGGGGGAGACCCACCATCCATCTCGGCCCTGAAGAACTGGATGAGGGACTGTGTGAAGGACTGGATCCACTTGTCCATGATGTTGTCACTGGGCCTTGCAGTGCCCTCATTGTACAGGAACTGGATGCCGTCCTCCTAGAGGGACAAGACACGACACTCAGGCTTACTGGCTGGGCTGGACTCAGCACTGGCGCTGTATCCTACTGGAAGGAGAAAATGCTTTCATTTCTGTGAGTATCCCACAGCCACTGACACTAAACGCATTTCCAGCCAACTTGTTAATGCGCTTTTAAGTTATGCGGATAAGAAATCCTTGAAAGAAACACCTGCAAAGTCGCATCAGTACCTTAATTCGATAACAAATTTGATTTGCTCCAGGGAGGTGGATTAACTCTTGATGTGAATAAGGCATGTGTGATTAAAGTCGATGGAAACGGTTGAATTTGCAAACATTCGCATTTACAGCGTTTCTGTCCATGGACGTTAATTCTGGTCGGAACACAACACTTGATTAGCCTAATCTTCGCTTCTTATTTGCATGACACAGTTGATGGAAACGCATGCAGAGGCGCATAGTTGTGAGCCAACTGTTTGTTATTGGAATATGAAATGCGAATAGCGTTGGATGGAAACCCAGCCAGCGTAGGTGGTGAAGAGTCCAGGACATGTCAGGTCCATATAGCAAAATGGTGTGTGGGAGTGTGTGTGTTCAGAACAGCAAAACTATGGGGATGGTCTGGCATCTTTCCAATTGTGCATTTTCACCTTCATTTCAAGCTAAGCAAAAGCAGTGCTTCTGAGGGCCCTATTTGCTCCTCATGTCCGCTGTGTAGGGGTGTCTCTGCACCGTGTCTGTGTGTCTGCCACTAGGCTGGGGATCAGTCACCTTTTCCAGCCTCTGGACGTTCTGCACCAGGAAGCGGTAGGCGTTGTACCAGGGCAGGAAGACGTCCTTCAGCACATCTCGCACTCCTTCCTCTTTGAAGCGCAGGTTCTCAGCGCGCACCACCGGCGAGTTGATTAGGTAGAGCCTGGAGGAGCCGCACATTAAGACACAACAGGTTCAGAGTCATGGATTGACATTCTCCCTGCTATCCCACCTGCACCCCGTCAGCCTGCCTTCCTCTCTTTCTTTCTTTCTCTCTCTCTCTCTCTCTCTCTTTCCCTCTCTCACCAACCCTGACTGGACTCACATCCTACCCTTCCCTTCACCTTCCCAACTGTTGCAACGCCCAACTCCCCCCACC
This sequence comes from Sardinella tawilis, assembly GCA_030264315.1. NCBI lineage: Eukaryota > Metazoa > Chordata > Actinopteri > Clupeiformes > Clupeidae > Sardinella > Sardinella tawilis. The sequence goes on from JASCQY010000232.1 coordinate 20,916,746, forward strand.
CCCCCCCACCCCCCTTCTCTTCTCTTCTCATCAACAGGCCATTCCGCTGCAGTCTTCCTAGAATGCAGATGATTTGCGAGAACGGTTAGTCGTTAGCGGCCATCAATTTGCAAGTCAGCAGGTCACAAATGTGTGGAGGGATGAGAGGTTCCTGGCTGTGGGAACCATGAATCAGCCCTGATGTAATGATCATCAGGCCGCACTGCCCAGAAATGAGATCAGGCCCAGAGAGAGAGAGAGCAAGTGAAGGGAAAGAGAGGGGGAGGGAAGGAGGGATAGAGAGAAGGAAGGAAGGAGGGCAAAAAAAAAAAGACATGAATAAGGCAGATGGAAGTGAGCAGGGAGTGAATAGGCCTGGCAGGTCTTTGCGGAGGTTCTGCAGGACTGTCTGGAAGATGTATGCAGTCCCTTCTCTGGGCACTGATCACCGGCCTTCCCAGCAGCCCGAGAGCCCGAGAGTCCCAGCGGAGGCACTGGGGCGCGGGCCGGCTCTGGCTCTGGCTCTGGCTCTGCCCAGGCTGCTGACACGGGCGAGGAGAGGGGAGGCGAGGGGAAAGCAGGCCAGCCATGGGGCCACTGCAGCCCTGGCACGGCCCAGACTGACATATGGTGTGCTCGACAAATGCCGGCTCGACAGCAGATGAAAAAGACCGCCTCGCTAAAAGCAAAAGCTTTCCGAGGCCGCATTAAAACATGGTGAACGCGGTGTTCTGGTGAACGCTTACACCGTTCTGACGTACGCTCTTCCATGAAATGTCAGAGCCAAAAAAAAAAAGCAACAACAAACGAAAAAAGAACCAGGAATAAACATGTAGAGAGGCGAGGCAGCAGCACTGCCGTTGTTCCCTGACACAGATTACGGCTTTGGCCTCAGCTCGGGAATGCCTGTCGTCAGCTGCCTACAGTAAATGCTCCGTGATTTCCTGTGGGAGTTGGCCGAGGGCGGGAGACTGAAACTCCTGAGAGGGGCGCGCCAAACAGACAGGTAACCACTGGTTCAGACCCGACAGGATCAGCACCCATGCAGATAATTGCCTCCAGTCTCATTACAGAGAAAACATTTGGATAGTTTAAATGCTAATTTAGCTGGGGGGGGGGTCAATAGTGGCTGCATTTGTTCCTTCGTGGATATAGATCAATGTGAGATACATACAATTAACACCCAAAACTCAAAAACAAGACAGGAGAACAAAGTGAACAGCATTTGGAATCGTATGCTGCGGGGCAAACAATGGCTACTCGGGACATTTCTGGGAGCTGTCTGGGCCATATGGGTGTATTCAATAATGCTTGACTCACTAGCCATATGGCCATGTCACTTGATCGCCTGGAAGCATTTGATTAAAATAGAGCAGCGACTGGGGGAGGCAGAATAGAACATTTAAACGCTTCAGCCACATGCTTCGCCTCACAGGCAGCTACTGAGGCTCACAGAGTGAGGGGAAAACATGCTTCTCCTGCGCACATACATTTAGGATTAATTGGACTCTTTTTCAGGGCCAAATAATGGATTTTATTATTTGTCATTTGTCTAAATGAACAGCACTGCTTACCTCAAGGCGTCGGCCCCATAGTTCTGCACTATAAGACTGGGGTCGGGGTAGTTCTTCTTCCTCTTGCTCATCTTCTGCCCATCACTGCACACACAACAGCAGATCAATCAAACCAGTGCTGCCAGGAACTCACTTGGCTTTCCAGGTCACTTAGTTATTAGCATGCAACAATGTGTCCATGTGTGCCTGTGTGTGTGTGTGTGTGTGTGTTCTTATGCCTACAGAGCAGAAGCCTGCCAAGGGCATATGATAAGCCCAGTGGCTGAATGTCACACATCACCATCACATATGGTCCAACGATAAAAGAGCACCAACCTGGCCAGCACCAGTCCATTGACAATCACATTCTTGAAGGGAGGTTTCCCAAAGAGGGCAGTGGACAGCACAAGTAGCGTGTAAAACCTAGACAAGTTCACACAAAACAATTACATATTTCTTCTTACGAAAATCTAAATCCCCTGACTTTCACAGACAGACAACCTGAAATGCCATAATCTTAAAAACAAAAACATGTTTGAGATGACAAGAACTAGCCACTGCATTAGAGAGGGTATGTGAATAACCCTAGAATGACCTTTACTAAACACTGAACATGCTAAAAACATTTCCTGTCATTCCATTACAGGGCATGTTTTTTCTTGTCTAAAATAGATTTGATGATATTCAAAAAAAACAAACAAACAAACATGTGGGTAGCTTGCATTTTCAAATTCCAAGCAACAACAATTATACTACTGTACTGATACAATTAGGAACTAAAATAGTCTGACACTGAAAGGCCTGACAGCACGTGGAATTCATAGGACACCCAGCGGTTCCTTTGTGGTCTCTAAATGCCTCATCACGTCTCAGTCGCTGCTTACCATCCTCTGGTCTGGTCAATGCCCTCTGCGATGAAGTCAGCGGGGAAGGTGTCTTCAAACTCCCTGCGGTTCTCAAAGGGGTAGTGAGCCTGGGCATAGGGCATACTGCCACTCTCAAACCAGCAGTCAAACACCTCAGACACCCGCTTCAGCTGGCCTTTACCACAGCGAGAGGGGATGGTCAGGCCATCAATGCTGGAAACACACACACACACACACACACACACACACACATATATATGTATACTGTAAGCAAGACTACACAGACATAATTTGGCACAAAAAGTTAAACCCAATAAGAGACAAAAAGGCAAAGTCTTTTTGGAATGTTCACTGGCATAACATGGATGTAGGGTATATGTTTCTCTGTCCAGCACAAACTTAAGTGCCCAAGACAATAAAAAAGCACAAGGCATTAGTGAAAAAGCAACGACTTGCTTGTGACTTGTCTAGGCCACATTCAACCACAGTCACTAATAGTTAAAAAAAATAGCTAATTTAGTTAAAACAACAATAAGGTGTTGTGGTTGGTATTTGGATACCGTAGGTACGTTCCTGCAAAATCAATATCCTGAAAATAATATGTTTCATACGTGCTCAATTCTTTTCACAATGTCATTATTTTCGGTACTAGACTAGAGAATTTCATTCTTGGTGTCTGGACTGCACCCAATCCCTCCTATTTTCAAGCTCCAGAGCCAAAAGTGTCGACCCCGTGGGGTTGGGCAGGGGGAGCGGGCCTGGTGCCTGTAAAGGGGAGACGAGCTAAATGATCCTCCTTAGTCGTCAGACACAGGGAGGAGTCCCTGCGCTGCGCTTAATTAAGAGTAATTAAGAGGTGAAAGTGATCCGCTCTCCGCTCGTCTCCTCTGGTCACCAGCACCCGTTCCGCCCCAGTGCCACAGAGACGGAGAGGGGAGAGGGGAGAGGGGGATGGGGGGGTAGAGGGAGAGAAACCGGAGATCCGGTGTAATGGCAGGGACGGCGATCAGTGACTCACCTCTCCCGATGCAGATCAGTTACTTTCACTCCGCTCAGCTCTTCGAGCTCAGCCATGGAGCCCACACAAACAACCTGAGCAAGAGACACACACACACACACACACACACAGCAGGAGAAGAGGGGAAGAGGTGTGAGGTTTGTTCTATTTGTAAAACAGTGCCTGAACTAAAGTGTGGCTAAATAATGACAATCAGACAAAACTGAAGAGATCAAACAGATGGTCATATTTAACCTAGCATCTTCTGCCTCTTCCTAGTAAAAATGCCAACAAAACCAGTCATTGTTTATTTGAAATAATTAAAAGCAGTTGTGCATGTACTGTAGGCTTTTCAAATTCACTGATGTAACCCTCCAGCTTCCTGCCTGCACGGCATAGTGACTGAAAGGCCTGCTGCAGTGCCACACTAGTGGAGAAAAGAATCATAAACCTCCCATTTCAAGTTCCCATTGCACCCCCAAGGAACATGAATATATTCTTCCTTTACAAGTCTACAGCGTTTTGAGTATGGAGTGTGCTGGAGAAGACTATGGCCATCTTCATTAAAGGAGTTTAAATTTAGCTCCAGTTCTCTTTCCCGAAAAAGAAGCTGTACTGAAACAGTTGCCATTCTGGTAAGGTCAGAGCAGTGTTTCAGACTACTGCATAGATAGATGGGACCCAATTGTCACTAAGTGACGCAAACTCATTGCCTCCTGACATACTTTTCAGGGGCATCAAGGTGTCGAAGATGCATTTTACTTCACAGTAAATGATGCCTAGAATAAACATAAGAACAGCCTTTTCCATTAAAAAAAGCTCTTCATCCACTTCTTATTTCATTCCAATAAACACTTATTAGGGTAAGTGTATCCATTAAGCCCACGTGTCATTTAAGCCCACTTTCAACTTGGAAGTCAAATTTAACAAAAATAAAAACAAATTGAGTTCAAATCATCATTTAAATCAATCCCAATTCTTTGTGTTTTCAATGTCAGATCAATCACATCAGCCAATTTTAAGTGAGAGGAAGATCTTTGCATATAGTTTTTAGGCAACCCACAAAATGTCTTGGATGTTTTGGGACACCTCAAACTTCATTAGTATTTCACCGTTTTCAGCCACTTCCTTCAGAATTCCATTCATCTTAAGAAAAATGAGAGGTAAAAGATTTGATATTTGTATATTAAGACATAATACTTTGTCATTTAAAGCCATTTTTCTACATTGGAAAGATGCATTTTATGTGCTAAAGCACAGAGCTAATTCATCAATTAAAACACAAGTCTTGTTGAGCGATACACTGACAAAAAATGAAACGTCAGGTGAGTATAAACAATGTTTTCTAAATGGACATTAATCTACACATTAACAAATCTTTCATCCCTTTTGAGAATTGAACAGTTACCAAAATGTGCTGTTTTTAATGGTGGCCTTAAATGGTACACTAGTGGGCTTAATAGGTCTCTTACATTGTGTAGTAGGTAAAAACTAGCACATTAATAATAGCACATTGCTAATAGCAAGTCGCCATAGCTACTGCCATTACAAGGATACAAGGAGTTTTTAATGCGTCACATGCATATGATTACCGCTGTAAAAAAAATGCAGTGAAATGAATTCAGTTTCTTTGCCAGCTGAGCATAAAAAAAAAGAATTATTCAAATTATGTTGAATGGGCAAGTTTGCTAGCTTGCTAGCACAGTTCATGGGCACAACAAATTATGTTTTCAGAGTCTAGAGGAGTGATTTGTTGGTATCAAACATCATTTTATTCATTTAACATGTTTTTATTCTTGTAAAGCAATAATTTGTTATATTTAATTTAAAGATTATGAAGTGGGCTTAATTGGAACACCAAGTGGGCTTAAATGGTACCACGGTACCTATTAAGCCCATGCCAGAATTTTGACATATTTTGTAAAATATCTGTATTATATCTTTTAAAACCAATAAAAATGAATGCATACCTTGTCAAATTAGAGGTAAATCTTTCAGTTTGATAAGGTATTTCCCTGGCAAAGTGTGTTGATATCAATGAAAAACATAGAAACTTACATTTTGGTGGGTTTAAATGGTACACTTACCCTATATTGTTTTTGTAAAATTATATTTATATATTCAATTATATTTTACCGTCTGGTATTTTTTTCTTCCTGTCTATGAACAACATTCAAATCTGCAGCATTTCTTTCTCTCCTTCCAATCTCTGTTGAGAAACTCAAAGCTGAAGCTAACAAGGTCAGGCTGATCAGGTTTGGTTGCTTTCTGCACTTGTCTAGGAAGCAAGCCAGAGAGCGATAAATAAAGCCAGCCCAGCCCAGCCCAGCCCAGCCTCCGTCTCTCTCAACGGGCGGGCGGAGCAGCCAGCAGCCCCCTGCTCCAGTTGCGGAGCAGGCCAGTGGAGCGGCTGGCCCAGATTGAGGCCTGTGCCGACACCAGGAGCAGGAGATCCACTTTTCCTGGACCGCCGTGAGCTTGGGGAGTTCAAGGAGGCACTCTAGAGACCACCGCCTTGAAACAGTCATTAGGCTATTTTCAGGAAGCAGGCCGCTGTCCCTCTTTCTCTCATCAGCGCAACGGATTGGTGTGCCATGTGTTGGAGAGAGCCCTAACAACCCACTTCTGACAGCCACAAGCCAACTACAAATACTTTTTTTTGGGGGGGGGGGGGGGGGTAATTTTTTCGACTTTTTTTCACTACTTCACAGTGCTATGTATTGATCAGATCACCCTTCACTTGTGAGGGTCCCTCAAATAGCCTTCCCTTTATAGACATGTCTTAGACTGTATTGATTCAGTAAAAGCCAATTCCCCTTTGGCGAGGGAGCTTGGTGATGCTATACATTCATCACTGCTCCTAAGAGTTGAACTTGCAACTTTACCGAAATTGATAGCCATTGGTCCACTCAGCATACATTTCACACACTGTTCCTTACAGGTTCACACCAGCATCAACCTTGATGCTGTCTTTTACCTTTCAATAAAGGTTCTGCAATCAGATACAATGCACACAACTGCCATAAGGCATCCTCAGACCCCTGTTCCTCCCACTTGACTGACCTCCTCAAAGTCATCGCTGACCCACAGTGGGATGGGGGTGCCCCAGTAGCGGTTGCGGGAGATGGCCCAGTCACGAGCGTCACGCAGCCAGTTGCCAAACCGCTTCTCCCGCACAAACTCTGGCACCCTAGAAGAGAGGTCAAATTCAGAGACTGTAACAGAGAAGTGTGTGTAAGTGAATGAGCTAAAATCACTAAATCTGTTTGGGAATAGACAATTGGTACATTTCCAAATGATACCTCATCAATCAGTCAACAGCGATGGGCATACCCAATATGATTTTACATACAGTAAAAAAGCTCTAGATCTCAACACTTCCCAATCTCTGTGCCCATTTGGTTTGACTTTTTTGTTTTGTTTTGTCTGTGGTAAGACACGCTGGTACCCTTGAAGAATCTGAGCATATGAAAACGGAAGGCATGTTCTACCAACCCAGCAACGAGTTCATCAATTCCCATTTGTGAGCGGCATTTCTATTTAGGCACCCGATATATCAATTTAATGATTTTCTCCTCCTCGTTTGCCCCCCCCCCCCATATTTACACCAACAAAAGCAGAAGGTGTTCCCATTTTAAGGCTAGTCATGATTCTAATGCGCTACACTTTACTTTCCACTTTACAATCCAAAGTGATAGCGGTCCATTCTGCATGCACTGACAAACTGTGTACGATTAAACAAAAGAGGTGTACAATGGGGGTGCTACAGCCAACCGGGATTTAAATAAGAGCAACCTTTCACCACAATCATGGACTGCATCTAAATTTGGGGTCTATGGACCTACATACAAAAGGAGGGGAAAACAAACAAAAAAAAATGCAGAGTGTACAGAACAACAATTTTAGAAGCCTACCTGAATGATTCTGAATATTTTAGAGTGAACAAAGTAATTAGACACCAGCTATGCCATAAGTTAACACACAGAGACCTTGACCAGACATGGACGATGTTAAACTTCCAAGAAATAAAAAGTGAACACTGAGGGCGAATGGGTTACAAACACATACAGTACAGTATTGATCTGTTCTCTGCAATTATGCTTTAAAACATATTTCCAACTGTGAGCAGAAACAGTGCCCCCTTTCCACTAGGTAATGGGTGGCCTCCAACCTCCTAATCATAAAGGATGAGGAGGGGGGATCCAATCAATACGTGTTCAGGTGTCTGGGTTTGGCAGAGCTAATCATCATAGCACACCCCTCCAGCAGCAGCACACAGCTTAGCCTCTCCTTCAGAGTTTAGAGCTTAGAGCACCTGCACCAACAATGTGGGGCCTCGCTACCACGGCCGCCATGAATCCAGGGCCTGGACGAGGAAGTGTCAGTCTCAGAGTAACACTGCTTGGCATCACACAACCTTTGCATGCAGTGCTGGAGCTCAATGGGGCTCCCTCAGAATTAAATCTTTAATATAACCAAAAATGTACTGGTAAACACTTAAAGCAACACGGCACCATTTGTTTGGCGGCACCACTTTTTAGCTCCAAGCTCCAAGCAAATAAGTATGTATCATTGAATCGGATTAGACCAGGCGAGATGGTAATGGTCCAATACGATTCAATAATACATGCTAATTTGGAGCTAAAAGTTATATCGCCAGACTCAGGGAAGGACTGGATTAACAGGAGAAAGGTATGGCTCAATTAACTAACTCAAGGGGAGATGGAAAATGAACATGTTTTCACAAATGGTGGCGTGTTGCTTTAAAGGAAAAGTTTGGTGTGAGTCAATCCATAGCGTTGTTGTTGGAGGTGACTGAATGCTATCTATAACAATAAGAACCAGAACATTTGATGCAAACCTAGACCGATCAACAAACCAATAATTATTGTTAAAGGAACCATAAGAATGCAAGAAATAAATGTAAATTAATCATAAAATGGCCCTGATATACAGTATCACAAGATATTAACCAATCATGATCATTTCAAATACTTTTATCATTGACAACAGTAATCCAGCCTGAATATTGCCATTGCAAAAGTGAATTTGCAGCCCTCAACTTGTGTTGCTGTTGTCATTATATGTTTACTACAGTATGTGCACTTGTGCTGTTGCGTAACCCTCCACCCATCTGATTTTGGCAACCTAGCTGGCAAAATCTTGTCTGGGAGGAGGAGGAGAGGATATTATGCTCTGTAGTATTTTGAATGTTATTGTAGTACCAGTTTTTGGCCACAAACTTACATACTGTTCCTTTAACTGAATGGGGCATAGCGAAATGAAACTGAAAGTAAGTCACTATACCCCATTTACTTATTTTAAGTTGTCGTTTCACTATCTGGCCTATGTTGCATCAAATTTTTTCACTCTTTTTCCTAGAGACAGCATTCAGTGACCTTGAACAACAGGGCTTTGGATTGATTCACACCTTCTCCTTTAAGCTGCAACTACGAATTACTTTCAAAGTCAATAAAACAACTTAATTTTTCCAATTAATTAGTTGCTTGAGTTTCCCAAAACCTAGGTTATGCCCTCAAGTGTTTTTTTTTGTCTACACACTAAACGTCTACACTCCAGAGCTGCGGTAAAAAAAACTTTAAGTAGAAATTACATTATTATTATACGTATCTGTTGTTTATGCGTCCCAACTGTTGATAGTCAGAAAGAAGCTTTTAAGTGACTGGCTGTAGAAAACACAATTTGTATACTGTGCACAACTTAGTGATATGTACCGTGATGAAGGGAACCGGTTCATGCTTCCTAAAACTTGCGATGATATTTTGAGCATGTTAAGAGGCTAAAAACATGTATAAAAGGTGCCTCAATAGGTTGCCATTGTAGCTGTCTGGGTCCAAATGCTAGTAAGATAATGGGCTCTATCATGCAGACAGCGCATTGTGCGTTCGCGGTAGGCGCAACATGACTTCAATATCATGTACCAGCGTATCGCTCGTTTTTCCCACCAGAGACGCACGTTGTCTTGATAGCAAGTCGCAACGCACCCAAATAGCCTACTGTAGGCGTGTCCCTTTAGGCAGGGGTGCGGTCCAGCGCAAAACTTAAATTCTGCTAGTTTCG
>JASCQY010000232.1:20926321-20940438 GCA_030264315.1 Sardinella tawilis
CTTCTGAGGCAGGAGTTGGTGAAAGTTTGCAGCCTGTGTGTTTTGTTGTTCTCCATGTTTCAGACCCATACAGCATCGCCTGTTTTACGTTCAAGTTGAAAATACGTATCTTAGTGGCTGTGGAGATGTTGGGCTAGATCACATAATAAAAAAGGGACGAGCTAACTAGAAACATGACTTTCACTTTCAACTGACGCTTTGGCTACTAGATTTAGATTGCGATGTCTCTGTATTTGTCCGCTGGTGACATATAAGTTTATGTTTGTTTCCCCTTCAGTGTGTATGTTTCCCCTCCTTATTTCTGAATGATAACATAGAACATAGATCTAGATCTGATAGATAGAGATCTGCCACTGTTTCCATAACCCTCAGAGAGGCCTACAGAGAGGCAATTTAACAACAACAAAAATTGAGGTAATGACATGCAACAAATTCACATGGGACCAAAATGATTATGGTCCATGTTTGGAGGGAGGACACTCCCAGTTGTTAGGCTAGATATAAAACCCAGTTTTGCCTGTCTTTATCTTCCACCTGTGGGTCGAACCTCCAAACAGATCAGTATTCAAACATCATGGACGATATCTACAAGGCAGCTGTAAGTTACAGGCTATTTTTTTTTGTTAAACATAACACTGTATATTTATTATGTACTGTAAGAAATAAGAATGTTGCAGTCCCAGTTATTTATCTAATCAAACTGCTCTATGAAAAGTTGTGTCTAAATCATTTTTAAGAGAAAAACTGTAACAAAGTGTAAGAGATGAATGGGTTGAATGTTGAGAGAAATGAAACAAGCATCTTAGTAAACACCTCATTTAGCCAGTAGGTAGAATAAGCAGAATACACCCACTGTGTGTGCGTGTGTGTGTATACAATAGCAGATACTTAAAAACAACAGTACCCCATAACAAAGAAAATATCAAATAGCCTATAATAGCACAACGCATGTGAAGAAAACTCTTCTTGATCAAGGCACTCCTGTTGGTTAAATGTCATTATTAGAATTATCAAAAAATGACCTAAAATTGCCCACACGGAGTGGCTTGGGCCTTCTTCAGGCCAAACTGATTACTTTAATAGAATTGATAGATAATTAATAGAACATGCTTCAGAAAATAGCCTCCACCATTTGTGTAGCAGGAAATCCTGACACATTTGCTCAAACGAATCCATCTCTCCCCACAGGTGGAACAGCTGACAGAGGAGCAGAAGAGTGGTGTGTAGGCTACTTGTCCTCATGTGCTATGTTCTGCTGTAGACTAATTGTGTGAGAAGATAGAGTGTAAAACATGATAGAACTATGCTGGTGGACATACCTCCAGTGAAATGTATCCGCAGAAAATAACTTGCTCATTCCCAAGAGATACGACTAGGGTTCATTAGCATAAGACTAAATACTCAGGCCAAACACTAAGAGTCACAGGCTTAAATCAGTCATTAAGATCCTCCTCACAGGGAGATGCCTGTGTGCTATTTCTGTTGGATAAACAACCGGGGAACCATGTGTTCAGCTGAGTATTGCAGTGACTTGCAACAATTGTTAGATGTCGAAGTTACACCTGAAACACTTTAAAAAAGTTTAATTTATAGAATGTCTAGTTAATATGTGGTATAGCATGCAACACAAAGCTGCTGTTACCTGGGTAATGATGTCTTTGAAAGTGCTGAGGGAGCTGCTGGCCTGTCTCTTGTCCCATCTGAGTGACTGATGTCCGTGTCATGCTGCAGAGTTCAAGGCTGCCTTTGACATCTTTGTGCAAGATGCTGAAGACGGCTGCATTAGCACCAAGGAGCTTGGGAAGGTGATGAGGATGCTGGGACAGAACCCCACTCCAGAGGAGCTCCAAGAGATTATTGATGAGGTGGATGAGGATGGTAATGTTGGATTCCTGGAGTCTTTTCTCTTTCACACTGCGTGACGCTATGTGTATGATACAGGTCTGCATGTGTAGGCCTGCTCACTCAAAATGTACCTTAAGAAAGGAACAGTACTGCCTCTTACCTAAACAGAACTCCGGATTGGAAACTTGTTTTTTTGCTTATCCAAAATAACCCTGTTTTCCTTACTCTAACTGCTTATTTGTGTTCTGTTGGGTGATGCTTTTCAGGGAGCGGCACTGTGGACTTTGATGAGTTCCTGGTTATGATGGTAAGGTGCATGAAGGATGACAGCAAAAACAAGTCCGAAGAGGAGCTTGCAGATATTTTTAGAATGTTTGACAAGTAAGTCAGAAGCGTTTCCACCAAGCCAGTCATTTACTGCTTCCCTTAATTGACAAATTCTAACTCCTTCCAATGAACGTGGCTGTACAGAAATTCAGACGGCTACATTGACTTAGGGGAGTTGAAGAGCATGCTGGAGGCCACTGGGGAGCCAATCACAGAGGACGACATAGAGGAACTCATGAAAGATGGGGACAGGAACAATGACGGCAAAATTGATTATGATGGTAAGACACAGGACTAAAGCTCGTTGACTATATATTTCAACCTCTTTGTTCAGTTACTGGTAATTGAATAGTTCTCAGCCATTAATATAGCATTTCTGGATGGTGGCAAGGCTTTTTTGAACACTGTAGAACCCTGTATTAAGAACAATTGATTTCTCTCTTCAGAATTCCTGGAATTCATGAAAGGAGTGGAGTAGGCCTGGTGGACCAGGATTGTACATTTACATTTGACTGTAATTGCTTGGAGTAGTTGGTTACTTCTGTTGACAGCTAAGTATGTCACGCAAAATAAATAAACACTAACGAAACACTCATAATGTGGTCGTAACTGTACGCTCATGTCATGATGCAATCCTTAGGCGGTTTGAAGAGATCTCAAACTACAGTAGATACCAGATGTCTTTGCAAACTTCTAAAGCACTCATTCCTACAGAAAAGAATCAAAGACGCTTACTTCACCACGGGACTATTTCAGTGCTTGTTATAGAGCAATGGTGGCCATTGTGGTAGCCTGCAACAATGTAACCACAGAATAGAATTTATAATCACAATACGAGATGTCTTCACACCATGTTATTAAACTAATGTACCAAGGGGTATTTTGTAAAAGTCAGCCCCATCACCACCAGACTGACCTCAGTGTGCCCCGCACAGGAGCCTCATCTGTCTGTCAGGACCACGTCAGCACTGTCCTCCTGGCAAACAGTTGTTTAGAGAGAAGGCTAATGACGAGACTCTGGAGGCATGTACTGTAGAAGTCATGATGGAAACTAAAATGCCCACATACCAAAGGCCTCCAATTGTGGAAGACAAATAGGCTTTTCAGGATTACCTTTATTTGAACCCCCTCAAAATTCTTGAGGGGATTCAGTAGAGTCCAAGCCAGTTTCCCAAACCCACCCCCCATAACCTTCTCCCTACTTTTTGGACACCTACTCACTATGCTTAGAGGCAAAGGCTAAACCTGGGGTAAGCTTTTAATGATGGACAGGAGAACTTATTAAAAGCAATGGCCATCTTGAAACTGGTATTACATAATACGGAGGGAAATTCTCTGTGCAGTGGCCCAAGCAGCCTACATTAATTTAAAACCTGTCTACATGAATACGTTCTAGATCAAGGGGGTTGGTCATGACTGGATGTCAAACTTAGTCTTTGAAAATCAGTGTCCAAACCTATTCTCAATTTGTTGCCAGCAGTTGCCTCTTCCATCACTGATTATGTGGATCTGCACAAATCATGCAAGTGATCGCTTCACCTTGCTTTAAAAGCAGAAGCACGTCTTTGACAGTTTTGTTCCATTTCCAAGTCTAAGAAAGTATTTTTACTCAGGTTTTTTGTAACACCTGAAAAAGCAAAGTGACTATATCTAAAAAGGGCAATTGTCAACTAAATCATGAGGAGCATTGAGAGGACTGAACACAGTGAGTTTAAGACAGTCAAGTGAAGGTAGTTTTATAAACTGTCAAACCACAGCTCATGTGGTCACAATGCTCCTCATGTATCTACACAAAAAGCAACCCAACTTTCCAACAAAAATGAAAATAAAAGAACTGTTGACAGTGTCCTTAACAAACCACGGCTTTATTGTTGTAGTAGTACATAGTCTATTAGGAAAGATGGTATATGTGAAGCCTCTGGAATAGATCTGCTGTTTATTCCTTCTTGGCAACAGCCTTCATCCCCTTCTTGTTGTGTTTCTTGGCAAAGCGCATGTTCCTCAGGAACTTTGGGCAAACCTGCACAAGACACGAGATGCAGGCAGTGACAATCTTTTACACTGATACTAACACATCATAGAGGGGTTATCATCTCTAAAGAATTTAAAAAGCTGTTAGAATCTACTCAAGGTGACACTTTATGTTAGTTCCATGTGCAAGCTTAATATAGTTGATGTCTGAACCTGAAGAAAACAATCAATTGCTCAAGTCATCTACACCAAAGATGAACTTAATGAATCAGATGACAAATACACACAGGAAACAACCTGCAGTCATTTCCTAATCCTAAAGCCGGGTCCACATACGTCGCTTCTCTTTACTCACTTCTCGCCCAAAAGTTAAATTAATTTTAACTCAATATCTGCGATATTGCCTCGCTTGTACTCTTCTCGCCTGTCCAGGCGTTCCATCGCTGGAACACAAACATTCTATTGACTGATATTGCTCAGCTCGTAGCGAGTGGCGACGTGTGGACGGAGCTTAATTGTAGCCCATCCCTCTGCCACTACCTTTCAGGAACTCAGTGCTAAGATGTCAAAGAGTATACCCACTGCCCATCATACTACAAACGAGTAATTGGGCACCTACCATTACCTACATGCTCAGATATTTCAATTACACAATTATTGCAAATCTATAGCTAATAATAATGAGTTGGCCTGGCCTTTGCAGCCACAACAGTCTCCACTCTCAGGAAGGATTTCCACAAGATTATCGTGTCTAGGGTCAGGTACTGATGTTAGGCCTGAATTGCAATCTAGTTTAGCCCAAAGGTGCAGGAAGGCATGATGAAAGCTTCAGTGAAGCTCTTCCCATACCAATCTCACCTAATGATGTCTATCTGGATTCTCTGTGCTCTAATGTGGTCATGAAGTGAAGAATTCCTTAAACCAACATAAGTCCAACATTACTTTACTACATTCTCTCTACAGTATGATTGCACCAGTGCAAGTTTGATTTTTGTAATGGGGATGGCAACTGCTCACAGAATAAAGATTAGATCTGATCAGTGTTTGCTGAAGATTATTAACACAAATCTATATACACGATTTTGCACAGCCTCTACAGAAACCATCCTCTGAGACTTGCTCAAAGAAATGAGTGGCGCAGTCCAAGTATCTAATGATTGTCTCTGATCAAACCATTCCCTTAACCAAAAGGCACTGGCTATTCTGATCTTTAACAAAAAGTAGACCAGATAACATCAAGCCATCCAATAGCTCAATGCTTTGAAACTCTCGAAGCAACTGTTGAATAGCTGAACATAAAGACAACCAAATAAAATTTTACCAAATAGGACAACCATTACAATACAATTTCTTGTAGACTCATTCCGTTTAACACTCATAAAGACACCTTCACAGTGAAGGCACAGCCAAAACAACCAGGCAGACACTGTATGGCTCAAAGAAATGAACTAACTTTTAACAACCTGCCTCTGCAAAACACAAACTTCTTGTCTCCCTGCCTAATTTCAATGTATCTTAAGATGCATTAGCAAAGTTCAGGCTGTCTGGGTCCCTTGACATCTAATACATTAGAAAAAGCATCGACATGCAAGTGAGAAAAAATGTTGTGGCCACAGGGTAATAGTAAGGGTGGTTGGTTTGATGTGTACAATAACATATGAAGTCAGCCCCATAGCACAAGACAGTGCTTACCAGTACAATCTAGCCAATGGATACTAACGCTCCCAACATGCATGCAGCGTGCACCAGCAATAGTTACATTTTCAACCAAAACAAACTTCCACTTACCCCCTTCAAAGACTCGTAACGGTTGGACTTAGGCTTCTTGATGCCGTTTCTGTGCCATTTACGAGCTAGGATTAAGAACAGCAATGTCAAACAAGATGTGAATGGACTATTAAATCCATAACGTAAACATGGGATCTCTTTTACCGGCTAGCCAACCAAAGCTAGCCCTTACGTTAGTTTCCCAAATGTGCCCTGTGGAACTATTTCAGCACTTTAAATCTCGAGGAGTTTACACTTATTGGACTTGATGGACTTACACTGGTTGTGGGTGGTGTGATTCTTTGACTTTGCCATTTCGGTAGCGGATTCTGTTGGGGGGAAGAGAGGGAAATGCAGTTGACTTAGCCACCAAACATTAGCCAATCGGACGTGAAGTGAAGTCAGTGTTACCCGACATCCAGAACTGCGATAAAACTTTAGTACTACACATGGATTATTCTGTCCAAGTAAGGAGTATAGCAGTGACCTCAATTATACGTATTGTAAATTAATACATTGGTTCTTCACAATTTCATTAGGTACAGTATAGGCACTAAGCAGCATTGGCTGCAGAGCCCAAACCAATGCTGAGTGAGAGGACTGATAGACTATTTTTTCTGTAGAAACTGCCAATACAATAATAACATAATGTTGGATCAACGTAGTACACAAATGATTATACATTAATCCACAACAAGAAGTTGAAATAAAGATTCAAAGATGCGAGATTGCTTAAGATTAAGAAAGCAGGCTGTGAGAAAATTCTGATACCTGCCACACGCACGGATTCTACACCGGAAGAGGACACCAGATGGAATTGTGGGAAATAAGAAAGAGACCGATGTTGACGCTACGGTAAAAGCAATGCTGCCCCCTATGGGAAAAATGGGCAATTACGACATGAATCTATGGATATGAACAAGCCCCTGCTCAAGAAAACTAATTCAATCTGAGAAAAATAAATTGCTCCATTTCACTGTTAGAGTGACCATCTGCCCCACTTTTCACTGTGCAAATGTTCCCCTTTTTCATCCGCCATTACATGAAAGCATTTAATTGAACCTTCTTTGTATCTATTATGGCAATCATTTAATTAGGATTATGAAGTGTAGACATGGACAAGGACTAGGGCCATTCAGTCAGAACAAACATAAGCCTATTTGTCAGAAGAAAATTCATATAGGCTATACAGAATGCAAGTCATTTTGTTAGACAGAATTAAATGAACAAATAGTGGTACCTGTCCCACAAAAACTTGCCTAGGCTACACTGTAAACCCCAACACGTTTGGTGAACATAATGTTTTAGTAGAAACTCAACTTAAATAACAGTTTAGATGTGACTGCCAAATTGTTATTGTATAAGCATCCTTTGATGATGTCAATATAATTCACCCACTCTAGAAAAGCCTTGTAATGGTTTTGGTCCAGGACCTCACTTACATAAATTTGTTAAGACATCAACTAAAGCATTTAGTAACTGACAATCACTCAAATCTAACAATTATTAGCTCAGACCTATTGAGTATGTAGAACTCATTTTTTTCTCAAAAACTTCAAGAAAAATAAATAAATTTAGGTGGTAATCAGTTTCCACAAATGTTTTGTGTTCATTGAGCTATTGGGGTTTACAGTGTACTGCCCAAGTTTTGGCCTTTTTGGAGGAAGTCATCCCAATGGGCACTGATCAACATCTTGTATAAACATCTTGAACTATTTTGTGGTCACTATGGCTAGGCCTAGTAGTAGTTTATTGTTGATGTTGTTGTTGTTGTTGTTGTTGTTGTTGTTGTTGTTGTTGTTGTTATGTCATTAATAGGCTAATAATACATTCTATATAAGTAGGCCTACATTTCAAGGTACACAAGGACACTAAACAAGTAGAGTTTTAAGAACCTTAATTTAGTAAGTAGTACTAGTCTGTCTTCTCATTTTGTTAACTGTAGGTCTATAGCCTACAGGTAGGTCTCTATAGGCCTATGCACTAAACACTTGGTGGTTGAGCCTCCTTTTGCATGAACGACTGCACCAGTGAGGCGTGGCATGGAGGTAGTCTGCATGAGGCACTGCTGACATGTTCAATAGGCCCAGGTTGCTCTACAAGCAGCTTCCAGTTCATCTGCATTACTGTATCTCACCTCTGATCTTCCACTTGACAGAGCCACATATACCTGTAGGTTTCCTATGGGTTTCCATGGCCATGACACCAGGTAGGCTACTTTTGGCAGTGTGAACAGGTGTTATTGGAAATGAATGACCAACAATGTTGTAATGTGTTTACCCCTACCTTTATGTGGTGACCTGAAAAATAAACCCCATATCAACACAGAGAGAACATTCAGCTGAATCATCTTAGACAGAAATTATTTATTTATTATGCAAGAAAATTCTGTTTTACTTGAGTGTCCATTTGAGATTGAGTCTGTCTAGCATAATTATTGTTAGAGGATTGTGCCATCCTAAATGACCAAATTATTTTGTTAGTAAAGGCGCATGTTATTTGTAAAAGGAGAGGAATGACACAGTAAATACCTTCTTTGTTGCACCTCTCATGTCTGAATGTGCAACACTTGTTTGAGGTTTGACACATTGTTTAGAGTAGACTTTACTGCAATGGATCCGTTACCGTCCATTTGTAATGAAGTGTTCCATGTATAGAGCATTTCATTAGGCTACTGTCAGAGTGAAGGTGATTTCCAGTAATTCAGTAAAAAGACCTTTTTCATTTACACCCTTCTCTAAAAGAGTGGATGAAGCCAGGGGTCGTCAGTGTTGTATAGTGCAATGAGCCCTCAGTTGAAAGGGACACAGAGGACCCCATATTATACCCTACAGTTTATTAATCTGGGCCAACATTCATGTGTGGCTTATACTGTCAAGAACTTTGTAAGTCATTAAGGCAATGTGATTCTAATGTTGTGTATGGAGAGAAAACAAGACCCCCGGAGGATGACAGATCACCCGGATAATATCTAGAAACTAGATAAAACTAGATACATTTATGAAGATAGGAGGATAGGAGGATTTAGGAAGATAGGAGGATGTTTCTGCAATTCTGTCCACAAGGTGTCAGTATTGCTTAATGTTTCAGCAACCAGAAACATTTTTTGTAAGAAAAACCTCCATGTCATACACCAACTCTGACCCAAACAAAAAGATAAAAAAAAATGTTCCCCTCCAAATTATGTTTGTAAACACAACAAAAGCTATTTGCACAAATAATTTATAACAGGTTAGAGGTAAAAGCACATTCTCTCTGTATTTTAGTAGACCAACGCATATGAAGCATATTTTGAAACACATCAAATACTTGTGCTTGGAAACACTGGCCAACTTACAGTATTGACCAGTATTAGATCAGTAAAAAAAATGATTGGTAAAAGATATTGTATTGTTAATTGCAATTACAATAATTAACAAATGACTGCAGAAATTTCTGGCTGAAATACGTCTCTTTTGGTGGTGTGACATATTATCATTCAGGGTCAAGGAAATGAAGAGAATAATTCTGAAGGGTTTTTCTGTGCTCTCCTCAGTGCATTCATTTGGCAGTGGATGCGTGCAGCAGGCTGCCAGTGCACTAGTGTCTACTGCACAGCCTGACGCTGAGTGGATGTGGGTCTGATGTGGAGAGAGCATCAGGAAACCCCTCCTCTCGCCTCTCCACTGTGTTGTGGGATCATCAAAGGCCATGTGATGTGGAGTTGATCTCGTGCGCAAATCACACAACCTGGAATATCTTTAAGCCTCACAGTGCCTCTCTCTCTCTCTCTCTCTCTCTCTCTCTCTCTCCCTCTCTCTCTCCCTCCCTCCCTCTCCCTCTCTCGCTCCCGTCTCCTCTCCTCCTCTGTGAACACTCGCTGCTCAAGCGTGGCAAAGCTCCACTGAAGCTGAAGTAATCACGCAGCATCCTATATTTAGAGCCTTCCTTCCTTCATCACTGATGCTGCGCTGCCACGACTCCCCTTCTCTCTCCGGCATTGCATTCAGGCCCTCAGCAGCTCCTCACTTCACTCCACACAGGCAGGCAGGCACTGCTTCACTGACGACTGACTGCAGAGCTGTGATTTGGCTTCAAATGAAACTTCTCAGGCATTTGAAGCGGAGGAGAGAGAAGTCAGTTGTCATGAACGCAGTCATCTTGTCATATTAGGCTATTTTTACCCTTTTATTACAATGATCACCAAAAATCTATTCATAAGAAAATAATACTAGAGATGGAAATGTTAGATATTCTTCTATGAAGGACTGCAAGGCTATAAAATAAAGTTGATTGTTAAAACAGCTGTGAAAAGAGTGGGATGAGAAGAATACTTGCACCTTTTCATTTTTAGGTATTCGTTTCTCTCCACTCCCCTCCTAGTCGGACATGTAGACAGGGAAGACCACTAGGATAGGGAAAGCCATTTCCCTGTAGCTAACAGTTCCTTACATAGCATGAAGGTTAACCATGATGCTTACGTAACAGTTGCCTGAGGAAGAACAGCAGGAATCACATGGTCCATCCCAGCGCTGTGCTGCGCTGGCTTGGGCTCTAAGCCCACTCGCTCCCAGTCCTTTCATCTGGAAGGAGCAGGGAGATCTCCTGGCCAAATCCCCTTTGTTGCCTGCCTCATTTGAACAAATCTCTCCAGGGAGCTCACCTAACTGTTTGGACATTACAGTGTGGATTGCCTGGGGGGGTGTGAGGGGGTCTTTATCAGAAAGGGAAAGTGCTTATTCTTCCACAGCAGCAGAAGAGAGAGTAAGAGGAGAGAGAGAGAGAGAGAAAGAGAGAGAGAGAGAGGGATAAAAGGAGGAGGGAAATAAATCATTATTTCGCCCACCTATCTTCAGCAAGTTTCTGCTGCTATAAAAGAAACGTTAGTGAAGCTTTCTGGGAAACAAAGCACATACCTTTTTTTAGAAAGGAAGTTATTAGCGGGCGTTATAGATGAGACAGATGATTTGGGTTTATATGTTATATAGTCACCAAACAGAGTCTCAAAGACTGCAAACCCTTGCAACTCTATAGAAGCTCCTTAGCGGGCCTGATGGAGCTAAATGATGCATGGCTGTGTGATTACATCAGAGCAAAGGGGAGGTCTATCTCTACATCCTCTCTAAATGCCATCAGCACTCAGAGGAGCCGCTGGCCCTACAGTAGCCTACATCCCACTGGGCCATCCTCACTCACAGACACAACCCACTGCTCAGCCACTGCACACTCATTCATACCTGGGCTCTGGATGCTCAGGACAACAGAGGCAATTCTCTGTGTCTGACATCAGTCTTGTGGGGGTCCCAATGTTCCCTGGCACCTACATGTATGTTCCCCGCTCAGGTTAGGGTTAGGATTAGAGTTAGGGTTAGAGTTAGGGAACATAGGACTAAGGGGAATATAGGGTTAGGGTTAGAGTTGACATGCTCCCCAAGCGTCATTGTGAAGTGATATTGTGCTAGGAGGTTTTTGTAGCTACTTTGCAGATCTTGCGATTGAGGCACAGCTCAGGGCGTGAGCAGCACCCTACAGTAGGCTAAGTGTCACTCTCTGCAAGTGTGCAGTGCATCAGGGACTCCATCCGCATCAGTCTGTGCTCACTCTACCTGAGCTTTACGCTACTCTACCTAGCCCTAGGGAGAACCTGTGCCAGTCCTAATCCTAGCTCTCCCTGTGAGCTAACACTATGGACACTACCGCTCATGAATACACCAAGAAGCCACATTGAAATGGTGGGCAACGTAGGCTACTAAATTTATCAATGAGCAATGATCAATGACGAGTGTGAACTAACACCTTGGTGTACATAGAGATGACACACTTATCTTTAAACTCTTCAATTATGGTAAAGGAATTCACTCTCCACTTCAGATTTTGTACTTTGCCTATTGAAATGGGAGTCCCAAGAGTTAAAGGTAGTGCCTGATAAGCGTCATATCAGTGCGATCTTGTAAGAACTCCAGCATTTAGCGGTGCTGATAGGAGCACAAAAAGGGTTTCAATTGAAAGTGGCACTTCAAGGGTCTCCTCTGGATTCCTCTTCAGCTGAAGGCGTCTCCCAGGAACATCTGCCTGCAGTCTTCTGCGCCTCTGCACATCAAACTCCTTTGTAATATCCCTCCCGCCTCCCCTTTTCCTGCATGTGGAATATCATTTGCTTCAACTGAATCTAGCTCAGCAATAATGGAGACACAAAAGTTCCTGAGCCAGAAGCATGATTGCTGAGCTCCTCATATTTCACATAAGGAATCAACCACATTATCCTCTTTGCCTGGAGTGGAATGATTTTCAAGTGTAGATTGTGTTCAGGCTCAGTCTGGTCACAGTGATGTCTTTGCTGATGTACACAAGACGGGAGTGTGTCTATGTTCCGCAGCCTGTGTCCTATGTTACCTAACCCTAGCCCTAAAACCCTAACCCTAACCCTAGCCCTAAAACCCTAACCCTAAGCCTAGCCCTAAAACCCTAACCCTAACCCTAGCCCTAAAACCCTAACTCTAAGCCTAGCCCTAAAACCCTAACCCTAACCCTAGCCCTAAAACCCTAACCCTAAGCCGGGCGGAGAACATAGGACCCAGGGGAACGTAGGGATGACTCCTGAAGCTTGAACTTCATACAATTCAGCAACAAAGAGGAATGTCAGTTTTGCCTGTAGACTGTCATGACGTTTCCTCTAACACTTAATTTGGTCATAATGAATTAATTGGGTCTGGCCTTTTTTGTTACCATTCAGCACAGGCTGCTGTGAGCTAGTTAGTCTAGCCTACCTCAGCCCATGCAGCAGAGAGCCATGCTAGCCATGCTCTCTGTAGGCCAAGGCCACAGGTTGCTGGTCAGGGAAATGCAGCAAAGATCTGCTCCACTCAAGGCAAGGGATCAGCAGAGCGCCAGTGGAAAATAGAGCTAGAAAAATATAGAACTCTCTCCAGCACCCAAGCCATGTAATTACTGCAATTAAAGTACACCCACTCCACTCCACTCCACTCCACACAGGATCGCTTCTAGGGAGCAGACAGGCAGAGAGAGGAAAGGAAAGACAGAGTGCGGAAGAGAGAGAGAGAGAGAGTGAGTGAGAGAGAGAGAGCAAAAAGAGAAAGAGGAAAGAGGGGGATAAAATATCCCACCCACATCCTGGAACCTGTCATGGAACGTGCAGTTGGAGAGAAAGCACACAGTCAAGCGACAGAGACAGCTAGAAGGGCATGTGGCAGACTCACATTAAACATACACAACTATGTGTGTGTGTGTGTGTGTGTGTCTGTGCTGTGCGTTGGCTACGGGAAAGGGGACAGGTAAGTGCTGGAGCCGCTGAGATGGCGAGAGGAAGAGGAGAAGGAGGAAGAGGAGTCGGAAGTCCAAGCATTAGAAGGCTGAAGAAGGCAAGGCGAGGCGAGGGAGAGAGGGAGGCCATTTGGAAGCCATTAGAGAGCAGTGAGCTGTAATCAGGCCCTGAGCTTGGCACCGGCTCCGCTCGCTCATCAGCGCCAGTGATGGGATGTCATGGCCATGTGAAAGCCATCGCCCTGTGCCATGGCATAGTCTGTGTGCCGGAGAAGGATGGAGGGACGGAGGGAAGGAAGGAGGGAAGGAAGGAAAGGAGGAAGGAAGGGGAGTGGGAGAGCCCAAAGGAAGCAGGAGATTATCCTGTATGCCAGTAACCCTCTTCCTTAAGCTGTGATCACATGGACTGTAATAGACCTGTCATCTTCAGTGGGGTAAAAAGAGGGCGTTTCTGGTTTCTTGTCAATCTAATGTCCTTCTTCTCCTCCTCTGCTTTTCTTTCCCTTGCCCTCTCTCTCTCTCTCTCTTTACCTCTCTGTTTCTCTCTCCCTCTCTCCGAGGGAACTCTGTAGAGGGACCCTAGAGTGTTTGACATTTTGCCTCCTCCATGTGGGAATAGCTGCCAGCCCACTCCAGTGAAGTCATGTGGTTAGCTAAGGAGCGGAAGAGATGGGGAGGGTGTGTGTATGTCTGTGTGTGTGTGTGTGTGTGTGTGTGTGTGTGAGTGTTCAATGGTGTTCTGTCCTGAAAGCCTTTGGAAAGAAAAGAAGAGAGAAGGGGCTGACTAAGACAGGGAGGGAGGGGTGTGTGTGAGAGAGCAAGTCAGAGGGAGGGAGATCTGTATGTGACTGTGTGTGTGTGAGAGAGAGAGTGAGAGAGAGAGAGAGAGAGAGAGAGAGAGAGTGTGTGTGTGTGTGTGTGTGTGTGTGTGTGTGTGTGTGTGTGTG
>JASCQY010000232.1:20956611-20974672 GCA_030264315.1 Sardinella tawilis
ACGACTTACAGATTGCAAATGCAGAAAATCCAGTACGAAGGGCTTGACGGCGGCGAAATAGCCTTCATTCGCCCCGGAATGAACTAGTTAGACATCGAAGTGACTACGACGCTGATATATTAACCTAAAAATGTTGCATAGTTTCGCTTTAAAGGAGATATGTATTGCTCATCACCGTGACGATTGGCCCATTGAAGGGATTAGCATTAGCATTAGTGACTGGACATATATCATAATCAGATGGAAGTGACTATAGATTACCACCCATGGATGTTTACGTTCTGATGGGCCTTGATTGGCTAATTGAAATGGAATATAAAAAATGCTGAACATACTCATGACTATGCACGTAATGGAGGATGACTAGGAACTCTGTCGGTCAGGGCTGGTTTTATTGTTGCAGCGCTACTGGTTGGAAGATAACGCCAGAAGCCCAAACTGTGTCAACAGACTTTTCCAGCGTGCTATTTACCCAGTGCTATCTGCTGCCCACGTAAGCACTGCAGTGCTGTCTGGGGCCTACGAGGCAGCCATAAAATCGCACACAGCCGTCTCCCTTTCAGCCCTGCAGCCCTGGGGATTGGATGTGCGTGGGGCTATATAGGTGCCAGACATTCATCGGGAAACAATTTCCTATGTAATGGTGTGTGTGTATATGGATGTCATATCTTGTGTGTGCTTATGTGCGTGTGTGTGTGTGTGTGTGCGTGTGTGTGTGTACAGTATACTGTGTATATTGGATCCACACCTAAAAGCTTCTGTTTTATGGGGGGAAAAAGAGGGTTCAAATACCAGATTGTCAGGCACGTCAGAGTGCACTTGCATCAGCTTGGAGTGAGCATGTGAGAATTCAGTAACTGTGGCATCTCTGAGTGTGTGTGCGTGTGTGTGTGTGTGTGTGTGTGTGTCTGCATGTCTGTTAACACAGCAACCTGCCTGTGCCACACTTGTCTAATCATCTGTTATTCTTTAACTGTTCATTGGCTGTGCCGGGTGTCTTATCAATTTGGCCGCTGCCCAGCCCTCTCTTTTTCCATGCGGCAGAGGCCAGTGTGTCCCCCTTCAAAGCCTGAGGTCACAGATTAAGAGTAACGCACAGCCCGTCTTAGATATTAGCTACATTTACATGAGTGTATTCATCCCAGCGCTAATCAAATCATTTCAGTGAATTGAGAAACTTTGATAGGCTACAGCAGAACGAACACTGATGGACGAGGGCAAGGAAACTGTCAGTTTCGGTTTCTTGTGCCCTTGTTAAGATAGCATTAGCTGCCGGTTAGCAAATTCTATTCGGTATTTTAGCCATTTTTTTTCTTTCTTATTCCTACCAGCAAAACTCAGAAACAGGTCTATGGGTTAATTTTACTCCGGACACTCCCAGAAATGATCATAAAGACTGGACATGGACATGTTTTTGAAATCAACTGAATGGATTTGAACGACCGTGTAGCCTCACTCTAGCTCTAGGGCTACATTGGATGCGTTACGCTACGTTAAGTCAAGCCGCGTCACAAATACATTGAAATGAATGGGCTATTTGTTTTTGGAATGTTTGCTGTGTTTGCTGTAGCCAGTTCCTTTGATTATAGTGGAAGCTAATTGTTACAGCAGATACGTCTTTGACTTAACGCATCCAGTGCAGCCTTAGGGTAAGGACTGACTCAGCTCATGCACATACTTTCAGGGCAGTCCGAACGCTCCCACGCTATCATACAAGTACATGGCATTGTGTTGAGTCACAGAACTGGACACACATACTTTGACTTTGCTTGACCATCTTGAAATAGTTAATAAGCTGGCTCACCAGCTAAATTGACCAGCTAAGATGTTTTTTCATGATTTTTGATCATTTTTTATTTGTTTTTCCCGTTGTCCAGATATCCACTGAAGTTATGGAAATCTATAGCTTTGACCTGACTTTCGCATAATATGAAGTTCTACCATGTGAATTAAATGCAGGACTGTGTCTAGTGTCCAGAACAACTCTAAACTTAAAAGAACTACATACTGTAACCACACTTCAGCTAGTCATGAAATACCACCCAGCACAACACTCCATATAACTGAAGCATTAATGGGCCAGCTCACAGACAAGAGATCTCAGTTCATCAAGTTTCATTTCAAGTCGAGCTCCATCATGTTTTCCTATATCCTATCTGACACTGAACTACAATTTACGAAATCAAAGCAAATATCACTGCCTGTTCTCAGTTTGATTCAGCATACTAGGAACACTAGCTTTAACAATAGTACACACAAATAATATTTGATAATGTTTTATATCCAAGGTGCCCAAATTTTACTTCCTTCTCCTTCTGTTTGCTGATATTTGTGATGAATTCACTTCATCTAACAACTCCAGCTTAAAAAGTATTGTGTTATGTGTGTGTGTGTGTGTGTGTGTGAGCATGCATCCATCCGTGCGTGTGATGATAACCCAAGTGTTACTGATTTTCTTTTCCATACTGTGTGCCAACTCATACTTGAGAAAGGGCAAAGAGTAAGTGATAAGTACATCTGGTTGTGTATACAAGCACGGGGAGAATCAAAGTCCACAGCAATACAATAAAGTTCAACTTCTGCTCGGTCTAGAATAAACAGGTGCATTTCGCCACACCACATGACTATAAACAGGTTTTTAGGTCAGATCAAGGCACTACTACTCTGAAAACCCCATGAAAATAATCCCTGATGCTTGATATTCCTATTATTTAGGCTACAATACATTTGTAGGCTAGTGTTCCAAGAGAATGGGTGAATGGAGTATTGTATCTTCACAAAAGGTGTTCAAACCCAGTCTGGTCTGCCCTGGCCCTGGCTATGGCCACACCTGTCCTTCCTGAGCTCTTTTCACCTTTATCCCCCCCCCCCCCCCGTCCTGGAGTGCCCCTACCCGTGCCCCAGCATGCCATGCACGGAGGCCCGCGGGGGCGGCATGGGGAGAAGCAAGGCAGCTGGTGCTGCAAACCACAGCTGCTAAAAGCACAGCAGTCATGGTCTGTCCTGGAGGTATGTGCTGGCAGCAAATGTCTCAACTTGTCTCACCTTGCCCTTGTTGTTTGCAGGCTGGGTGTTGCCAAGCTGCTATGAAGTTCTTTCCGTCGCTACGAAAGCAAAGGAATGCCTCTCACTAGGAAAGAAGAAAGACAGAATTTGGAAAAGAAGAAAAGAAAACTGACAACAATGAGTGGAAGAGACAGACTACATCTTACCTACATCTGAGGCAAAGTAAACTCTCCGTTCTTTGAAAGGTTTGTTAATGAGGCAAAGTGAGAGAAACGAACAACTTTTCATAATGGAAATGTCAGCAACACAGCACGCCAGACATACTGCGAAATATTGTCCACATACTGCATGCTGCCATGCTTGGGTCATCCTTCACACCTAGAAAACAAATTTGAGCATCAGCTTTGTTTTGGCTGAAGTTAACATGAATTAGATATCTCCCTTTGCCTTTTCCAAAGCATGACATGACAAAATAGTGGTCAACACAGTTTCCTTCAGGATATAGTACCTGGGACATTAATGAGAAACTCCAAATGGCATCATAAAGGTGCATTCTGTGCAATTCAGATTTCAAAATATTAATGTTAGATTAGATTACTGTAGATGTACTGTTGGTTGGGTATGTATGCTTCCCACTACTTAAGAAAATATGAGCTGAAGCCATGAAAAGGTTTTTACAGTAATAAAGTAATAGACATGTATCAGCTAAGTGTACTATTCTACAGTATGCTTAAGAGAGGGGCCAGTAGTGTCTGCCAGCAGGGCCAGAGCTGAATCAATGCCAATGTACACTTTGGTTAGAGCTATAACTTTACTTTACTTGTGTTTTACTTAGTAACAGAGAAGACTCCTAGTTGTATAGTTGCCATTTAGATTGGTTGCACTACAGTAGGTGTGCTTGTCCATACACTGAGACTCAGCTAACTTGCTCTCACATGTTCCGCCAGGCCTGTGTTATGAAACTCATCATGTTATAGTAACCCGACCGCTAGAGTTCACAGTGTACCAGTAGAAAAAGACCTAGCAGGAAAATGCCAATGGAAATGAGAATACTATCATTCATTATGAGAGCTGGAATGTGTAAAGGCTACCAGACTTTCCATTCTTACTTTGCTTTAAGATTTGCCCCATTGAAGATGAGCTCATGAGCTCAGCTCCCTCCCCTTTGGCCGGTTCTATCTCTACAGCCTGGACCACCATTAGAAGAAGCCAAATGCATGGCAAGGTTGTAAATACATGCAGAACAAAAAAGCAGCTTGGTTTCAGACCAAACCCAAAAGGACAGAAGAACACGGCTCATTATCACTGCTGGTTTTGCCTTTTCAGTTCTTTTTAAAGATCAACTGACTGATTGTGAACACTTTTGTTGGCATTTCCTGCAACACAAAGCTTTCACACCCTCACACTGTAGACAAGTGTTAGGGAGGAATTCATTCAGGCTCATCCCCAGAGATGAGTCACTGGAGAACATTTGTCATGATGCCAGCACACAACATAGCGTACAGTAGAGTAGAGCAGGCAGCGGCAGCAGCAGAAATAGCCTCTCGCGCTCAAGACTCAAGACACAAGACAAGACACACCAGATACTAATGGCTTGAGCTTTACTGTACAGTACTGGTGTCATTTTTTAGTAGGTTCTTCTTGTTTTAGAAGTACACATAGATGTGTAACATTTATTTACTTTAGTTTGATTTAGTTTTTCATGTTTTTTGAAATAGTCTCTAGTGAGGAAAAGAAAAACTTCTGTAATAAACATACCTTCCGTCCTAGAAAATAGCATGCTTGTGTAGACTCGTGGATGGGGCAGCTAAAAGAAACCTTTCAACCCCATAAGCTTTTATTTGGTTTAGCCTGAAAAACTCCACACCTGTCAAGACAACAATGCAGCTTTAATATAGGACAAACACACACACACACACACACAAACCATGATCTCATTTCTCTCTCTCTGTAGGCTACTACCAGTTCATGTAAGGATTATAAGCACATGTGTGATAGGTCAGTTTTTGCTTTTGTTTTATGATGTTTGTAACTAAAATTATTTAAAATTCAGCTTCAGGGCTGAAGTCAGAAGCCAAGGGGAAGCACATCTATCTTATAAGGCTCACCCAAGCCACACATCCAATAGCCTACATATCAGCAGTTCCGAATGAGCCGGATGTGTTCCGTCAGGAGAGGAGCAGCATTACAGACATGTTGTGTTTAGCAATGGAGATGGTGTAATCACTAAAACACACTGGCTTTGTTGTCCTTCCCTCTGTGACTCATACAGTTCCTCTTGCTCTGTTTCAGATGCTCTAGCCTGTCCTCTGTCACCCAGACCAGCACTCCCCATGGTCAGTGAGATAGGTTAGGCCCTGAGCTCCTCCAAACCAGCGTTACTTGAGTAGTCACATCTATGTTTATCTCTGCATCGAAATTATTGTATTATTATGTTTGGAGCTTGGAGTGTCACTAGGCCTTGACTAAATTGGCAAAGTCAAGTAATTTGGTTGGCTTAAGATTTCCGTTTCAGATGAGAGTCACTGTCTTGCAGATAACCAGTTGCAATAGAAAAACAGTGTAAACTAACCTGCGGCCTAATCACACTTTTGAGGATACCTCACTATCACTCGTGTTATATAAGTAGAAGTATACTTTCCTTGAGGTTTTCGACAAAAAGGTGATATTAATCAGTCATAAAAATGGCATGGCATGTATCATGTACTATAATGACACTCAAAAATGTTTATGACTTCGTCATAAAAGCAACAGACCACCACTTGTGGAAATATGCTCATTGCTCATGACAGCTGAACTAGCAAGCAACAATAAAATTAGCTGTTATCAATATATCTGTGGTCTATATATTAAAAATAGTACAGCAACCAAACATGGTAGTTCCTTTTCAAACCAAACCGCATGTTCCTTTTTTGTTTAAAAGCTTGCTTATTGTCTTTAAAGCTACGCTATGCAACGTTTTTAGGTTAATATTTTATATAGTTCATTCCAGGGCGAATGAAGGCTATTTCGCCGCCCCTTCCTACCACTTTTACTGCTCTATGCAATGTCAAATGACTTGGGTCACGCACATAGGGCAAAGCGAAACCAAAAACAAAAAGAAGCTGAAATTGTTTATGAACTTGCGCCAGTGTATTGCTTTAACTCCACAAAAAGGGTCATTGCTGGTTTGTATGCTTTGTTCTGAAGAGTAATCCACATTAATTGGTGAGAATGTACAATCTTGTTACATTTTAAATATTCGCTGCCGGCTTGCATAGTGTACCTTTAAACATTAGTTTAAACAGGGTGATAAGCAGGATAATGGCCTTTGAGGTGTCCTGATATAGGGGCATAACTGGCCTCAGGGAGCCCGTTTACATGATCACAATAAACTGATAACTGGCAATAATCAGGTACTGTAACTGTAATAATCAGTTTTTAGTTGTTTACATGCATTTAAGAAAACTGATGACCAAAACCAAATGGGTTTACATGATTCGGTCAATTGTTCACATAATTCTTCAAGTTTGTCCCACGCAGGCGCAGTTCTAAAAGAGCGATATAAACCTGATTATGGTCGATATATGGGCTGTGTCCGAAACGGTAAAAATGCTGGCTTCAAAGGAAGCATTTGGTGGCAGCAAGGTTGCAAGGTATGTCCGAAACGGATAAATGCATAAAATGCTGCCTTCGAAGGTACAATTGTGTCCCGTGCAGGCGCAATTATAGAAGAACGCTATAAACCCGATTTTTGTGGATACATGGCTCGAAGAAATCCGAATATTGACAAAAAATGGTGTATTAAACGGATTTCTCATAAAACGATAACGGGTTATAAACGATAATGAATATCAGTTTATTCTGTTTACATGGGCCCTTGAATAATCAGATAACATATCATAATCATAAACAATTTTTTGAGGTCCATAAATGTGCTCAGTGTCTTGCTGTTCTTTGCCCCCCTCCTTATTCCCCTATATCGGAACACCTCGGCAGTCATTATTCCTAACAAAACCCACAGGTGTGTCCTCAAAGAGGTTATGTCAATGACGAAAAGGTAGTCAAAAGGTTGATGTTACCAACTCACTACTTAAAAGATCATTATCCTCCAGGATTTGACTGTTGGCAGAGATGACAAAAATATTTAATTACCTTTTCAAAATATTTGCAGCACACACACACAAGATGGGGAGCAGGTGGAGGAGCAAGTGAAGGGCTTTGTTAGCACAGAAACAGGAGAAGAGCACTGAGAAGGCAGATGTGTTTACATTTGGGGATATGTGTTCCATGGCTTTATTTATCTTCTTGCCCCATGGCAAACCTGCCAGAAGAACCCAGTGAAACCAGCCACAGCTATATTTGATTATTACTGCACTTCAGACTGAGGACAGTAGACAAGAGATGTGTCTCAACAACTCCCTGAGGTAGACTATGCCAGTCTGACTCTGGTCCACAACCACCCACTTCCAGGACATCAAGGTATCTGGGTAAGACCAAAGCAATTCTGTTTCAGCAGCATTTATCACAGCAGGAAGGCAGAGACAGTAATCAATGCTCACTTAACTTTTGAAAGGAGCGCTGAGAAAAGGATCATCTCCATCGCTATGGTACCTTTAGGTTTTCAGACAGGAGAGCATGTAGTAGTAGCTAAAGCTCTGGGATATGTTGCCTGTGAAACTCACACAGCAGATCAGATCTCATCGGAGAGAACACAACAATACATAAAGGCTCCATTAGCTCCTGTTATTGCCTTACAGTACATGAAACCTTTATTTTATGCAATGAATGTCAACGAAATCCAGCAACGATGGTGACTTTCTTTTACACAGGAGGGAATTTACTGTACTTTCTTGATAGTGTTCCGTCAAGGCCCATACTGTCTTCGTTCATCTGTCCTTCTGTCCAATTATCTGTCCTATCCATGACTAAGCTACTTTTCATACCTCTGTCTTTTGTATGGGGGTGTACCGCCATACAATATCGCATTCGCTATTTTCAATGGTGTTGCTCCATTTCATCTGTAATTGTAAGCTCCCTGGCTCCGTGTAAAAATACAGACAAAATGAACGGATAGAACATGTGAAACACTCCACATGTCTCCGTCTCCGTCTTGTGGAGTATAAATAGGCATTTAAACATTGGGAGTCCAGGTATGTTAACATCATGTACATAATGAACTAACATTTTTAAACACAATGCTTCAAAGCCAACTGGCCCAAAAGAGAGGTGAAAGTGAACAGGTCCATCGGGAATTCTCCAGACTCTCCTGATTAGCCATTCCGGGCCTGGATCCAGGTGTAGCTGTGAATCAGAGACTCTCAAATAGGAATTTAAGCCACTCTACACACCACTGATTCCATGGTTGCTGTTAGTTGCAGCTAAGGTGCGCAGTAGGCTATTGGTACTGGCAGCCAAACCCATGTGTGTGGGGTGGTCTGGAATGGCCTCCATGCCTCCTATAGTGAATCATTCAGGAGCTGACACACTGCCACACAGGCCCCAAAAAAAGGCTCCAATTAATGTGGGTGCCCAGGACAACTATGCCAAAGCTCACTCAAGGCGTGATGCCAGCCAGAGCAGGCAAAGTTGTGTGCCATGCTGAGCCCAGAGAACAAAGGAGAGAGAGAAAAGATGAGTCAAATAGCAAGGCTGTGGGACATACTAGCTAAAATACATACATGCTAACTAAACTAATAAAAAACTACTAATAAAATAATATTCAATATTTCTTCTGGCTACAGTGCAGAGCAAATTTTCATCCCAGTGTATCTAAATCTCCTTTTTTTCTTCTTCCTCTTTTCACTTTTAGGCTACCACACAAATGGCATACAGGACAACACCACTAGATAAACCCCCAGATTATTCATCACTATTATTATTATTATTATTATTATTATTGTCATTGTTCAGAGAAAACATTTCAACAACTCACAATGTTCAACTGCCTGGAGATATTCATTTCCAAGCTCCGTGTGGTGTGTTTCTTTGTCATAGAATCTCACACATATCCAAAAAGCTAAAGGCAAAAAAAAGAAATCTGCGCCGTGTTCCTTTTTCCGCTGAGGACACCAGTAGAAAAAAACTACCCCCATCATCAAAGTTCTCTCAGCCTCTCCAGCGTCACGGCTGAAGTGCTTTCCAGTTTTACCTACAGTATTCTGAGTCATCTGCTATGCAGCATCCATGCCCCCATTCCAGCCAGCCTCCTCTGGCAGGCACCCAGTGGGAGCCTCAGTCCATGTGCTGCTGGTGGTGGGTGGGAGCTGGAGAGAGGCAGCTCCAGAGCCAAACGCATCCACTCAGCAGCACACATGCAGGGGAGCCACTGCTTTGGGCTCCCCCTCTTAGCCTCAATTCATGTGCAGGCAGAATGGGACACACACACACACACAGCCGCCTGCCGCATCGGCCATATGAACAACAGGACATGGAGGATTAGGGACAGGAAGTCTTGTTTTTTTTTTCCAGCAACAATACAGCACTAATAGGTCGCTATTGGTCCTGCATCATCATTCTCAGGAAAATCTTCTCCACGCTCGCAGTTTGGTCTTGTGCATGAGAATGTAATGACAGCAGTAATCAAGGCTAATTATTGATCAGGATTTCACACCAACTCATAGTCTGTGTTGCTGAAATGTGCTGTTATATTCATGTAGGCGTATACACATGCAACGTGTCACGTCCTAAATATCTGCTTTAAAGCACTCAGCCTTCTCTTGCAACAAGTTACACACTTCCACACACTTTACAGTATACTTCCTTCCTCCTCCATCTCCTCGGTCAGCAAAAAAAAGAAGAGGAGCAGGAGAAGGGACAGGGAAATCACTGGGTGAAGGTTGAAATGTCACACCGCACCCATCATGTTTTTGGCACCTAACCACCATAAAGCTAGAGGAAGACATTGGAATCCATTGTATTTAGCTGCATGGTGTCAGCTCAGCTGTGTTCAGATACATGGCTAGAAGGTCCCCAATGTTTCTCAGCAGTAGAGAGAGATGTAATTGCTAAGGGCATCAAAAGTGAAGGCATTAAGGTAATATACAGACTGTAGTTGTTGCAATCATTTGACATTTGCTTCCAGGCAAATTCAAAGCATATTTCTCTCGAAATGAACAAAATGACACAACACAACAGCATGTTGTTTTACATCCAAGTTGTAGCTCTACAGCAGATTCAAATCTCCATGGGCTAACTTGTCACTCCAGCAGCTCCCTCTGCAGAAAAGAGATCCTTTGCAGCTGTGCTAAAACTGGATTCAAACAGAGTGCAGATCGAGTAAAAACAATGACCTTGTGCATGTCACACCCAGTCAAACGTCAGGCCTAAATATAAACAAGTAGCTCAAATATTTCCATGACTCTAAGCCAAGTCCTGTACAGAATTCACATGCTGATGCCAGCATCCATCTGGGCCACAGGTGGCCCCGGCACCACCTCCGTCCCCATCCACCTCAGCAACTCCACTTGGTGTGTACTGGACTGTATGTGTGCATCTGACCACATCCATGCACTGCACTACAATGCTCACATCATTTGGCCCCTAGCAACTAGTCCCTGACCCCGACATTGTCCCGCTCCCTCTTGACCTCCTGCATGAATGGGAAGAAAGCACAGCCTCCATCACCAGCCAAAGGTCACCAGCATGGCCCTTTGGACTGATGTGGTTGTATTAAGACCTTCTTTCACAGAGAACATCAGATACAGTCAGATGTTTGAAACCAATGGGCTGAAAGCATAATGCATCAAAAGGTCAATTCATTTCATAACATTTTCCATTCATAGAAAAAATGAAGAGAATCCAGATGTTAAACAAAAAATATTTCATTATTTATTTGCAGTATAAACATGTCTTGTGTTGGTTTCCATATACTATACAATACATAGGGTCAATTTATATCCTTCATAAATCAGAAAATGAACTGCCCGGTTACCAAGCCGTTTTATACACATATATAGATTGCATCTTTAAAAAAAATGTATACAGCACATATAAAACAGCTATCTCACATGGATTTGAAGCTGTAACACGATGAAGATGCATTGTCAAAAAATCCCTGAAAAATTCCTCAGTGAGGTAAGATAAACATTTTTTGTCATTCACTTATCGTTCTTTTCTCGCTCTCTCTTTCACACTCTTCTCCTCTCACGCTCAACATCACACTTGCTGACCAGGATGTAGCTACAAGAAAATCTCACAGAAAACCTCGTTCCTGTGTTCTGGCAATATTCAAATAAAGAGAAATATCAATCATTTCTCTTTTTCATTGTTACAGACACTCAAACATTCCTCCACGAGAAGCAGCGTGAAATCAAAGGTTTACTTTTGAAATGAAAAAAAAAAAAACCTCTGTACTGAAAACCACTTCAATCCAAGGGTGTGTGGTAAGTATTACTTCTCAACAAGGTTTCCTTATTGTGACAGGGTGCAGTCTTAAAATCAACCATTTCCCACGTGGGATACAGTCCCTATTTTGATGCTATATTTAGATGACTCTTTGCATATCAGCTCAAAATACATATTCATGTATATTTATACATATATATTTATATTTATATATATATATTGAAAGGCCACAGGAATAGCATAGAGCACAAAATGGGAGTTCTATTAAAACTCAATTAAACTCATGGCATTGTCTTTTAGGACAGAACAGAAATCTCTGTTAAGCATACAGCTAAGTCTACATGTTGTGTAGCTACCCAGTACTTGGGCACATGAACGTGATGCCAAGCCCTGTACTTTGAACAACCCAGGTGAAAAGACACCTCAGTGTCAAAGTAATTTACGATGTAGATCTTGGAATTCTAGTACAAAAGGACAGGAATTTAAAAACCCGAGGCCATTATTACTTGTAAAAAAAAAAAAAGAAAAAAAAAAAAAAAAAAAAACACTGCAAAAATTTCTTGATATATTGCAGAGAGTAACAAATACAACCTCAACTGACCCGTTAAAGACCATTAGTCACTCATTATTACTACAACTTGATTTTTTCTCTAATGAACAAACTTTTTCAACAAAGTGTTTTTTTCTGAAGTGAGATACAAAGAGTATTGAACAGTCAGCATTAGAGAGAATTAAAAAGGTTATGTAAGGCCTGCTTAAAGCAACCCTGCCAACTCCCAACACTGACCATTTGCATGTTTCCGTCTTCAGAAACCCCTCTTGCTACACACTCTATGCTGCCCTGTCCATTAGACAACCTTGGTCAGCGGAACAGTAGCAGCTAAAGCAGTTAAACAAACGGTTCCTAACATTCAATTTCCATCTGTCAAGAGTCAATCCTCCCAACCTGGTTATGCCCCAACACTAGAGAGCATGGCATGCTCATATACAACAAATAATCATTTTGCTCTTTATTTGAATCCTTATGGAATACTGTAATTGTAATTGTAATAATCATAGTTATAAAGGCCTGGGGGTGATTCAACCCTGCACCAAACAAACAAACAAACTCTCTCTTAAGGAAGTGGGGCTTGTTGTTGCTGTGACAGAAGAAGGTCCCATCATTTGTCCGCGGCAAAGGAACAATAAGCTTTAAGTAAGTGCATCCCCCCTCCACCAGCTCCGAGCCATGCACCAGGCCAGCTGCAGGGGCACGTCACAGCCTAGGACTGGACCAGCCGCCCCTCTCAATGTCTCTTTATCTCTGTGTGGAGTACCAGTTTGAAGTGCCAACAAGTGAAAGGCTTCACCACTGTGCAAAATGCATTAGGTCATTACCAACATAGAAAAAAAAGAACTCTTAAAAAAAAGGAGGAAAAAAAATTGATTACAAATTTCAATTTCTGTCTGTTGGTCTGTTGTCTTCTTCAAAATACAATCTAGAATTCACCCAGGCCATGCTGTCTTTGAACTATTCATATTTGGGACAAAAGAGATTTTTATATATATATATATATGTGTGTATGTATGTGAAGTGAAAATGTATACAAATATACAAATGTGTATGACACATACTAAGTATGTGCTAACACATTATATATGCATGTGCATGTTTGTGTTTGCTTTGTTGAAAAGAAAAAGAGAGAAAAAAAAACGACCAGACCCTACTTTGAGTAGAGTGAGATCACCTCGTGAGAGGAAAGAAAAGCATAAATCCCAGACACTACATTGGCACCATTCATGTCAGGAGGTTGAGGGTGCCGTCCCAACAATAGACGACAACAAAGTTTAGCACTGCAGTTCCGTTCCCCTTTCTTTGTATGAAGCTCTGTGTGCTAATCAGTCTCGCGATTCTTTTCTTCTTTTCTGATTCAAGAACAAAAAGAACAGTCTATTCCAAAAGGCAAAAAAGCTGCATCTCAAATCATGGAGGTGGCAGCCGGAGAGGGTTGTCAAGAGGGGGTCGGAGATCCCCTCCAACGAGAGCTTTTCAGAGCAACAGTCCCATGGCCCCTTTGCCACCGCCCCCCTTCTTTGACGCTTCCTCCTTCTCCTATCAGCTTTGCACCTTTCATTTGAACTCTTTAGCATTTGAACATTTTAGCCGTTAGCTCAAAACGCTTCCCATGCGCATCATGGGAAAGAATAAACATTCAGATGAGTGGCTGCTGTCGCCACCTGGCCATATCATGGTCTTCTCTCTTCTGATGAGCCCTGGCTGGGCCTCTCATGTGGACTCCAGAGTGTCAAGCTGGAACACGTTGTGATTAGTGGGTGTGGTGAAGAACAGCTGATCATTGGGGGTGCGGTTGTCACAGGGGCTATTCAGACCCAATGTCCTCTCAAAGTCCAGAAGCTGCCCCATGAAGTTGAAGTTTGGTGAGATGTTGGATTTTTTGCGCTTGACAAAGTCATAGGCGTCATTGAGAGACAAGTTCAGCTTCTGCATCAGGTAGGCCACAGTGACAGTCACCGAACGGCTGATACCTGCCAGACAGTGTACCAGGATGCCACACTTTTTGGAACGAGCTTCATCTAGAAGAACAAGACAGGAAAAGGCAGGTTAACATACTTAGTATAATGGAGAAGGCGAAAATGTGCACAAATACACAACAATTGGGGATGATGCATATTCTCAAATCAGCAATAAAAGAACCAATTGTAACTGAAGCTGACACACAAGCCTGTACTTGAACCAGATGTGAAACTATGCATGGATTGTAATGTATTGGAAGTGAGAGATTACTGTGTGCAAGGCTAAAGGACAAAGGCAGACACATTTCAAAGTGGAGGTTGGAGGTCATCTTCTTCAGCTGTCCTTGGGCTCAATTCTGAATGAAGTCTGAATAGCAGATATGAATGAAAGCTTTTCTAAGAGGTGAAAAGGCAGTGAAGCCACAGTTACATTGAGAAATCTCTTCCTCAGTGGAAAACTCCATATTTAACACTCTGTGCTGGAACAGCATATATTATTGAGTGGCTAAAATACTCCCTCGTTCAGCATGCAACATGGCGCACTAGTGAACCATTAGCAATAACCACGACAAACAAACTGCCGCTCCCTTCTTCCCTTTCCTTTAGTACACAGAAATGGAATTCAGTTTTTGTAGTCAAGCTATAAGTCTGTGGTAATTTCTTTCACTAATGTCTATTATTTAAATCCATTAGCCTAAACACTAAGCTGGTGCGAAAAAGGGGCAAAAAGTAAAAGTGAAATCAAGGAGAAAACATAACTCCAAGCCACGAGACAGGATGTTATGACACATTCTGGCACACAGAGCATTTCCTGCCCTTGTTCAAGAATTTGTTTTGGAAGCAGGTCAGACTTTACTGTGACCACAGGAAATAATGTTTGGTGTTGGTAGCTGAAACAGGCCTCCATTTCCTGTTGTTTATTAGTGGTGTGTACAAGTCAATACACAGTGCTCCACATCCAGATTCTGAGTAGTGAAAATAAACGATGCCACTGAGCATGACACTACAATCACGATATAGTCAATCATTTATTCGGATTTTGACACACACACATATAATAACTCTGGTGCAATATGAAACACTCTTTTAATATGGTCACTTCACAATATTTTTACCTATCCACTCAGGCATTTGGGGACAACTACAAAACCCGAAAGCAAGCATTTTGTCACAAACAAGAAGGTCAAAGCCTGTTCCCAATTCTGCCTTTTCATAAGTCATTTTTTTTCCAATTCAACAGTATCACAGCATTGTGGACTTTCTGGATACTAAACACATTTGAGTTAAAACAACTAGCCTACCCTTAGCACAGAATATAAAGTACTCAAATTACCCTTTAAATCTTTAAAAAGCTTTAAAAAGCAGTGTTTGTATGGATAAATAGTTTAAGAGCAGTTTTTGAAACCTAAGAAAGGCAGTGCAGACACACTCCCATGTGCTGAGCACTTCCCTAAATCTTAGTTTTCTCAAAATGGCTTCCCCATTCAACAGCTATGTGAACGTGAAAGAACAGGCCTTTGAATGTAAACTACTTCCAGATGCACTAAAGTGCTTGTAGACTTAGACCTGCTCTAGTGAGTGAATACCATGCATTAATTGGCCTTTTCTTTCAGTAGCATTCCCAGATAAGAAAGCCTACCATTTACTTGCTGCTGATGACTGGTTTGGTATAGGATTCCTGAACATGCAATGCAAATATCTTTGAAGCAACAGGCTACAAAAACACCTCACTACAATATCTGCGTCACACTAAACTACTTTTCAAA
The DNA here is from genome assembly GCA_030264315.1 of Sardinella tawilis. Lineage (NCBI taxonomy): Eukaryota > Metazoa > Chordata > Actinopteri > Clupeiformes > Clupeidae > Sardinella > Sardinella tawilis. The sequence goes on from JASCQY010000232.1 coordinate 20,972,223, forward strand.
ACCTACCAGAACACCATATAGCACTAATGGGATTTTCATTCGTCACTACAGTGAGCTCTATTCCAAAAGACGGCAAAAACCCATTTCTCACAGAAATATTGACTAATAGACTACACTGATATTAAATGCAGTCATGTATTTTAGGAATATGTCCCCAAAAAGCTATGAGTTAGGTTACAAGCCATTTTCCTTTTCTGACCAAATAATGTGAGCAACAGAGTTTTCTAATGTTGTTTGAACGGCAACTCATGCCTCCATACAGCATATATAAAAGATTCACAACAGGCCTTTCCCCCCTTACTAACCCTTATTCATTTCTCTGAGGCCATCGGACAGTACATGTTTGTCTCAGAAGTCAAGCTTCTTCACATTGCCCGAACCCCTGAGCTGTTGAAATATGACTTCCTGAGATCATTTAGTTGAGTAATCTGCTGATGACCACTAGTCAATCAATAACTTGGCTTCCTGTGTGCTAGTCATTCAACCGGCTTGCAGATGGCTATCAGTGTACACAGTTCAGCGAGTGCCGCATTTTCAGATAAGGTCAATTACACAACCTGTTGTGTGGTAATCATAAACTGTTCAGTGTCAACATCATTTCCTTTTGTGAGTCCCATTCCTGAAAATGCTTGTAGATTGCAAATGCATGTGCAAATTCACACCAGAAACCTTTAGAAGTTGCATTTAGAAGTCACCCAGCATCTCTGATCCATAATAAGAAGAGGCAAAAGGGAAAACTAATGAATGAACAACACAGTGCTAATCAGCTTGCATTACTGCCATTCAGACGACAAGTGGATTAGCCATGAGGTAATCTCTCAATACTATCACCACACATGCACACCTTTCAAACACTGCCTTCCAAGCAGATGGCTTAACTCTCAACCACTGCATAAAGGTCATAACATGTCAAATAAATGCAACAGAAAATGCATGAGGCTGACTACTTACCAATGAAAGAAATAGCTTCAGGGAAAAACTGTGACAGGTTTTGGCTCCAATGATCCGATATGGGGATTTGTTTGTACTTGAATTCTCCATCATGTTCAAACATGTTGGGCAGGTTGGGCGTTACGTTCAGGATGTACTTAATGTTGTACTTGCCCAGTACGTCCAAATTGGTGGAGTCCTTGGCACAGCCCAAGTAAAGGTATGGGAGGATCTGGACTGGAAAGGCTGGTTGGTTGTTGGGTAATGGGCTGCCTTCAGATTCTGTGGCACTACCGGGTTCACGGTCAGACTCCCCATCGGAGCAGTCAGAGCTGATTCTCAAGCCTCCCAGGCCCAATACAGAGGCAGGGGGGGAGCTACTGGGGCAGGAGCAGTCCAGGTTAGTCTCGCAGTGCTCAGGGTATTCAGTCTGAAACTTGTTGAATCCCCCTGTGAAAAATCCAAACAATCACAAATGTGTCAGATGTTAACTTATGATTCAAGAGAAATTCATGGCATGTGTTATTAAGGATTTATCTTCACAAAATTCATTACATTCCTGAAGCAAGTTAAATAAACCAAAGGTAGGCTTACCTATAGGCTAAGCTAACCAAACAAATCCATGAAATCCTCCAAGTTATGAGACAGCCTAGAGCTAGCTATTGAAATCCAGTCATATTCAGTTGCAGAATATCATGAAATAAATGTCAATCCCAACTCTGGAGGAGACTGTGGCCACCAACATTTTAGACCCAGCAGACTTTTGTGAATGGCAGCCAATAGCCTGCTAGGCTACAATACAAGTTTTCAGGAAACGGTAATGTAAACATGTTTCGACAAAATCTGATGGAGGCTCGATATAGAAACATAGGTCTAAAGAAACAAACAACAAAAAGAAACGTAGAAAAGATATGTTTAAGTTTTGCATGCAGCCACAGCGGGTATAGCTATTCAGTGGTTCTTCCTGTTCATTCATGAAATACTTGCCTTACCCTGAAGGAAGACAACATGGCGGAGCCATTACGGCCGATAATTGAAAACATGTATCTTTTCTTCACGTTATTCAACAAAGTTACTGCCTTCGAAATCTCTAAATATAATCACGATTGTTACAAACAATTTTTTGCCCATGTCAATCTTGAACATAGCTACACATCGCAAATTTGTTAAGTTCAATAATGTTGCCTAGGCTAACATTTCACGCTTTTAAGTAAACATTAGATCTAGAGCCAGACAAAACCACTTTATTCCTACTAGCTTGGCCTACTATAGTCATAAAATTCCCACACTACATAACATAGATAGGCTACAAGAAATGAGCCCTGAATGTCTACAATTCCATACATTTAAGCGCCCTACACCTCAACGGTGCATAGCTATCATTGTCACAAACGAGCAGACTCGACGTGCCCCTGAAGTTTCAGCGCAATGACAAACAATGTTGCAATTGCAGGTTAATGTTACTTATTTCTCGCTACATTCTAACAGAAATACGTCAAGGCAACTTTAAGGCACGTGTA
>JASCQY010000232.1:20983765-20994388 GCA_030264315.1 Sardinella tawilis
TAAGTGGTGTGCCCCCCCCCCCCCCCCGGAAAAAAATGGATGACAGGGTCTGGTGTGGATTTCAAGCCCCTTAAATCTTTTGAAAATAAATAATGAGTGGGCAAATTAGAGACTAAGAAAAACAGAGAACAAAGCTGAAGGATCATTAGAGCTCTGGGTGAACTCTGGCACACTGCTCCTCTGAAACAAAGCCAGTAGCGTGGAGAGATGAAAAATGTATCCAGATGTTATCTCCATAAGAGGCCAACAAGAGAAAGAGGGGAGACACAGGACAGGGAAAAGAGTGACAGAAGGAAAGGAAGAGTAAAAAAAAAAAAAAAAAACATGTTTAGTAGTGCTACCTCAACCCACATGTGCTTCATGAGGAAGAGAATTACTCTGATTTCTCCCCCTCAATTTTCCTTCTCCAGGAAGTACACACAAATCCAGCAAAGCGGTAGGAGGGGTCCAAAACATGCCTCTAATTAAATCCAGACACCCATCTCCTTTCGAGCCCCAACCCTCAAAGCTCTATAACAAGGGGTTCTTGGTAAGGCGAGTCAACACCTGTGATATCTTACCCCTTCTCTCACATACACTACTAGCCAAAGGTGTAGGTGAGATTTTTTCATGCAGGGTTTTTTTTTACAACTTCCTCCACCCCATGAATAGTTTTGTAATATATTTCAATAGTAGGCCTACCCTGGAAGTCCAGAGATCTTGCGAGAGCACAATTTGTGCCTGCAGATACTCTGGCAAGGATCAATAATGCATGTTAAGTTTACCTAAAAAAACTGAGGTAACCAATAGCCTTGTTCAGGCTATCAGGCCAGGCCAGGGCTATTTCCGTGCGAATTGGTGCCAGTAGCCCTGAGCCACTGGCCTCTACCTGTGCATTTACACTGTCGCGCTACTAGCCTGCTCTCCTAACGCTTACACCCGCCCCTTCTGCGAAATCGTCACAGTTGAACCACCCATTTCTTTAGTAAGCTAAAGACATGCGAGTTGAAAAGCGCATACAAATGCAGTGTGTTTGATATTGAAACATATTAGTATGCTACTATTTCAGCGGTGGAATAAAATGGATGGTCTGGTTTATACCTTATACTGAAATTAATTTCATGCCACGAGTCATTTGATGTGGAACTCATAAGCAAATGTAGGCTAATTTATCCTTTGTAGGCTAATTTATCCTTTTTTTATCCATTGATAGCGAGCTAAAAATTCTTATGTTCAGCTCCGCTACTGGAATGACTAAAGCAAGGCTTTAGGCTAATCATAGTTTTTAGGCTAATTATGTGATTCGTTTTAAAACATAGCCTAACCTTACTCCTTTTAATGTTGGATGATGGTGGTCCATATGGTTCATAGAAAGTTGCCATCAAAGCAAACAAAAGCATTAAAATGCAACGTAGCCTGAGCAAGCTTGTGACAAAGTTCTCATGAAACGCAAAGAAAGTTAACAGAACAGAACAGAAAGTTAACAGAACAGAAAGAAAGTTAACAGAACGCAAAGAAAGTTAACAGAACAGAGCTGGCGCACTCCCATTGTAAAGGCAAAATCGTCAAAAGAGAAGATTGCCCTAACTCCGTCTGGGAGTGACTGACGTAAAATATTCTTTGACACGTTTCACGACTGCACATGCAGACATAGAGCCTAGAATAGATCTCCGCCGGTGTATCACTTTTATCCCAAGGCATCAATCACAACACAGAGAAACCTGTCAGGTAAAGCTGTGTAAGATGGGGGTAGCTGCAACCTTCTGGTAAGGGACTTGGACTTGTAGGATGACCAATTTGACCAACTCATCCAAACCAGTAGGATGTTAGCAAAATCATCATTACTGATTTTTTTAGTAATCAGTTGGCGTATCGTTAGCCATTCTCCCTCTAAAGTAAAATCTAGTCTACACAAAGCACATCTTGATGGCTCCATTTTAGATACTGATGTGGCGGTGGATGGAGGCAAAATTTTTAAAAAGTAGAGCTGTCAATCGATTAAATCGATTAATCACAACAGAAAATTTAAGTTAATCATGATTAATCACATTTAATCACACGTTCAAAGTTCCTGAATTCTACTTTATTTTTTGTAAAGACATACATGCCCCTCACACATGTCCCTGATTAGCACAGGCTTCAGGTTTCCTTGCCTAGAAATCTAAACACCACAGCAGCAGCAAATAGTTTTGGAGGAGTTAAGCCGGGTCCACATACGTTGCTTCTCCTTACCCTCTTCTCACTTACTCGCCCAAAAGTTAAATAAATTTTAACTCAATATCGGCGATATCGCATCGCTTGTACTATTCTCGCCTGTCTAGCCGTTCCATCGCTGGAACACATAAACATTCTATTGACTGATACCGCTCAGCTGGTAGCGAGTGGCGACGTGTGTGGACGCAGCTTTAGGAGTTAGACCAAGTTGGCCTACACATGGCAACACAACAATATATTTTTTTCTGCAGGCTGGGCTTAGAATGTTGTGTGGAGATGGGAAAGCAAGAAGGTAAAATTGATGTAATACATATGCCGGAATAGTGGGTGGCGCGTTCACCGATTGCATGCTTGGCACATAAGCTGGGTGGAGCTGGAGCTATGCGATCATCGTTGCCATATTGTAGCGTTTTGTGTTTCACATGACGATGCGATTCGACGGTGATTAATTTTTGTTAAAAAATGAATAACTCGTTAATTTGTTTATATTAATCACGTAAGTTAACGCATTAACATTGACAGCCCTAAAAAAAAGAAATTGTGTCACTGTTCAAATATTTATGTCTGGCTTCAGAATACTGTTATTCATAAAGGCAATGCCACCAATGGGTCAAATGCAGCAAAATAAAATAACATTTTTATTATTCATTAAACGTCATGTTTAGAACACCTTTATCTTTGATACATAAAACATTTCCACACTCATTTCATTAAATAATTTTTAATAAAGTTCATAAAGGAACTTGGTCAAGCATATCAAACAAAACAATACACTACAAAATGTGAAAAGCTTTCATATCAACATCAAGGCACCCCGTCTGCTTGCTTCGTGGCTATGATTCATTTTAAGTAACTTAAATGACTATAAAATGCAGACATTCAATTTTATTCAACTGTACTTGTAACTTGTAACGTGTGATACTGCATTGCATGGATGTTGACTGTCCAGTTGTATTAGATGGCCCAGAATCATTGTAAGCTATGTCCTCAAGGGAACTAAGGCCCTGTTGCTTAGCAGGAAACAATCCTCTCAGAGCAAAATTCAGACACAAATAAGAACAAAAACAAACACATCTGATCCTACCCAAAAATCACCACCACACAATGCAACCCTGTAACCCTCTGCCTTATCTGGATTGGTTTTCCAAATAAATATTCCATGTGGCCAAACGTGTAGATCAACTAACCGTAGGGGTGGGTTGGGAGGGTTACAAGAGGAAACCTGGAGAAGAATGGAGAGTGCAGGCAGACCAGGTGCCCTTCTCTTGGGAGCATGAAGCACTCACTCCCCAGGCTGTTGCTGTAGTACGATTTTCTGTTGGTTGTCAATACACTCCTTCAGCTTGTCCTCAGTCAGAGTGAGCCTCTGTTCCAGGATTGCTACAGTCTGTGAGAGAGAAGGGGGTAGGACAAGAGGAGGGGAGAGAGGAGAGGCGAAGAGAGGAGAGGAGAGGAGATGGGGTGGGTCATAATACAGCGTCACAAAAATGCATGAATGCACCCATTTCAGCTCGCCAACAGATGTGCCGTTCTTCCAGACTGGGGACAATCCCACCGATTATGAAGGGCGGAATGCACTTTGCTCACACTTGCTTGTCAAGAGAGAGTGAGTGAACACAGCGTCCTCTCTCTGCCATGGAAAAGACTTGTCAAAGTTGCCGACTTCTTGTAGTCCTGTGAGGTTGAACACTGGTCTCACACGCTTTCAAAACAACTCATAAAATGACAATTTCCATGAATACTCATTCAGGAAAATTAAAATGAAGAGCGCTGAAAATGATCAGAAACTTAAATTATTAAAAAAAAATCAACCAATTGTCTTGAAGTAAAATCAAAATTACATCTGAAGAAATTTAGCCCATACCACTAGAGCCACTTCTCACTATTGCAAGGGTGCTCTGACAACAGCTCATGAAGTCTGTGATCCTGTGAATGGGTTTGCACAAACACATAATGCTCATGCTCTAGATACTTTCTACCCATTGCCTATTTACTTTCCAAACAAGACAAAGGTATGTTGCTGGCAGATGACAAGTGTCAGGTAGTTAGCTCATGACCTACTTGTCCAGACAACTCCAAATATGATGAGACCCTCCAAAGAACAGGACCCGAGTTGTCCAACAGAAGAATTTTTCCCACAAGGGCAAACACGTTTTTTTTTTTTTTGTCTACATACAATCATTTACTGTATTACTTTCATTTTAGTCTACTATCTTTGTACTAATCAATGTTTGACAGACAATAAATACGTGTATATTGCTCAAAATATTTTTTTTCTGTAATCCAATTCCAATGTACTGTACAATCCATAGCAAAAATACTTTAGGGTTGATGTTGTACATGCTGTAATGCACTTAAACTAATATGTAAACTTTCACTCTCATCTTGCACATATGCAATTCTGTACGTTGACAGTCTGCAGATGCAATGAAAAGTTAAATAATCTAGTAAAACTTCTCTGGAATCAATGAGATAAAACAATAAATATAGCTTTTTTGTTGGCTGAACTGACAATTGATATTTGTATTAATGATGGTCCGACATTGACATCAACTAGTAGCTGACGAGATCTCTGGCTCAGCCACGATGAATTCAACTGTGACCAGGCAAGCCACCAAACTCTTTACTTATCTGAGACAAATGAAGAAATACCAGAAAGATGTCTGCTAATAAGATTATGAAGCCTTACGTTGTATTTAGACAAATACAAGTGAAAACATGATTGGAAACTTGATTGAAGTGGGAGAATGACCTTTGAAGAGTCCTACTACGCAAAATATTGGCTTTGGTGGAGGGCTTGGGAGTTCTCTGCTAACACTTTAATAGTATTTTTGGGGACATCCTGGCAGCTGTTTCTTACAAGAGGCTCCAGATCGGAAGCAGAATCGGTTCAAGTTGCAGTGATTATATCAAAAGTGTATCCAGGCTGGTTCTGCTAACACAGATATAACTGAAAATATACAGGGCCCTGTAAGCCTCGTACAGAGATCACTTTAAGGAGGAGCAGTGTAAATCAATCTACAGCAACAAGGAATCAACGGAATTCTATTTATGGCAAAATGCTGTCTGACACTGCTGTAATATCTTGTCTCACAAGACCATTGTTCTTCCTCAAAAGACCAATTCCAGCTCATCTTACTGAGTTGAGAGAGAGAGCGAGAGAGAGAAAGAAGGCGGCAAAAGGGGAAATGGTGAACAAGAGAGAGGGAAGGAGAAAGAGAGGGCAAGTAGGGAGACAGGAATTGAGGGGGGAGTGAGGGAGAGAGAGAGAGAGAGAGAGAGAGAAACTATTCAAAGAGCGCCTGAATGATCCCAACTCTGAGGCTCTGGGTTACCTCGACCCTGAGCTGACCCTCGCACACATGTGGACACGTGGATCCAGTGTGTAGGCGAGACGGAGACATGGCAAGGCCAGCACACAGTAAACAGGCTTCCGGAGAGTCTCCCCTCCCCCTCCCCCATGGGGGCCCAAGCCTGGACTCGATAACATCTGCTGGTATTTCACGCTGCAGGGAAAAGGGTTTTGCATTTCCTTCCTCTGTGAGTGTGCTTTTCCAATCAATATGCTGTGCCTGTCACGCTCATCTCTGAAAGCCCAAAACAGCCTAGCTCTCTATTCACTTACTAAACTGGAACACTGTTTGTATGTAGACTTTTGATTTAAATAAAAAGTTTTTTTTTCCAACACAAAAAAGTGCTATAAACAAAAATAAGTTGATTAAAAAAAAAAAAAAATCACTGTCTAAACTGCATTGAGCCTGGGATTTTATCAATCAACAAGATCCTAGCTTCTATGGGTAGCTGCCACTATTCAATATACTAAAAGAACAATATATAAAAGAACAATGGAGTTCTGGTACCTTAGCTAATGTTTCTCGGTACTGCTTGGTTCACATTATCTTTTTTTTTTTAAGGCAAGGGGCATAAATTACATTGTAGAAGTAAGAAGACAAATGTCACATTTTGCGATGTAAAATAAACAGGAACTGTTTTGACAGCGGTGTTCACAGTTCTACTGCATTTCAGCAGACACATTAACTGTGTTTTCATGGACACTTCTGATCCGATTAGAAACGGCAAAATGGCTCAATCGGAATGAAAATGAACGTACACCTTGATCGGAACAGAATTTCTGATTGAAAGGGGTGCTTTATTATGTTCTGAACATTCTATTAATTAGAATTAGAAAATTATGTTATGAACGGTCATGTATACGTTCAATCCGATTGAGTATTTTTCATGCATGCTCATTTCTTGTCTTCTAACGTGAACAAGTCTGTATTCCTTGGAAATAAAGGCTCTCGTAACTATTTCACTGCTGCTGTGGTCATCCCCAACATGCTCCACACAGCTAATGGGACCATGGGGCTAGTGAGATCTTAACCAAAGTTACCAAAGTTTTCTGAGATGACTGACAGCAGTTTCTTCATGCTCACCTCTCAACCTAAATTCGTCAGCCTGATGAGTTAGCCTCCTGTTGTCTCATAACCGCAACACGTCTTGACTGCTATTTTTTTTCAGCTTATTTTAAACCATGCACTAATGAGACTAAAATGCATACGTCACATGACCACGTAACGTATGATTGGATCAGAATGTTGCTGCATGTAAACAGAGGATAGATTTTTTTTTTACCCACTCGATGACAATGTTTTCTCCTATTTATTTATTTCATATTATATTTAGTGTAGAAGTTTGCACTTTTTGGCATGTGTGCAGGGGAGCGCCGTTTGTTCTGGGTGATTATCAGTGCTTGGAGTGGAGGGAAAGGGGTCTCTTGGAGAAGAGCAAAGTGAAGACTCGCTAACACAGCAGATTCCTGTGTTTAAGGTTCAAACCTGAATTATTCATGCCTGCCTCCAAGCAACATTGTACACTCCTCCACTCAAAGAAAAGAGAGGAAGGGGGGAACGAAAATCTTGGGACTTGGAATATTCATTATATCGGATGTCTTGCTGTAGATTTGAAATGAGCTTCTGTAGAGGAAGGAGAAAAAGTCGCAGTGTCGCCACCGTAAAGAAAGCTAAAAGAAATGAACAATATCATTTCAAAAGTACCATAATACAAAACCACAGAGGTGACATGAGAAATGACATGCAACCTCTGCAGAAGGAGGCTAAATAGCAGGAGGAAGTGGTGGACTTCAATGCTACATTATAACCCACCCATTAACATTTGAAGAAAAAAAAAAAAAAACAGCAACCAAAAAGAAAAAAAAAAATCACTTGACTACTAGAAGACAGTCACCACTGACTTAAAAAAAACTGCAGCTGACCTACAAAAAACAGACTGTAACTATTGGCAGAAACCGTTATAAAACACAATAGAGATATTTTACAAATATATACTGTAGTATATTACTACTGTGGAAGTCTTTTTCTTTTCACTAGTGTGTCTGGACTGGAGGTGGAAATACTGGAGCCTAGTGGCAGACAGCTGCACTCGTGCTCTATTAACATGGCTCTCTCTGACAGCTAATAAGATGAGCCTGGTTGAAGGGCTTGAACTGGTTGAAGGCAGTACACTTTGGGGGTGGATTCCCTTAGCCCAAGCAAGAACGAGTCACATAGTAAGCACATGTTACATGGGACAGCAATCAGAGCCTTCTCCTCTCGCATGTTTACAGCATTTCATCACTAGTGTCAAACATGCACATTTATTTCTAAATATTCTCACAAACCAAGAGACCCCAAGAGACTTCAGATGCTTAAAACAACCAGTGAAGGAAATATTAATATGAAAGACAATTTCTCTTCATTCTTCATCATTCTTATGATGTTCTTCCAACAAGTGATACTAACAGACAAGTCATGGGAATTCAAGACATTCCTTTGTGAGGAAGACAAAGGGCATTAGGAGAAGTGCTGGAGTGTCACATAAGGATCAATCATTTTCCAGAAAAATGGAATTTATGTTAATGCTGCAACAGAGCACATATCTCAGAGTTAAAGTCTCCATGAAACTGTAGAGCAGAAATGTGACGCTCCACAGCAAAAGCAGTCAGACTGCCCATTTTCTAAATGGCTATTGTATTTTCATGGAAGAGCACAAAGCAAGCTTTCAAATGATACCTCAAAGTGACAGAAGCACAGCTGTGTGTTTTCTCCCACTGTGACGTTATCGGCCATTTTGTTTGGGCACTGCTATGCTGAATTGTTGTGAATTTTGACACAGTTCATTCATAATGTGAGCTAAAATAAGAGATTTGACCATTGTAGCACACACATTTTATACCTTGATTTAGCTTGGTTGTCCCAAATGTGACAAGGGACTGGTTTGGCTCTGGAGGGTCACAAATGTCAATGAGCAGCTCCATGTGGTCTGAAAGAAACTACAGCAGGGCCAAGCATGGCTGGAGCCGTTTACTGCATGCCAAAGAAGCAGCACCTAAGGACTTCCTTTCCAATGCAAACCATCTGCTGCATAACTCCAGCCCCTGGGGTGATCACCGGCCCCACTCCCTCACCACTGGACGCAGGTCCCCTCTGCCCCTGATAGCAGAAACCTCATGGCATGTGCTCCACTTGGGAGGGATGGACAAGGAAACCAGGAAGAACAAAAGTGATCAAAAGAGAAACACTTTTTTGTGCTTTGTTTTAACTTCAATTCAGGATCTCCACTCCTCCCTTTCAGGAGGTTGCGTGTAAAAAGATAAACAAGGATACAAGGATACAAGGAGGTTTATTTGTCACATGCATATAGTTACTGCTGTAAAAAAAAATGCAGTGAAATTGTTAAGTTCCTAAAATGTCTAACAGTGTGACTTTTCAAGAAAAATCTGAAAAAAGCACTTAATTCAGCTTCACAAAAATAGCAAGCAAACCACAAACAGACAGAAATAGAATAACCTCTTGATGCACCACATTCTTGATACCTCTTATCTGCAGATTCAAAGAAGGTGCGAGATGCTGTGTTTTTTAGCACTGGGATTAGATTAGTGTCTAATTAGTGTTCTCGTTTAGTGTACTTTTAGTCCTATTTACCACTGCACCAGCTACATGCTCATATTTTATATTTTCGTCCCCCTCTAGGTGGACTAAATATTAGCAAAGGTGAAGCTTGGCTTCCCAAGGAAACATGAAAGAAGCTGTCAATACCCACTGTGAGTGAAGCGGGTGAGGGCAAAGGTGCATTGCCCTCTGCCGCAGGACCCAAAGCATTACCTATCGGTGACACAGGAGCCTCCTGAACATGAGACTGCTCTCAGGGAAAAAATAGACTGACATTTCAACCAGGAAGGCCAACAGGATGAACAGGCTGGAAGGTCCTATACTTAGAGGACACTAGCACAATGAAGCCACTAAGACAAAAAGGGGTCCAGAGGATCGCCTCTTGAGGAGCTCTTTGAAGTCTGCAGATAGGAAGACGTGTCTGTCATCTGTTATTTCTCATTTGTGAATCACTAGTGGAAATATGCTGGACTAGTATTAGACATGAGCAGCATAAACCTCTCTCACTCATGCCCTGTCACTTCAATACAATGAATTACATGCATTTTAGGCCTCCTTTGTGTCGTTCCACTAAGGAGCAAGATCTCAGTATTTAGGTTTGTAGCTCTTCAAAACAGTCAGCAGTCACAGATGGCTGGCTAAGTGATATGCAGTTTCCGAGGGGAAGACAGTTGAAAACATATTGAATTGGAGAAGTAATTGAATCATGTTGGTGGGCACATGGTGTCACAAGTGTGACAACTGACAACAATGGAATGTGCATGGCAAAGTTTTTAAAAATCTACGTTCTGTTCGCGACCTAAAAATCAGCTGGACGTGCAATATGGATTGCAAGTGGAAATCCGCGTTTTGTGTGTTCGCTGCCTTAAAGAAGAAATCTGGTGTGAATCGATCCATAGCCCTGTTGTTCGCAGCCATCAAGTACTGTCAGTACGAAAAAGAATGGAAAAAATTTATACAAACATACACATAGACCGAATAATGAATTGGCTACTAAGTGAATGGGGCGCAGTAACTTACTTTCAGTTTCATTTTGCTATGCCCCATTCACTTAACATTAGTTACTGGCTCGATGTTGCATCAAATTGTCTGGTTCTTTTTCCTACATATAGCATTCAGTGACCTTGAACAACAGGGCTATTGACATTTACACCGGATTTCTCCTTAATTTCTTATATAGATTAGCCTGGCTAACATCAGCCTAAATCTCAAATGAGATTTAGTCTGGGGACCACCTATACAGTTTCTCATATGGGATTTCAAGTTTCGTTTGTCCAAAAGTTTGCGCATCGTCTTGCCATCTCTCCCCATTGTGTGATTGGTTCCCAAATTCATGAGACATGGTCTCCAGGCTGCCGTGCAGTTCGGAATGAGCGCACAAGGCAGCATGGGTATTCCCAGGCTATACACTCACTATCCACTTTATTAGGTACACCTTGCTAGAACCGGGTTGGACCCCCTTTTGCCTTCAGAACTGCCT
>JASCQY010000232.1:21051396-21067062 GCA_030264315.1 Sardinella tawilis
GTTGCTGTGGGGGGCATGTTGGGTCATGATTCGAATTCATCAATCTGCGCGACCACAAAGTAAAGAAATACTTGTGCAAATATAGAAAGAGTCTGGACGACTCCACTCTATAAGAAAAAGAGTCAAAATTGTATGCGCTTTTGAGAAATGTTTTGTAGCTTGTATGGAGAAAATGGGATGGTCTACTTTTGCGCCCTACTGTGCGCACCCTAGTGGTTCGGTAGTCAGTAGCCTCTCTCCCTGTCTTTCTTTCCTTCTTTCTTTCTTCCTTCCTTCCTTCCTTCCTTTGACTTTTTAACGTTAATGGTTAAGGGCCTGGAGAATCATAGTTGAAAGCACAAATAAGTTAACGTTAAATTGTCACGTTTGCCGTTCGCATAACTGGTCACATACAGTTCAACCAGAGAGGGTAAAAGCGGGTCAATATTCCATAATCTTTGGTTCAACATGCACTGAGCTTTATGGTGATGTAGCCCAAACTTGAAACTAGACCTTGACGTAGTTTGTCACTTAAAAATAGGCTAGACACGTCGTGTGAAATTTCATGTGTGGGACCATGCAGCCTGTAAGAATTGCACATTGCACTTGAAGGCCTTGTACTGAGAGCCTTGATGAAAATATTGTAGAGCACGTCACAGGATGTGGCCCAACAACTGCTGTGCCTGGATCGGATCTTACACAGCATAGGCTGTCCGCAGTTCCATAGTCAGCTGGTCATGAGACTTTGGATGAGACGGTTGATTAAATCAGAGATGTAAATATGAAAAGCGAGCCTTGAGACAAAGGATGGGGCGTTGCAAAGTATGGCATGGTCTTTTGTAAATGAAGCTAGTCATATCAGTTTCAAAAGCTAAAAGAGATGGAGGCTATGCGTAACGTTAACGGTAATTTTCACGGACTAGTGCCCTAGTGTCTCTTTATATGGTATTTTTCAGTAACATTTAGAAATGGACGGTGCGGAATATCAAGAGGACGACTTGGAAAAGAAGGTCTGCATAGTGGGATCAGAGCTCATCGACAACTATACGGTAGGTTGAATGCTTGTTCTCGAGTTGATTTCTTTTACTGTCTTATGGTTAATTGTGGCTACTGTCCTAACGTTAGCTGGATAGCTAACCCGTTCGCCGAACACATTAAATTTGGGAAATTATTTTGACGGTGACTTGTTTGGACATTCTAATTGGCAGTTGCCAATAAAGTATAGTAAAGCATAGAGGTGGCCTGAAATGGTGTTTGACACAAATTTCAAATAGCTTGCCATTGCGAGTGTTGGTCGTTGACTCAACAGTAATGTTAGCTAATAGCCGTCTCATTTGCTAAGCAAAGGTCCGGCGCTTGTTGATAACGTTACATAATAGGTAGCTAACGTTAGCACTAGCTGATCAGGAACACTACCTATGTAACCTAGTTTATGAGTTATTCATTATAAGTCCTCAAGTGAAGTTAAACTCAGCCGTGACTTGAAATGCTGTTTGCCAGTATTTAGATGTAAGCTTATTCTAAAACGAATATCAACTTGCATTTTTCATTTTGCAAACGCCGTCAGATGAAACGCAAAAGTGATGCTATCGACCACCATGGATTTTGAGAAGAACTCGCCAGTTTGAAGGTTCCTCCCCTTAGCTCTGACATCGTGTTCTGTCTCATTAGAAGCCTTCAGTGTGGTGAATCAGAGCCCCGGGGGTCAACTCTGTTGAAAAAAAGTGGTCCCTTGTGACAAAATGCTGACTGCTTGGCCCCTATAGATCTTTCTTTTGAAAATGAATGCAATCATAATGTTGATACAGTCTACACTCGAGTACACTGCTGCAGTTTTCTGTATGTCTCAAATCATTAAGCTTTTTTTTTTATAATCATGCTTAGGTATACATAATTGAAGTCACTGTAGGAGACCACAAGTGGATTGTAAAACACCGCTACAGTGATTTTCACGACCTGCATGAGAAGGTCAGTGTGTGTAACTCTTCAACATTTTCTTTATTGAGCTATATTAGATGAATGCAGAATTGTGTTTGTTGAAAGTGACTTTCTGTTTCTAAAATATTCTCTAATTATTTTTCTTTAAAGCTCACCTCAGAGAAAAAAGTTGACAAACACTTATTGCCACCAAAGAAGATAATTGGGAAAAACTCCAAAAGCCTGGTTGAGAAAAGGCAGAAAGAGCTTGAGGTTTATCTTCAAACCCTGTTGGCCCGCTTTCCCGTGGCTGCACCTAAAGTCCTGTCTTGTTTTCTGCAGTTTCATGCTTATGTGAGTTGGTGTTTTTCTGTTAATGGCAACTCTTTATTGTGTGATGGTTTGTTTTGGACAGTTCACTAGGCCTACTTATTTCAGACAGATTGAATTCTGTGGTGTTACTTGACTGTCGCTGAACAACAAGCATGGGAGAAAGATCTTCCTGTAGCAGTATGTCTCACAGTGAGTGTCTCTGTTGCACAGGAAATAAATGGAATCGCTGCCGCACTGGCAGAGGAGCTTTTTCACAAAGGTACCGTCAAGGTTGCTACCTTCCATCTTAAAGAGTGTAGTGTACAAGAGTCAAATATGTAGATTTCGCTACATTTTTCAACAATGTGCGATCCTCATTTGTTCTCTGCGTGTGCAGGCGAGCAGCTGTTGGTAGCTGGTGAGGTGTTTTTGCTGCGGCCCTTGCAGCTTTATGCCATCACTCAACAGCTAAAGCTTGCCAAGCCCACCTGTGCCAATGGAGACGCCAAAGCAGACCTTGGTCACATATTGGATTTTACCTGCAGGCTGAAATATCTTAAGGTAATACATGGCATCTCACCCTAGAAGTTACACTGTTAGTATAGCATTCAGTTCTGTCAAGACTATGAATGTCAGTAGAATAAATATTAGGCCCACTTAAGTCACGCTGTGACTCAGTTGGCTAAAGTGTGATACCATGAATGAATCCCAAAACACTTCGGAATAACAACATACAGTATTTTGCCTTGATTTGTTATAGGCCTTAGTTTAGCCACAGAGTGTCCCATCCCATAGTCATATCGTAAAGAATGGGAGCTGATCAATGCTGTTGATTTGTTGCCCAGATTCCTGGAACAAAGGGAGCGGTGGGTACAAGTAACATTCAGGAGGGGCGCCTTCCTTTTGACCTTTCTGTATTCAAATCACTGCTTCAGATCGAGGTGGGTGCACTACTCTGAACCTCCCTTCATTAATCAGAAGTCAATGGAAGCTGCCCTGTTTGAAATGTGGACTTTGTTTTAATCTGTATAGATCAGCGAGTGTGACTCGGCTCAGATCAATGGCTTGCCCTCTCTCAAACCCACCCTGGCTACTCTGAGCGTCCACCACTCTACAGCATCAATGAAGGTATGGGGCTAAACTGAATCTTCAGACACCATGACTGACTCCCAATGTCCTCCCTAAGCAGTGAATGAAAATTAATTATTATTAAATTAATTGAGCCATACCTTTCTCCTGTTCATCCAGTCCTTCTGACTCTGGCAATACCAATTTTAGCTCCAAATTAGCATGTATCATTGAGTCGAATTGGACCGTTAGCATCTCGCCTGGTCTAATCCGCTTCAATGATAAATGTTAGCTTGGAGCTTTAATAGGTATAGCCAGACTGAGAGAAGGACTGGATGAACAGGAGAAAGGTACGGCTCAATTAATTAACTCGAGGGTAGATGAAAAATGAACATATTTCCACAAATGGTGGCGTGCTACTTTAAGATGTGTGCCTACCTTGGCAGAACAGTTAGAAGTTCAGTTCATGTCTGAAACGTCAGTCAATAGTGACTGGCTTTTTTTCAGTAGAGGCAGGCTAACTATCTGCAGCTGTGGAAGGACAGAAATGTTTAGATGCAGTTTGCTGAAGTTGAAAGTGTTTGAGTTCTTTATATTTATATCACTTGACAGTGCGTTGCCTTGCCTGGTTTATACCTGAAGTGCTTGCTACTGGAGTTAGCTAAAGAGCATAGAAGCCTAGCACATGTCATATAGTCGGCTGTCCAATGCAAACACAGCTCATGTCATATGGACTGACTGACATTGGGGTACATGTTTGTGTATGGTGGTATGGACGCTGGCTCTTTTGAAAATAAAGGATGCATTTTAATCTGTCCAATCAGCAAACAGAGGGAGGGGTTGTGAAACCAGAGCTAGAATGCTATCTGTCAAGGCAGGCTATCGCTCAAGGGCTGATCCGATCTTGCACTCAATCAGTGTTAAATGTGGGAACATACACCGACCCGCCACTGTGTCATTTATTCTGTGGACTGATGATTAAAACTAAACATTTTTCAGATTCTGATGTTACAGCAAACAAACTTTTTTCTAAGGATTTTTAAGTATACTACCTGCCTTTAATGCATTCACTTGAAAAATCTTGAAAAAACATTTAATCTGAAGAGCACATCATTCTGTTCTGTTCTGTAATCTCTCAGGATATAATAGTTCCAGAAGCATCAGAGTTTGCCCAGTGGGTGCCGGAGGGAGTGGACACCGATTGCCCTGTCACAGCCATCATTCCCACTTGGAAAACATTGACTACATTAGACATGAGCCATAACCAAATCACTTGCATTGATGAGTCTGTTGTGAGTGATTTTCCACACTCTTTCTTCACAGATTTAAAGCAAAAAAAGTTTATTAAACAAATCCATTCTGAGTACCATGAATTTCTGAAAATTGAAAAAAAAAACAGGCGATCAGCTACATATGAATACATCAAGGTTGAGTGGTTCGGTATAGCACTAATAAAAACGTAAATGTAAATGAAATGTAAATATTTCTTGAAACTTAACTGTTACATTTTTAAATAATTTCCTTGAAGTCTGGTCAGTGATCTTTTTTTTTTTTTTTTTTTAATTGTTTACCAATAAATGCAGCTCTCTTTTGGCAAACATATGTTAAGATACATTAGTTACAAAGTCACTAACTTTATCATAGTGGGATCTGCAAACTAACCCCCCATGTAATGTAACTATAGTGTCGAATCCCTTCTTCTTAATGTTGCTCATCGTTCTTTCCCCTCTCTCTAGTCTCCTGATCAGCTCTCTGTGTTTCTTTCAGAAATTAATCCCTCAAGTAGAATTTTTAGACCTTAGTCACAATGAACTATCTCATGTGGAAAATCTTCAGGTATGTTCTTGGAGTATAGTATTTTTTTTTTTGTTGTTGTTAAAAAAAAAGGAGAAACTGTGAGATGAAGCTTATGCATTCTTGTTAAGAGTTCTTGTTAATGAAAACTGAAAGGTGGAAGCCAAACATTTTATATTTACTAAAATTGTTTTTGGTTTATCTTGATTTCATAGGATTATGGTTTGTCTTGTACATATTCATTTTGTTTTCAGCCTGAACGTTTTTCTAACAGTGTTGAAAATTACTGACTGAGATGTATTTTTCCTTTATACAGCATTTGTACAACCTGATTCATCTGGATATGTCCTACAACAATTTGACAGTTCTTGAAGGGGTGCATACCAAGCTTGGAAACATCAAAACTCTCAATCTGGCTGGAAATCAGCTTGAAAAGCTTTTGGGTCTCAACAAACTCTACTCCTTGGTCAACCTGGACCTGAGCAGCAACAAATTAGCACAGGTACTCTGTAATGCATTTGCTTCTGTTCGGAGTCATGGAGGAATAGTTAGTGACACTCACAGCATGACTTCTATCTGTTCACTGAAAAAATCACTGAATGATTCAAGTTTGTATCCATGTATAGATGATATTCTGAATTAAAATTCTCCTTTTTGCCCCCCAGATTGATGAGATTAAGCCCATAGGCACGCTCCCTTGTCTGGAGAAGCTGTCTTTGGTCAGCAACCCAATGTGCATCATTCCAGACTACAGAACTAAAGTGCTAGCCCAGTTCTGGGACCGAGCCTCAGAGGTATATACTGTTACTGTCAAGTGTTATTCTGAAGCCACAACTATGGTCACACTAAATTGAACGATCAAGGTTTGCTCTCGGAAAAATACATTTCTGTGTGTGTGTTTTCTATATGTCTATAAGGTCTGTCTTGATCACACTGCAACCACAGAGAAGGAACTGGACACGGTGGAGGTCCTGAAAGCCATTCAGAAAGCCAAAGAAGCCAAAGACCGCATGGCCAGTATGGATAAAAAGGTACGGGGCTGCACTCGTGCGACCTGCTTTTGTGCTGGCTGTTGCTCTTTGTCCTAACATTGCCCTTCTGGTGGAGCATTTGCCTAGTACTGCTTAGTGCCGCTTAGTGTGTAATTTACTGCTAATAATATCAGTCTTCACTAATGAAAATTTGCATATGTTCTCTCTTTCCATACTTTCCATATTTGCTGTCTTTAATTGTACTGAGCTCAGCTCTGGATGAAGAACAAATAGATTCTGGGTGTTGCTGTGGAGCATTGCTTGGGCTCGCATTTGCTCAGGTTAAATAATAATCTGCTCCCAGCCATGGTCTCGTCATGTGGCAAAAGTAACAAATGTAGCCATAAACTGTTCTGCCTCTTGGTAGTAAAATGAATAGTGTCAGCAGTTTGAAAAGGAAAGTAGCTGTTTGTGTCTTCTAATTGCATTAAGGATGTGGAAGTTCTCATTTCCTTATTGCAATCCCAAATCTATGGTCACAGCATTTAGAAATATGACTCTCAGTTGAGGTCAAAGATTGCAGTCTCACAGTTGAGATGCAGTGCAGCTTTTTTTTTTTGAAGATCATCCTGGCAATAAATAGACAACAAAAGACTAGCCTACTTCAGTGGGTTACTGAGGTGGAAAAAGATCTTAATAGAATTGTAGGGAAGTGAAAAGGTTGAAAAAGAGATTTTATTCACAACTTTCAGAGAAAGATATTGACTTTTTTACCAGGGAAAAAAAAAAAATCACCAGTAATGTTCCATGAAGGCAGTTTGTGGAAATTCAGTTCATATCACCTTTGCGTCCTGGCAGGTGACCTAAGAAGCTCTGTGGTGTTTTTCTGTGTAAATGTGTTTGCACTGATGTAAGGCGCTGTGTGATTGGCTAAAGCTGTTTCCCTAAAAGAAAGGCTGCCCCTGTCATTGTCAGATCAGTGAGGACCCCAGGCAGCCTACCGGTGGTGGTGGAGCCCCGGCCCTGCGGCCACAAGCCCCTTCCTCCTCCTCCTCCTCCTCCTCCTCTTCCTCTTCCTCCTCTAGTCTCGCTGCTCCGCCTGCATCTCCGTCTCCCACTCTCCCCCACTCAGCCAGCGCCAGCCAAGGTAATCATGTATGTATCCTGCTGCTGGGTGGGACTCAGAATGGGCACAGTGGGGACAGAATGGGCTCAGTCAGTCAGGGAGCAGTGCTGCACGCTCAGCATGGCACTAATGGATCTACTACCAGGCACAGCAACATTAGGCCATTAGGCAGGCACAGCAACATTAGGCCTGGAGTCTGGAAATTGGGGGTTCAAATCCCGGTTGTCACTGTTGTGCTCTTGGGCACTTAACCCTGGGTTGCTTTAGAGGAGGCTGGCCCTGATGGAACTGATGAATGTACTGTATGTCGTTTGGGATAAAGGCGTCAGCCAAATGCATAGATGCATGTTAGTAATGTGGCATTAGCATTGTACAATATGGAATTCTATATTTGGCAGCCATGCTGGTGTTGGTTTTCCAAAAGCAAATTTGTCACAGTTACCTGGTCACAGGGTTTGTGATTAGTTATTGAATCCTCCTATATGTTTGTATTTGGTCAGTGAGAGCATGCTGTGACTCTAGCCTTTGGAGGAAAGGCAGAGGCTTTGGTGCAGCATTGATCCCTGACAAATGCTGGGCTCTTTTAATTCCATTAATGACTTGGGGACTATTTGGGGTTGAGTTTGAGTTTGCCTTACTGACCGACGCAATCCCCTTGTGTAATCACATTGTGTGTTGACATAAGCTAATCTACTGACTTCTTTCTTCCTTCCAATAACCGTCTCTACCTTGTACCTCTCAAACATCCGCCACAGAATCATATCTCATGCTTATCATAATCTACTCTGCAGCTGATCTTGCCGTTCCATTTCTTTTGGATATGTAGTGCATGTGTACTCAATCAATATTGTTCCCAGTGACCTTGATGATGCAATTATCTGGTCCCTCATCTGAATACAGTTGGCTGCAGATTTATGAGCGCCTAGTCAAGTTACATTGACCGAATACTTTATGATAGTCCAGCTATATTGTTTTTCCATGCCAACTCAAATAGGCTGTGGTGTGCGCTGCTGGGTCATTGCTAGGTCATTACTTTCTTGTGGCACCATTTGCTTGTGTCCTCAACATTTTTGCTTTGATTAGCATATTGTTGGTGAAAGTGATTTATTAAAAGAAAATGTATCTGGTGTTAAGGATATACATTTTTCTTTCAGATATAGTTTTAATAGAAGAAGCCATTGTTGACAAAAAAATGACTCCCGTGGATTGTGCACCTCCCCAAAAAAGCTGGAACACAACTTGTGAGAATACACCACAGGTAATGTTCGTAATTTATGGTCTTTTCTTCATGCTGTAGAGGTCAGTCATTAAAAGCAATAAGAAAGAAGACTCTTTAATTAACCCTTTAATTGTAACAGCTGCACAGGACCTCCTACAGTCATAGTTGTGTCTAATTGGCTACAGCGGGGGTCTCAAACTCAATTTGATCAGGGGCCATACGAGCATTGTGCTTTTCCTCTGATGGCCACCATACCTCGTCTTCATGTGTGAGCACATACTACTGTATGGGAGAAAAGCATGTTCCTATGTTCCATCACTAGCACAGTCCTTATGTATCTGTGTTCTGACTTCTTCACCACCTAATTTCGCCTTCCTTTCCTGTCTGAGCGCAATTATTGTAGATCTTCAAAAATGATTCAAAAATCATCGGGCCGTATGAAATGATGTGAAGGGCCGGATCTGGCCCCCGGGGCGCATGTTTGAGACCCCAGGGCTACAGTACAGTATATCCTTGCAATGTATCATGCTGCTATGTTACTTTTTATAGTGTGTTTCATGTGGTGCTCGTTATATAATTTGCAGGTTACAACCCAACAACACGACCCCTGCATTTCTTGTGAAAAGCCCACTGATCAACAGCTAAAGTACAGTGCCAACAGGTTTGTTCATTGCATGTCTGTTTGAACTGGTCTACAGTAAAGGTAATTGCATGCCTCTATAGCATGCCTATATATAGTTCAAATAAATCCAGTCATTTTAAACACACATCACTGGGCCATTTTGTTCACAACTCCACCACTTCTCCACCATTTTTGACTGTCCAACCTGTTTAAAATGGAGGAAGGCAGAACTTTCCTTCTTTGCCAGTAGAGGGTGGTATCTCTGTGAAAAATAAAGAAATAAAAAATAAAATAAGTAAGTAAGTAAATAAATAATAACCTTGACTTATATTATTATATATTGAATTTGGCATTTTTGGAATTCTGTGGTCTTTCATGTTTGATAATGTTTAACTACTGTTGAAATGGAGATATGGCAAACCGAAAACTGCAGTCTTGTGCATTTCCATCAGAAAATGCTTGTTAAGCAAACTGTCATGTTGACAACATGGTTAAGCATTAACTGTCTTGTTCACAACACCGGAACAACAGTCTCAAAATAGTAACAAAATAACAGGAGAGGCTGCAAAATCTGAGGGTTTTTCCAAATGTGATTTACAAAAAAGAGTTTCAAACATAAAGAAAATGCAAAGCATGCATGTGCCTGCTTGTGTCACAAAGTGACTGCATGTACGTTAACATATGTTGGACCATATTCTGATTGTGTGAGAGTCATGTTAAAGCCCTGCTTCCTCCAGTTTTACAAATAAGCCCATATTTGGGAATCTTCCAAATAAGCTCCCTGGTGGTATCAACCAAAATACTGACTCATATTCAGCTTAATAGGAAAATGCTCCTCAATTAAGTAGTTTTAGTGCTTGTGTATTGTCCTTTTATAAGACCTCACCATTGGGTGATTACTAGCAAGCATTAAAGGTCCCCTCTGGGGACATCTCATGGGCATAAAGACTGCAAAATCTCACAGTTCACTTATTTTGTTGCCTTAATAAAGTGCAGTGATGTTGACATTATTGATAGACATTGTGAAACATTTTTAGTCTTAAGCATGCATAGTTCATTTTAGTCTTAAGCATGCATTCTGTATCAAATCATTCAATTTCAGCAACATTGCATAGGTCACCATATCAGAAGATGTCAGATGTATGAATAAATCCCAAATATCGTGTGTATCTCTAATATAAACTAACGGGCATGCTGTGACTGTAGCCGTTGGAGGAAAGGCGGAAGCTTTGGTGCAGCATTGATCCCTTACAAATGCTGGGCTCTTTTAATTCCATTAATGACTTGGGGACTATTTGGGGTTGAGTTTGAGTTTGCCTTACTGACCGACTCAATCCCCACGCACATTCCATAATCCTGGAGACCCGGTTTTGATTTCCCAATACTTCCCTATTTCCCTCTCCTTGTCATTTCCTGTCCTATCTGAATGAAGTCAGAACAGCCCAAGTAAATGTACTTTAAATAAGAATAAATATATACTTCAAACTCAGATGAGATGTTGGAGGCCAGTCTTGTGATTCTGATGCTTCTATCCCCCCAGTAGTTGCTGCTGCTGTGTAGAGGACCTTAACCAGTGGACAGACAGACAGAAGACCCCTGTGTTGCCCTGCTGGCTTCTGTCCTACACACCTGCCGACCCAGAGTTTTGTGAGCAGCTGTCCGCTCTCATCACCAAGGTCACACAGGAGAACAACTCCAATGTCCCGGCACAGGACCCGGAATCTGAGCCCGCTGACCCGGGGGCAGACCACACCTCCAGAGACGGCTACTTTGAAATGGGGCCGGACTGCAGCGAGGAAGGCTCTTCTGTACCATCCAACTCCTGCTCCTCCTCTGTACAGTCTGACCAGACAGAGGGACAGGGCTCTGTGGACGGAGAAGCCAACCAGCGCATCACTAAAATGTTATGGGCACATTGCGTCCAAGTGGAGAAAGCTGTCTGCCAGCTAGCCTGTTGTCTGCTGCTGACGGAGCATCTGCTTGCCGTGTTCCGCATCACCCGCTCTGAGCAGCCAGCTTCAGTGACTGAGCTGGTGGAGAGCCTGGAGGTGGAGGTGGTGGTGCCCCACTCCCAGGTGGATGCTCTGTGGTTCTGTGTCCCCGACACCTGCCTCTCCCTTCGCCTGGGCTCCGGCGCCACCCGCTGGCACTTCTTTGCCGACAGCGCGGGCTTGAAGGAGGTCCACCTGCACATGGGCACCCTGCTCAAGAACCAGGCTCAGCTGGAGCAGAAGGCGCCCAGCAGGCCAGCCTCGGTGACCCAGCTCCTCTGGCAGCACCTCCACTCCTGGGAGTGGGAGGAGAGCGATGGAGCGGTCAAGGTGGGCCACGCCGCTCACCTGGTGGACCCCCAGGGCCCGGATAAGACCCCCCAAGCCCACGCCGACATCCTCTCCCGCTGGTGCGCGTCCAAGGCGGCCGGCGGCACCGTCGACAGAGTGGAAGAGAGCTTGGCCTCCGTGCCTTGCATCCTCTTCCTCACGCCCCGGCACCTGTGCGTGCTGAAGGTGGACTTCATGGCTCTGGCGGAGCACGACGGGCCCGAGGGCCAGGGCACACGGCTCTGCTCGCGCCTCACCCGCATCCCCCTGGCCGCAGTGCTCTTGAACCCCAGACAGGGTTGTCCCGGCCCTCACAGCTCGCTGGCGGGACACCGCTTCCACGACGGCCATGTTTTGGAGCTCATGGCCGGCTCCCTGCAGCTCACCACCGTCTTCCTCCTCCCCCACGACAAGCTCTTGTTCCTGCAGCACTTCAGCCAGTACCGCACTGGACTGAAGGACATCAAGACCGTGGCTTTCCTTCAGAGCAACAGCTACTGCCACAGGAGGTCTAGCCATCGATCACCACCCACTAAAGCCCCCCAGAGAGGGCACAGGTGCAGGTGAGCAAAAGAGAGAGGATCTCCTTAAAGGAGAACTTTGGTGTGAATCAATCCATAGCCCTTTTATTCAAGGTCACGGAATGCTGTCTACAGGAAAAAGAACGAAAGCATTTGATACAGCATAGGCTGAATAATGAACTGGCAACTAATATGAAGTAAATGGGGCATGGTGACTTTCTTTCAGTTTCATTTTGCTATGCCCCATTCAGTTAACAATAATTATTGGCTTATTACGCAGCCTTTGTTTCATCAATTTCTTTAGTTCTTTTTTGCTACAGACAGCATTCAGTGACCTCTAACAACAGGGCTCCTTTAAAGTATGAGGCACACTAACAGACTTTTTGATTCAATTTGTTTCCATTTGTTGACGTTGAAGTGAATGTTAAGAATTACAGTTATGTGCTATGATGAAACTGGGGCTGCAGTTTTGAAATGTTTCACAAAAGTATCTTCCTTAAAGTGATCCAGTTTAGAATGCATCCAACCAGTATCGCTGTTGTTTCAGCTCGTCAGGCTCCTCCTACCAACTGCTTTCATGGAGTAATAACAACAGGGCTACAGTCTGAAGTACTCCAGATTTTTTTTAAACAGGGGATAGGACTTTTGTTGGAATTAAGTCATGTTTGTGTAAAATACTAGCCTCACTAGCACCATACTAAATCACAAGTTCAGAATGAGCGCGCAAGGCAGCATGGGTACTCCCAGACTAGTAAAAATATGATGTAATTTCTGTTTTGCTTTTTCCCAGTGCTGCTCAAGGAATCCAAAAGCCTCTTCTGAGCCTGTCTGTGCACTACCCCTCTGAGCCCCTCATCCAGAAGCTGTCTGAGGAGAATCAGTGCCCACCACACCTGAGCCTGTCCCCCTCTCTCCACTACCTCTCCAGCCTCAGGGGGGGCGAGCTGCTGGCATTCTTCCACAACAGCATCACTGAGGTGAGACGTGACTTGGATTAGGCAGCAACATCCTTCTACCTCTTACTTTGCTCCTCACTGATCGATCACTGACCTTATCTTCTTTATCTTCACTCCCACCTGCCATTCATAGTACTGTTTGATAATATGAGTTCTGAAAGTCAAAGAAAAGCAGCCCTGACCTTTTTGTCCTTAAAACATGTCAGAAGTTTAGAATTGTTTCATTTAGTGATTGCCTGCCCTTAGGCACATGTGGGTCATGAATCTATGTGGAACAGTTTTCAATTAAATAAAATTGCAGCATTTCAGGCAATTTTGACATGAAGCTGCCCTCAAGCACAGGTGTAGCAAATTAAGGCTGTAGTCCCGGACTCCAGCCCAGAGATTCCAGCCCAGAGTTTCATGTCAAAATGACCTGAAACTATACAATTCAACCTTATAAATCACAATATATCTTTATTGACTCAAAATCCAAAGACCAGATTTTCTGGAGATGTTGATAACCTTACTAGCTAACATCTGGAAAATGACTCATTTTAAAATGGCCTATAGGTTTTTTTGCAACTCCTTTTTAAATATTTCAATCTCTGATTACTCAGCTACCTTTCATTTTGGGTATTGTATGCTATTTATATAAATTATACAGCAGGAAAAGAGCTTTCTTAGTCTGTATCTCCCTTAATATTAATAAAAGAAACATGCAAATTAATTTCTGTAGTGTTCTCATAAAACTAAATCAGTACACCAAGTTTTGTGAAAATCTGTGACGAATAAGGTCTAAATCCGTCCTGATTTGACACGGAATCACCCATGTTTGATTGGATTTAGGATCATTGGTTTAGGATCATTGTCATGTTGGAAGTGCACGGTGTGATGGTAGCATTTTCTCCTTCAGTATAGAGCAATACATCTCTGAATTCATGATGCCATTAATGAAGTGCAGCTCCCCAACACCTGCAGTACTTATGCAGCCCCACATAAGGACACTGCCACCACCATGCTTCACTGTAGGCACCATGCATTTTTCTTTGTTTTTGGAACTGATGCCTAAGGAATACATTCATTTTGGTCTCATCACTCCACAGTACAGAGTCCCAGTAGCCTTCATCTTTATCAGCATGGGCCATGGCAAACTCTAGACAGGGTTTTTTGTGCCTGGGCTTCAAGAGAGGCTTCTTTCGTGGACGGCATCCACGCATGCCATTCTTCTGTAGTGTACGGCGTATTGTGTCACGGGAAACAGTCACCCCGGTTGGCTTTCTACTTCTTTAGCGAACTGTAGTGTGTCTTGTGTCATTTCTCGTCCATGTGGCGCCATTGCTGACAGCAGGAAATGGGGAGGGGTTTTCTTAGAGTAACACCCTTTTATAGTCAACTACACCTGTGTAATGAATAATTAGACTCACCTGTGGTTGAATTATTGATAAATCAGACATTTGTAGTCTAAAACCTTGCTTTGTCCTGAGACTTTCAGTGGGGTGTACTCACTTTTGCCCCCCGCTAATCAGAGTAAAACTGAAAAATATGTAATCTAAGTTATATAATTAACCAAACTTTTGTGTTGTATGCTACATAGATGTTCTATTAAACTTATTCTGCGACTATTTTGGAAATATTTTTTTTTCATTGACATTGTTTAAAGTCTTACTTTTCAAAGGGAGTGTACTCTTTTATGTTGGGCACTGTAATTATTGATAATTCTGATAAAGCAGAGTCATTTTTTATTTTATTTTGCTTCAGGTGAAAACTTTGGGTCACTGCTCACTGTAGTCCACTGCATCCCCAGTGCTCAAAATGATCTCTTCATGATTATTGATGATGTTTTTGTTTTATGTTGCCTCAGGTGGAAAATGAGGAGCTGAAGCACGTTCTCTGGTCCTCTGTGCTGTTCTACAAGTCCCCTGAGGTGGAGATGGCTGCTTGCATCATGTTATCTACCAAAGCCCTCTACTTCATACTTGATGATACAGCCTCCACTCTTTCTGACCAAGCACGTAAGAGACCATTGTACTGCAGCATATCATACAAGATAAATACCTTTTTTTGCAATAACTAAAAGCATTTTTTCCATTGTCATGGCACAGGCAGCTATGTTCAAATACTTGACCTATTTTCTATTGCTTTTCTTCAAGTCCATCACTCTGTGCTCATGTAGTGGTTTCTCCTCTCTAGACATATGGAGCTGGCAGCCCTCTGAGGAAGCTGAGACAGATCTCATTATCTCTTACTGCTTTGCCATGAAGCTGGATGATCTGCACAGTGTTAACGTGGGCCTTTTTGACCAGTACTTTAGAGTGGTGGGTAAGTGTCTTCAGTAACTTGGTTATGGACAACTGTTCAACAGAGTCACATGTAAAAGATCATTTTGGGGGGGGAAAAATTGTAAGGTGAGATGTCTCAAAGTTTTCTTAAATCAATTTTATTTACATAGTCGATGCAAACAAAATATAAAAAGTATGCCTACACTGACTATTGACCTTCTGCATGCACGTCATCGGGACCACGTGATATATCGTGGTGTACGGAGGAAGGCCATTCAGATTACATTACGTGGAAGAGAAAAATGTCTCCTGTACCTTTTGTATTTTCGTTTATTGAAGTAATTTGAATCTGGTTGTAACACAAAGTCATTGTTGATGTCTTTAAGGTAAATTTGTCACACTCAAAATACGAGAGATTCCTAAACAACGACAACTGACAACGAGGGCATTTTGCTATGCGAAAATACGGGTGTGTGCTTGTGAAAACGATCGTTAAAACGTTACTAAACTGAAAAGAAATTTATTGGAGAATACTTATCTAAAACCTCAAGATGTTAGTTTATTCAAAGCACTGAAGCAACAGACTTAACTGGGCATAA
>JASCQY010000232.1:21068085-21080612 GCA_030264315.1 Sardinella tawilis
CACATGAATTGGTGAGAATGTACAATCTTGTTGCTATATTTTAAATAAATCGCTGCCTGTAGGGGGGAGGCTTGCATCGTGTCCCTTTAAGGTGTATGTGGAGTGTCCGTTGTTTCTCAGAATGACCTGGAAATAGGGCAGTGCAGCATCTCAAGAATGTCAAAAATGTCGCGATGTCATGTCAAAAACGCCTATGTTCAGTGTTACAGATATTCACTCAGGCTAGCATGAAAAAAGTTAACGTAAGCTCCATAACATTTCCCATATGTACCTCCTTTGGTTAAGGCAGTGTTTCTCAAACTGTAGGGCATGACGAATATGTGGTATCAAACAGATATCACATATCACATGAAACCGCACGACCTGAACTTTCCAACAGGTTTATTTGTTAGTTGCTGTGGTAAACGGTTCGTTAGATAATTAGCGTTGAATTGACATAAAAATACTAGAGCTGTCAATCAATTAAAAAAATTATCTGATTAATCGCAACAGAAAATTTAAATGAATCATTATTAATCACATTTAATCACACATTTAAAGTGTCTGAATTCTACTTTATTTTTTGTAAGGAAATACATGTCCTTCACACATGCCCCTGATTAGAAAAGACTTCAGGTTTCCTTGCTTAGAAATGTAAACACCGCAGCAGCAAATAGTTTTGGAGGAGTTAGACTACGTTGGCCTACACACAGCAACACAACATTATATTTTTTCTGCGGACTGGGCTTAGAATGTTGTGGGGAGATGGGAAAGCAAAGAAGGTGAAATGCTGTAATACATACTGTACAGCATGCCGGAACAGTAAGGTGGCGCGTTTGCCAGATAATGAGTTAAAGTTCAATTACATTAATCACATGAGCTAACGCATTAACTTTGACAACCCTAAAAAATACTAATATCAAGTGCAAAAATTCCCCCCCTTTCAAAGTGTGCAATGACAGAAAAAGTTTGAGAACCACTGGGTTAAGGCAAAATGTAGTGATTTATTAACCACTGTGAAACGGTTTTAATGTTGTGCAGTCATATTATGCTGTAGTATGGCCAGCACTGACTTGTGCTGTTCTGTCTTCCAGGTAAAATGGAAAACTATGAACTGGTCCACTCCAGCAAGGTTAAGTTTGTTTACCCCAGCGAGGAGGAGATCGGTGACCTGACCTTTGTGGTTGCGGAGCGAAAAGGTCCTCAGGGTTCACCTCCTCGCTCCTTCCACATCCTGCTCTACCTGTTGGTGTTTGAGGTTCAGCTCCGAGGGCCCCCCCAGTCCCCCCAGCCTCTCCTGGTGCCCAAGACACTCATCCTGACTGCCACCGATGTTTTTTTACTCGACGAGGACCACATCAGTTACCCACTGCCTCACTTTGCCAAGGAGCCCCCGCAGCGCGAGCGCTACCGGTTGGCTGACGCGCGGCGCATCCGCGACCTGGACCGCGTGCTCCTGGGCTATCAGACGTACCCGCAGGCCCTCACACTGGTGTTCGACGACGTGCCAGCGGGCCCCGACCTGCTGTGCCACCTCACCATGGACCACTTCTCCGAGCAGCCCGTGGGCGAGGGGGTGGCGCGGGCGCCAGCCGCAGCCGGCCCGGACGCCGGAGAGGTGCAGTGGTGCGTGTTCGTACCAGCCGCCGACAGCCGAGAGCGTCTCATCTCACTGCTGGCTCGCCAGTGGGAGGCACTGTGCAGCAGAGAGCTGCCCGTGGAGCTGACCGGCTAAGCTGCTGGCTGGCTGGCAGCAGGACTGGGACTGGAGTGCATGGGGAGGATCCAGACGCGAGGTGGACTACGGTGGCGATGCAGTACCCAAGTACCCTTAAATAGTAGGATTTTTAAGCGAATGTGTGTATTCTTGAAAAGAGGTGTTTTGTTTGCTACAGCAGAATTCACACTCATCAAAGTCAGCCTTCCCCATCACCACCAGTTGAAATGACTGTTCTCGTTCTCACTTACTTTGTTCGGACTATTTTTGGTCATAGAAGATATCTTGCACAGAATCCACCTGAGTCAGATTTTTTTTGTTTTCTTTGGCTTCTTGCACTGCAAGTTTCTTTTCTTTGCTCTGGTTAAGCACATTGACAGCGTCAGTGTAGTAATGATGCTGACATCATGTGTTCACTCTTTGTGCGTGTGTGCGTGTGCAGAGGAAGGGAGATTTCTAATAAATCAGTATTGAATTTTATTCCAAAGTGGATTTTCAGATATAAACAATGGTTTATGAAGTAAAGTGTTGTATATGTTCTATTTATCTATATAAAAAATATGATTTGATGTGTTTTAAATTTTGGTAGTATTATAAATGCTGACACTGTACATCTGTACAGTTTATCTTGTAGTTATTTTTTATCCTCTCCTGTGGTTTACAAAAACAGTGGGCCGTCTTATTTTCCAGGTCTGTGATGGTGGACAAATTCCCACTTTAGGAATTTTTTAATGATGCACTTTAAACTGTATATAACATTAATGTGACCAACACAGTCTGCCCGCTGCATTGCTCTGAAACTGTGACTATACCCTCTCCCCACACACACATTTGGTATCGTACATTTGGCCATGAGCATTCACCTTTGTTTTCAAATTGCTTTTTCTACATTCAAATTGCTGTTTCAGAAGCTAAAGGGATTGTCACACTCCTTGACATATTTTGCTCATTTTTTGTCACAGTTTTATAATTATATGAATAAATGTGTTGAAGGAAAACCACTTGATGAAATGATAGTTGATTTTTTCTTTTTTGGGGGGCATTTTTAAATTCGTTTTTTTACTACACTTACAGAGAAATTGCATTTTTCAAACCTTGTAAGATGTCTTTATTTACCTTTAGAAAAATTCTGATTTAGAAAAACATTCCACATTCACATCTATGGCTGAGGTGCCCTTGAGCACTATGCGAACTTTTATTTACTGAGGTTGGCCAAGATGGATGCAAATTTGCAAACGCCACCCAGTGACAGCCTTCCTGTCACTAGAAGGTTGCTGACAAGCGAACATTTTTGGCCCTGCTTCACGTGGGTGTAAATAACTCCTACACTAGTTCTCCAAAACGTTATTGTTTTCCAAATGTGCTCTCTATCTTTTGCTTCTGGGACAGAAACTCCACAGTAACTAAAGAGAAATGTCAGGCTCTTGCATCACTCTGTCCGGCCTTATTCCACAATAGTAATCACTTCACAAAACGTTTTAAACCTGTCCGTTCTCAAAAATGCCATAGGTCATTAGACCCAGAAGTAAAAGACATAGTCATGCCTTAAATATTGATAAGGTAATAATGCTGAAAAGCCTTGTTGTTGCTCTATTGTCTGAACCATAAAGATTCATGAGGCATAGTTGTTGCACAGATATTTGTTTAACAATCTATGTTGGGGTTAAAGATGGCCCTCTCTCTCTTGCCATTGGGCAGACGGGGGAACAAATGTAAAGCAGTGGTACCCTTGACCCTATCACTTCCTGTTTTTTTGTCTGTGGTTTGAAATCTGTGGTTTTACTGGCACAGGGTATTCCTTTGTACAAAGCTGTCTCAGGTTTTTTACTGCCAGGAATTTGGATCTGCCTGACTGAGAGTTCTACAGAGAGAGATGAATCAGTTGAGTAGAGATGAAAACAGTTTTTTAAGAGTGACTTGCAGAATAAAATAAACCAGCTTATCAATTTGACATAATGATTATCTTGCCAACACTGGAAACTACTGAGTGTTTGTAGCCCAAGGGGAAGTATGCCCTGACCGACACTGTCCAGACAGAAAAGTTCCACAGATTTAGCTTCATCAGCAGAACAAGCCATTTCCTTATTTTTTTCAGTAAAGACAACTCTTTGAGTTTGCATTTTTTCATTTGTATTATTATATTATTACACCGAAATGTCTGGGATTTGTAAAGAATCGATTACATTTAATTTTGGTTCAACTTTTAGTTGTAAAGAAGCAACATTTAAAAAAAAATGGTGAAATTATCATGATCAGAAACATTTTGGCCAAGATGATTTGTAAGCAACTGCATAATTTTTTTAATAAATAACTCAATCATTTCCAATGCTTTTTTATCTGCAATTATAAAACACATCTTACAGCAATCTGTGATGAGCCTTAGAAAAAAATAGTATTGCATGAAGAGAGTAATATTATTTATAGTTTATATATTTTTATATGTTTATATAGCTGTCCTCATTACAAAAGTAAGGTTGCCCACAGTGGTCCGCAAAAACCCTGATCATAGAATCTGTGGCTTTCTACCTGCTTTGTGTCTTAATTCTAAAATAACTCAAATAATTAATTAGTTGAGGTTAGTCAGACTTCCATCTAAAAGAGGAAATAAAACTACTACTACACCAGCAGGCTATCTTTGCTATTTTTGCTTTACTGCCTTATCATACATGATTCGCTTAAATAGATACATAAAGCAGTGCAAGTGGAGATTCTTAGGTGTTGAGAATAAAACTTTGAATACCAATAAAATACAAATTCTTTCAAACAAACTTTTGAACTTTCAGGTTATGATGCTAATTGCATTGTTTGGTTTTTCTACAATTTTGCTGAACATCAAAATCCAGTCAGCTGATCAACCAGGATATCCTCTCCAATCATGGAGGTGCTTCTAAGGAGGAAATCCGTTGGTTTTCCTGTCAGGAAAAAGATATTTTTCTCAGTCATTCTCTCCCTAAACTCTTGTGTGGAGTGTTCTTCCCCACGTCTGTGCAGTGCAGTAATAGCCTACTGAGTCTGTTAGCCCTAAAACCGCCTTCAGTGAAATGAAAAGTGAGGTGCATTTCAGGGAGTTTAGATGATTTAGCTCTACATGGGAACAGTGGTGAGGGAGGCGTTACAGAGACTCCTGGAAGAGCGCTCAGAGTTCAAAACATGCTTTATCTACTCCTTTTAGGAGTGGTGGTGCCATGGAGTTTCCAGCAAGAGGTAATGCTCTGAATCTTCATAACACTGATTGTTCTTGATTTTCATTGGTTTTCAATCTTGAGTACAATATGTACATACATTTTATGCATTAAGGCCTACTGTATATTTATGCATTTTGTTAATAGCCAAATACTATAATCTTTTTGTCATGTGACTACATCCATGATTGCTTTGAAACAGCCTTTAATATTGCTTAACATGCATAAAAAAACCTTGCCGTTTTTACTAGTTTTAACCAGATCTGTCAGTGTATTAAAATTACATGGCTTTGTCCAACTGTGTTTCAGAGCCCTAGCCGATGTGATGAGCACCGCGTTCTCCAGTACTCCACTCCCTGCTCTTCCTGTGCCGCAGCCTTGACAGGCACCTGTCCCAGGGGCTTCAGAAAGGTCACCACAGACACTGGGAATGCCAACTGCAGGTATTCTTTAAGACAAGCTGAAGGACCATTCCAGTTCCTTGGTTAATTTGGTCACTTGCTTTGAACAACTCACATCACGGTGAGAACAAAACAATGTCATCTGCTTCGTAGAGTACATTACTCTGTGCATTAAAACCCTCTCCATATTGTCAGTGTTCCTTTTGGAAATTGTCCTGAAGAAATTTTTATTATGTTTTACATACAATTCTGTGTAGGACTCATTGTTATCAGAAGAAAGTAATCAGCGCATAGATTTTATTGTTACCTTATTCTGAAAAACATGTAGGCCTACTGTGAAGCAGATTCTCAATGCAGACATGGGCTATCAAAATCATTATGAAAATGACACTTCATGTTAATCCTTGGGATGACGAATGACTGTTTGCTAGATGTCCCAGATACTGTATCTGTGCAGCCACACATAATATAATCAAATATTAATCACCACTACAAATGAGTGACCTGAAACCCACAAAGTAATTAAGGCAATCAGCAATGCTGTATCTATTTCTTATTAATGTGTATATATCTGGACACTATTCTCCAATGCAGCTTATTTGCGTATTTGAAACAAGGACCAAAAAGTACAGCAGGGTTGTAACTTCAGTGCCTCCAAGAAAAGTTCATAAACACTAATAACTAATCATGTCAAAACATCTTTAGCATAATATGATATTCCTTTCCTCATGGGCAACATGCATGAAGGCTAGAGCAATGTAAATCAAGATCGGGCGTATTGTTAAGGCTGCAAGAAATCCAGATACACATAAGCTGAATCCATTACAGACTTATTGTAAATATTCAGTGCATAAGCCACTCCAACTAGCAAGGCAACTCCAAGTGCTACACAGGCAAACAAGGAGCGTAACTGAAAAAGGTTCACAATGCCGTAGTGACAGCAATGTAGTTTCACTGTGTGTATGTCTCATGTAACTTTTACACAATATAAATGTACATTATAATTTTCATTTAAAAGTGCTAAGGGGAAGTAGCCTAGAAATCTAGACCACCTAGCGGCAAAATATTCTTGCCTAGCCACTTGGTCTAGTCTTGCACGGTAAAGGCAAATCTT
Source organism: Sardinella tawilis (assembly GCA_030264315.1). Lineage (NCBI taxonomy): Eukaryota > Metazoa > Chordata > Actinopteri > Clupeiformes > Clupeidae > Sardinella > Sardinella tawilis. The sequence goes on from JASCQY010000232.1 coordinate 21,074,479, forward strand.
GGCCTATCTCGACCAAGGACTGACTAATCAGAACGCTCTATCTGTGTAGCGAGTCATTGGGGCGGGCTTAGCACGATGACAAAAGGGCTGTCTGTTGGATGAAAGGGCTGTCTGTTGGATGATAGCTCTGATTGGTCAGTAGCACTGGCACAGTTTGAACGATAACTTGATCCCACCAACAGGCTTTAGCACTGTAAATGGTCGGATTCCAGACTATACAATTCATGTGTATAGTTTGGCTTTTTCTTTTACCATACACTTCACTGCAGCCTGTCCTGTCCTGTTTTATGACTGCATCCAATCATGGTGTCATTAATGAGACAAACTCAATGATGACTCGAGAGAAAAATACTGCACCGGTAGCTCTTGTGGCAGACATACTTCCTCAATTGCTTCCCAAAGTACAGTCTCTGTTAGCCATTTTGAGGATGTTGTCCTCCCACTTTAGGTCATTGGAAATTATCGGTCCCAGGAACTTTGAAGTGTCCACGGTTAACAGTTCTCTGAATAGAGAATGAGCAGTGCTGAACTCTGTCTCGAGTGTGTTAGCGCCCAGTATTTTATAGCTGCACCTGTGCACCAGTCATCATTGTAAGAAGACCTAGTTTTTGCTTAGAAAAGGGGGATCAGGTTGTTCCATTTACTTCTTGCATGTCAATCGCTGTTGAATTGCTACATGTAAGGTGGCCTTAAAGGGCAATTTATTTTTTTTTGAGCGGTTACAATACAAAGGTTAAAGGACAAGTTGTTGTTTTTTTACACTTAAAGATTTGTTTTCAGATTGTGTATGATAAAATACAGAAGTTTGATTTGACATTTTGATTGACATTTTGCTTTCATGCTGACATGCTGTCAAACGCCCCCCACCCCCCACCCCACAGGGAATGGCAGCATAGGTCACACTGACACAAAAATTATTAAGAAGTGTGACTTCCATCATTACTTTCACTGCTTTTTTTCGGAAGAATACAGGTGTGAAAATAGGTCCACAATTGAGAATAAATGGTCAAAAACCTGTTGGTGTTGGAAACTATACAGCTTGCCACAATTTTTGTGTCAGCTTAACAGTGAACACTAAAGGAATGGTGCCGTTTTCAGGATTCAGGACACTCAATTGGCTTGTTTAGCTAATAGATAAGCCATTGCAAAGTACTTCTGACTGAAATGGGAATAGCACTACCGTATCATAACAAACATCTGAGAAATGAACGTATTTACTAGGGATGGCACAGTTCACAAAATCCACGGTTCGGTTCGTATCACGGTTTAGAGTCACGGTTTTTCGGTTTTACACGGTTCTTGTTATTATATTTTATTTTAATGCTAATCATACTCCAGAAAATATACTTAAGGATATGACAGGCTGCTTATGCTGCAAAGAGTTTCCTAGCTCTACTGACACATTGCGGCGATGTCTTTTTAGATGCACCGACATATTAAAAGTGTTACCATTAGCACAGGGGTGTCAAACTCAAATGCGCAGTGGGCTGAACTGAAAAATTGGGACCAAGTCCAGGGCCGGACATATTCAATATTTGCTATGAATTTATGTTTGGCCTAAATCTTGAGGCTTATAGCTATTCTATTACAGCAAAATTATTTCCTTACTTTCTTAACTGGACATTATTTTCCATTATAATGGAAATATAATTTTCCATCCAAAATAAAATGGACAAAAACACAATAAATGGTTATTTAGAATATAATTAAAAAATGAACAAGTGTGTGCCAGTGTCATATTACATTAAATTTGATGTTTGTGTGTCTAGGTCTAATTAGGCGCTTATCACTTTAAATCTCGGCACAAACTTAAGGTGACTTTGGTGAAACAAACTTTGTTTCAATGCAAGGTGCTGGTGAATATTGCTGCTGCATGTTGATTTTGGTTTGTAATGGACTGGTTTAAATAAATGTCCAAAAATAACTATAATAATAAGGAGAATCTTCATGGGATTATAGGAGAGATATTTTTTTGTTAGGCTATGCTTTTAGTGAGTTTAGGCTGCTTAATAGGTAGCCTATAACCATTCAGGTTAAATATTTGCAGGTTGTTCTTTAAAACGTACAGTTTTGGACGAGGGGGTGTCACTTCAAATGCTTCGCTGCCAGTAATGGCTAAGTCAGAGTTAGTTGTTCGGCCAAATCTATGCTGTCGTAGCAACAAGATAATCACTTTGTACCTTGCGTGTTTTTGTCGCTCAGTAGTTTAGAACACTCGCGGTTTTGGGGTGAGATGCGCTCCCTTCAATTCGGGCAGCCTGCTTTTTCTCTCCCACTTGTACACGCAACTTGACCTGCAGCAAACCACACCTCTGCTTTCGCGCAAAAGTTAAACACACATACGAGCACCATTGATTTTGAATGAATGGTATTATATTTGATAGTGGCATGAGGATACAATGCACATTACATGAACCGTCGAAACCGCACGGTCCACACACGTTCTGAACCGTGACAAGCGAACGGTTCGGCTTTTTTCCCATGAACCGTGCCACCCCTAGTATTTACTGGCTGCATTCGGTGCCCCGACCACTCCGTTATATGGAGATGGGTGATTCCAATAACTCTGTCCAGATGCGACTTCGGTGGAAAGTGAAACAGCTGAGTAAGTAAAGTTATTTCGTCCCTGAAATAAGTTTTAAATTGTGAAAACGGCACTATTCCTTTAATGACCACTCGGTGAGTTTCAAGTCTTTACAAACAAATGTTTAATGCATTTTAGGAGCTATTGCCCCAGTGTACCTACAGTATTCTGCCGTTGAGTCACAGCAACAACCAAAAATTCTTGGAGCAGCAGCATGTGTCAAAATGTCAATTTTAACCATTGTATTTGATAATAAATGATCTTAAAACAATGCTTTGTGTAAAAAAACGAACTTGTCCTTTAAGATTAAAATTTTGACAAATGCCTCTGTTTCCTACAGAATCACTGCATAGGTGCACAGCTGCAATCTCCAAAAGTGCATTAAACTTTTATTTGTAAAGACATGAAACTCATGAGCGGTCAGTGATGTTCACTGATAGCTGGCACAAAAATCAATTGAGGCAAAACTTCAAAATGAAGTCAAAATAAAAAAAATGATGGAAGTCGCACCTTGCTGTGCATTACTGACCACTCTGTGAGTTTCACATCTTTACAAATGAAAGTTTGATATGTCTGAGGAGAGATTCCTGCTGTGCACCTACTGTATGCAGCCATTCTGTCGGTGGGGGCTTCTATTGGGAGCCTAAGGCCCTGTGATTTCCTGTTTCTACCACATCCACTTGTTTTTGTTTTATGCTCGATTTTGCGCGTTCATGTGTAAGGGTAGGGTGTCCCAATAGTTTCAAGACCAAGGGGAAGTGCTGTTCAACCCTTAAAATTACCCCTTCAACTAGGAGATCAGGGAGGTCAGGTGCAGACTTCAAACAAAGTGCAGGGATGATTACCCAGGATACCTTGTGAATTTACACCGTTAGAGTCCAGAAATTAGTCGAAGAAAGATGATCCAGCTTGAGAAAAGATAAACCCAACATATATTGTCCCACTTAAGCATGCGCATTTAAAATATACTGTATATCTGGATATGTTGTCTGATGCACATGCAAAGAAATTCTGTAGCCTAGTACAGTCAGATCATATACATTAGAAAATCACTCATGATGGATGAAAATATTTATGAGGATCGGCACACTCAACTTCCAAAATAAAGATGATTTATGAGTGCGAGTAGAAAAATCACTGCTAAATAAAAGTAGAAAAAAATGCACTCTCAAACATGTCTTATTGCTTATTTATTGTGACCTATGTCCAATAAATAAGCAATAAGACATGTTTGAGAGTGAGTTTTTTTCTACTTTTTGATAAAAATATTTGGCAAGTGTTTGGAGAGACCACCAAAGTTTTCCAATAATGAATGAGCATGCCTGCATTTACATGAACAGTTATGGATCTGTTCTAAATTCCGGGATGTAATGTTTATACGAACACGGAGAAAGCTGAATATCAATCCTGTGCACATAAGTCAGTGGGCCTATTATCAAGTGAAAACTGTCAGTAGCTCATGTTGTTCCAGTGCGTTACAGAATGGCGCCGGTTAAGCACATGTGCATGAACTGGTGCTCCCATTCTTAATTCAACCCATAACACTTCTCTCCTCATCATTGAGGGGTGTCTTCTTTTGGAGAGGGCTAAAAATCAAGTGATCCATGGAACCTACACCAAAGACACTACGCTGACAAAAAATATGAATGGGCATCAATAGAAAGAGAAAAGGGTAACACTTTACTTGAAGGTACCGTCATAAGCATGACATGACACTGTCCTAACAGTGTCATAAAAATGTCATGTCACAGACATAACTGTGTCACAAACATAATGTCAATGTCATAAACGTTTTATGACTGTTGTCATGAAGTGTCATTCGTTTATTGTCATGACAAGTTGACATTGTTTGGGCTGTCTTCATTATGACAAGTTGACATTAATCAAAGTGACATTACCAAAAGTTGTCTTTGTCATGACAACCTGACATTAAATTTGTTTGGGATGTCCTTATTATGACAACTTGACATTATTCAAAGTGACATTGCCAGAAAATGTCTGTCATGATTTGCACACTGCCGTGCAGTTATATTTCCTCCAAATTTAATTTAAAGATCGATTTGTTTTATTTCTCCTGTCGAGTGTGCACCTGAGTTAGTTGTATATGTGTAGTGTGGGTATGAACTTAATGATGTTTGAGCAGATTTATGTGAGATTTTAGCATTTTTTTACATTCTAAACATTCTCTTGTACACTGTAAAGTAGGCTGTACTGACCTACTGTAATGAGGGGAAATCAGCACTTCCCAGATGGCAAGACATGGCTATTGGCTGCTACAAGTGTATGAAAACATTGAAACTGATGCCTGTTTACACAGTGTCCTGCAAGATGTGTTGCAAGTAAATGATTATTTCACCATTCATGATTTTTTTTTTTTTGCATTTAAATTTTGATGATTGATCTTATGCGCCAAGATTTTACCAAAAATGCAGATTTGCGTTCTGCCTTTGGATTATGTTTACCTTGTGTTGAGTCACATGACATATCACCAGCGGGAAAAGAATATAAAGTCAGCACCTTTTAATCTAATTTTACGACGATAGGGTTTATGGACCATGGTCATTTTCACACAGGTGTTATAAAATTAATTTCTAGACACTACTAAGTCTAAATTTAAGGAAGAAAACAACTTTCATGGTCCTCTTTAAACCAGTGGAATGCTGTTGCAGCAATATTTGCTACATTTTTCTACAATGATTTGACTGGGATATTTTGTCATAAGAAAGAGCAGATAATCACAAAGCCCATTTCAAGTCTTGACCCAATTTTGATGAAATGCGTAGTCACTGTGCCTTTTTAAAAAATGATCTTGCCCAGTCTGAAAATTGAAAATTTAAATCAGAAGCATAGGCATTTTTGAGGAAAAGTACTTCAAGTATTGATCTTAGCCTATATGATTTTTAGGTGCTGAATCCATTTCTGCTGTATAACAATCTGTAAAAGTCACCGTTTAGACATAAACAACAAATAAAAACTGGTGCTAAAAACATATTTAGTGGCATACAGTGACCCCCCAGACACTTAGTAAATCAATTTTGTTTGAAAGATTTCACTTGTCTGAATGACAAATTGCATGTTACAATTGAACTGGCATGCACTACTTTTTTAACCCCTTGCACACCTGCTGTGAAAATCAATGTAATGATTTACATTACAGAATGACATCATCCATGGTAAGGAAGACGATTTAAAGATAGGCTATCTCAATGCATGTTAAATTTCATCTAGAGGATGAACCTTTAGAAAACATATATATTTATGCTGTTTAAACTTCCCTTGTGGATACTGGCCAGAATCTGTCTCCTGTTCACGTATCGCTACTGATTTGTGAACCAAGAGTGCATTTACATTTTGGCCTGAAGGGAAGGTGATTAATTTAAGTATTTTATTAATATACACACCCTCTAGATTAGACATATCATTAACTTACACTCCCATCTTCGAAGTCACACACAAACATTTATTGAATTTAGATTAAAGACACCCTATGCAACATTTTCATGGTCATAAAATCGCTTAAAAATCATTTCTTTGCTTGACTGACCACTTA
>JASCQY010000232.1:21157548-21169168 GCA_030264315.1 Sardinella tawilis
TTGGCCATGTATAAAATTCCGGGACATTCAGTGTCCAGGATTTATTTTATGTTTTTCCGGGACAGACCATGAAAATCCGGTACAATCAGGAAAATCCGGGACGTGTGGCAACACTATAGACAGCCCAGTTACTGGTGGCTTACCTGGTGTATTCTCTTGACCTGACCTTCAATGGAGTAGTCCACAGCACTTGTACGCGTTGTACCCCCATGGCCTGGCATGTCCACACAAATAACATGCACATTCTTTGGGAGAAACTGCAAAAAAATCATCAGACCAGAGCCAGTAAATGCATGTGCTGCTCAACGGGAACTTGAAATCTAGTTTCTAGTCTAGTCACTGTAAGGTGAGCAACACCCCCCCCCCACCCCCATACAGTATGATATGGTGAAAGATGAAAGGTTCAGTCTCCTAATGGCATGTCACGTGTGTAACGTCCACCTCCATGTCACCTTAACCACAGAGAGCCACATGTCCTTGTGGGCGGAGAAGCCGTGCAGCATGAGGATGGAGGGCCTCTTCCCAGGCTGCCCCCGCTGGGCGTAGCAGAAGCGGTAGCCCTCACAGTCGGCATGGGCCACTTGCAGGCCCAGAGCCCTTCTCCAGTACCTGGAGGGGCACACACAGAGCACAGTATTAACACAACATGGCCGGGACTGGACTAAACCTGCGCCACATTTACATCCACTACTGTAAGAATCCTAATGCCATGTGGATGGTAGAATATTAATAACATTATAATAATGCAGCATTAATAATGTATCTAATAATCAATATTAATAATGTATACATACAGGGAAGTGTGATGGTGGAGCAAACACTTTGGTTCCTATTAATGCACAATTGCACATGTATGTGCTGTAGGCTACGTAACGTCCAGTCCAAAATAAATGTAGACTGTGCACATACAGTATTTCAACATTTAAAACCCATTCCGTGACTGTGACGTGTCAGTCCAGGGGGCAACTTACACAAGGCCAGCAGCTCCGAGACTGGAGCCAACAGCACAACCTTTACCCCACATCCACGCCTCAGCAGTTAAAGGCAACACACACAAGCAGTTTGCTAAACCATGATGAGGCTTAATGCATTTGTTCTAGGGCACTTATGAATAGAACCAAATAAATCTTATTTGCAGAAGTGTTTAAAAGCTGTCCTCATCTCAATGAAAGGGTCTTTCTATTCCAAGGCAGACGGAAGCCTTGACATTACCAGTAATACACCTTTATGAGAGCAGCAGGCCACAGGAGAAAGGAGGCCACAAAAGCCAGGATAGGGATGACTAGTGTCCCTCCGGCAATGACAAACATGGTGGTGACATCCAGGTCCATGGCTGTAGTCTTCTGGAAAAAACAACAACAACAACAAAAAACAATCCATGCCATGAACTATAATCATCCCTTTTTGTATCGTAACATTCAGGTCAAAAAGTTTGTTTTAATCCTAACAAAATAATGTGCAACACCTCCATCCAAAGGCTTTTGGGGAATTTCCCTTCCAACTCAAGACAGGTTGCATTTTGGTACATATTTTCAGTACATGTCTGTGACACCAAAAAGATTCTACACTGCTGAACAGACCAGAGGGCAACCATTTGGTGACGCCATCCCTTGTCCCCAAGAGCTGTCACAACTCATACACTCAATCCAACCGGCAACTCACGCATAAACCATGAGCAAATATAACATCAGTGTTTTCTCCTGCAGAACACTGTGCACTGAAGAAGCTTAAATTTAACTGCTGCAAAGCTTCATATGGAGACAAAAATTATTAGGAGGACACACACACACACACACACACACACACACACACACACACGTACACACACACACAAGTTATGACAGATTAGCCCTAACTCTTAAGTGTTGCCAACAACGGACCATAGGTCTTTAAGCCAATGCTGTAATAAGTAGCCCATTTGATCAGTTTATCGTTGCCTTGTTTTAGGCTAGTCTAGTATATTCTAAGACAATGCAAAACGTCTGTATCCAATCGTAGTAGGCTACTGTACACATTGGATGTAAACATCGAAAGTGCATCCGTCAGGAACAGACTTCCAAAGCATCGCTAGCAGCCGGAGTGAGTGAGTCTTGGTTATAATTAACGTTAGATAATGGTGTGAAACAGACGGGAAAGCACTGTGGACCAAAAGCCCACGACAAAAGGCGCTCTTAGCAAAAGTGTTTAATTCGTCGCGATCATTGACATGTCGTTATACTAATTAGGCCTAATTTCAAATTATAAACCCCATTTGTTACAATAAAGTCAATGGCATTTCAATATAAAATCACTTGGGGGCGATGAAATGCATATCTGTCTGCAAGTCCATTTAATGAAATTAAAATCGTTTCGCTCCAGTTGTTTGACTTAAAACGCACGCCATAACCTAAGATAATATACATCCTAGTTGCCTATACATTACCGTGCTGCCAGTCTTGCCCAAGATTAGGCTACTTCCTTTTCAAGTATTCATCGCAGTCTTGTTCGACCACGACCATTGGAAGATTTCAGACTCCAGGAAATTCGTTCACGTGATTCCTTCCTTTTTAAAGGTTGCTTGTGTGTTCAAAGGACCAGGGAGAAAAATTATGCCGACGCAAAAGTGCGCTCCTGTACAAAAACGTCTTGGCTGATTGGCTAGTGCAGTTTCTTCATCACCCTAGCCTAAACTGCTGTTTGTGTTCTTAACCCGAAAAGTAATTCCACAGTAATTCTTTCCAATTACAGTATGTGTAGCCGAGGCTGTGAGAATGCCAAAGCATAGGCTATTTATAACCAGACAATGGCTATGTGTTGACACTTGCCCTTTCCGAAAATGCCTACCTGCCTACAACATACTGGTACTAGTCTACTCCTACTGTGTACTACTCCTACTAACAGTTGCTGTTTCCGAAAAGTCAGTTGGTTGTGCTAGACTAGACTACTGCATGTCCTCCAATAGGCTACACAGTGCAACACACACTGCTGCAATGGCATGACCAGTCCCTGATTAATTAATTAACTGCAGGTGCCCTGCCTGACTGGCTCAAAGTCTATTGAGCCATACACTAGTCCAGCAGGCTTATTCAGCATGGTGCAAGCAAGGTCAAGCTGCCCTTTGCTCAGTCTGGCTGATGAGATCTGCTGGGTCAAATGGGAGGGGAAAAAAACTCAGCAGGAGAAGCAGGACACATCTAGCCTAGCCGTGCTAGCCTCCAAATCAAAATGATTTTGGAGTCTAGGAACTCTTCATTTGGAGGGAAGGCGGGCTAAAAGGTTGTCATTCAAAGCATTCATCAAATCAAATCGTTCATTAGACTCTGCACTTCACAGTGATTCGTCGGCCAGTCGTAGGAGTTGCCCTATGAAGAGTCACTAGACGTCCCCGGCAGAGAATTAGATTTGTTGCCGTTAGGGGCATATAGCGTGGCTAGGCTAGGACACATCTACCTACAGAAATTAGTTAAATAAATAAAGTTTGAATTTCCTTTACAGCCTATTCATAAAATACACATAATGGCTGCTGAAATGAATTTTTATAATGTTTAAATAAACTATTGATGTGCTTTCACAATGTTTGTTTCTACTATTCACTAAATTTTCTGTAAGCTTGCATATGGTTACAAAGAATCATCAAAACTAGACTATTTAAAAGGTGTTTAATAGTATTTGTGTTAGAAATCACGGCATTCCTTCAGTTGTGGCAAAATGTTTGTGAATAGAAACACAAAGCGGAATGCATCGTCAATGCATTTACAGCCAATCGGGGATGAGGTGAGGTCATGAAGGTGGCCTTTAGTTTTGTTGGTTTAGCTGATTGGACCAGTCTATGCAGGTCAGTTGGAGGTTGACTGATCAATCCAGCAGTGTCCAGCCTTTTGGTTGGACATAAAGCATAGCATAGGCTGGTTAAAGACATGTCCAACATAAACCAGCACACTTACCAACATGACCAGTTTCCAGTTATTTCCAGTTATTACCTGTTTTTTTTGTTTTGTTTTAATTGATCGAGATGAAATAACCGTCCAGTAATGTAATAGCTTATTACATTATGGACAAAAAGTTGTTACATTATTGGTTTAGACATTGTGTTACATTATTGGCAAGTTATCATGTTAGCCTATTGGCAGTTATTACATTATTGGCCATTATTACATTATCGGTGGCTACACGCCCCTAAGTGAAATATTTACCCGCTGCAACATATGCACTACCCACCTGTCACTGTAGCATACTCTATGCACTACCATGCTTTTGTATCCCACCCTCATGTACTGTAGCACAACACAGGCCAATAACACTGATTTTCAACAGACTAGAGAAATAAAAACGTGAGGCTCTGTTTAGAGTGTAGAGATATTCCAACCTTTCTCTCTAGCTGCTGTGCACAAAACAATCAGTGCAGGAATAACAGGGACTAGAAAAGTAGTCTGATAGGAAATGGATAGGCCTTCATAGGATAGAATAGGATAGCATTGGATAGATGAGTTACTTATTACTGAAAGCAGGCCTAATTGCGACATTTAAATGGATATGTACAGTAATAGTTGTTTTAGTGACTTACAGTATGCAATGGGCTAAGGGATTTTTTTTAAATCAATATCACAGTAAAACTTCCAACAGAACAAAATAGCCTATGTCTAAGTCTTCATTTCTCAGTTATGGACTCTTGTGCAACACACCTGACTCTGTAGGCTTCGTCTCTTTGCATGAAAACCTATTCGGCCATTGTGTTGTGTGGTCTATGAAACACCGAATTGACATTTCAGGTCTGACCTTGGGCCTGCCTGACTTGGTTCCAGTTTGAACACAATTACTGTGGCTTCCTCCGCGTTTGGTGGGGTGGAGGAGGAAGTTAAGATTTGCTGATAACACCCAAGGATACACAAACAGCAAGCATTTACTCACAGAGAGCATTTACTCACAGCGGCTTGGGCTGTCAGGAGGATGTTGTCTGTTCTCACGCTGCTGGTGCTGAGTGCTGCCTATGGGGCAGCACTGAAGATCTGCTCCTTTAACATTCAGTCCTTTGGAGAGAGCAAAATAGCCAAGCCTGAAGTAGTGGATGTCATTCTACAGGTACTGGACCCCATTCTTTTCATAGGTCTGTCATTTTTTGTGATATCTTGATGCACTATGGAGGGACTTCATATTTTGGCTACTGCTTTCTTCTGTAGAGCTCTTTTTACACGTTAATGATGATGTTATTCTTACCCATGTTTTATCCACTGCTCATACTTTCTGTCTGACACACATGCACACACACACACACGCGCGCGCACGCACACACACACACACACACACACACACACACGCACACGCACACGCACACGCACACGCACACACACACACACACACACGCACTCGCACACGTACACACACACACACACCCACCCAAACACATCTTGTAGTTGAGCTGGAGACATAAAAAGTTGACACATGAATAAATCATCAATGTTGTCTGTCTGTGATTATGTGTGAAGTGATGCCTGTGCTTTTGCAGTGTATTGCTCGCTGTGACATCATGCTGGTCATGGAAATCAAAGATGGTCGGGGGCAAGCCTTCCCTCAGCTGATGACCAGGCTCAACAGGTGGCCTACAGTAGTCTTCTTTGTCATGAGATCATCTGGACATGAATGTCCCCACCACAGAGTCACGGCCTGACCACTCCACTTCTCTTCTTGTGTCTCCAGCAGGTACAGCTCCAGGCGGAACGAGTATGAGTTTGTGATCAGTGAGAGGTTGGGCAGAAAGGCCTACAAGGAACAGTATGCCTTCATCTACAGGTGCTGTACTTTACTTTACAGTACATAGTTTCATTTCTTTAGACATGCCTGGAAGATCTTAGCCACTTACGACAGCGCTGTGATTTTTCAGGAAGAGGTTGGTGTCTGTAAAAGAAGTATACCAGTACCCGGATGCACAGAGTGGAGATGAAGATGTGTTTGCCCGAGAACCTTTTGTTGTGTGGTTTTCCTCACCAAAGACTGGTAAATGGCAAACTAGCAAAAACATGAATTCTTTGTTGAGTCTTGGGATAGTGGGACTTTGTATAGAATGTGATGTACTGTAGCCTATAGGATGCCTCTTGATAGAGAAACGAAAACATTATTATTATTGTATATTTTAGAGGTGAAGGACTTTGTCATCATTCCCATCCACACTGTGCCTGAGGCTGCGGTTCGGGAGATCGATGAGCTTTATGATGTGGTCAGTGATGTCCAGCAGCGATGGACATCCGAGGTACAAACCAGGAGAGCACTGATGTTGACTTCTGGTAGTTTTCTTTGTTTGCTTAAATGCCTATTGTGTTAGTGTAAATGATGGAAAGGTCCAATGGAATGTTGTAATCAATCAGATAGTATTTGAAATGATTAGCAGTGGTGTCTCTAAGGAGCTCTTTATCAGTCAGTCAGTGCCAACAGTGTATTTGTATTGACCATCCTCAGTGTGTGAGCCCTCTATTCGATGGAGCAACATGAGAGCTGTTTAATGAAGTGAAGCAAATCCCTCAACCCCCCCACCCCTCCCCCCTCCCCCCCGCTATGGGTTCAGGTGACCAGAGGTGTCCCTGCATTGCTCTGCTTCTGGTTTCCACGGTCTCACAGATGGCTCACATCTCCTTTCCACAGAACCTGATCCTCATGGGGGACTTCAATGCTGCCTGTGGCTACGTGCCCAAGAGCCAGTGGCCTAACATACGCCTGCACTCTGACAGCAGCTTCCTATGGCTCACCGACAGCACTCTTGACACCACTGTGAAAGAGTCCACCAGCTGTGCCTATGACAGGTGAGCTGGACACCCACCCTAACCAAGATGAACTACTGTATGGTAACTATGAGTTAACCCAAATGAGTGACAGAGAGATGGGGAAGGATGGGGAAATCACCTCAGGTCAGATTTGACCCTGGGTCACTGTGTTCATGTGCATCAGGCCTTAGCCCTCTTGTGGGTTTTTACCACAATTCTTACTATTTTTTTTATTTGACCATGGTTTCCCATTTGTCATGGTTTGCATAAATTTTTGGGGGGTAACCAGCTAAATGGAAAACAATGGTAGTACCACAGCTTCCATTCGTGCTACGGATAAACCAAGGACAGGACCAATGACTATGAGGTACCATAGTGAAACCATGTTTTATCATGGACAGGATCACAGTACTTGAGGTACCACAGTGAAACCATGGTTACTGCATAAAAACCATAGTGAATTTTCATAAGGGCAGTGACTTTCAAAAGCAAACCTGCATTCTGTGAATAGTTCAAACAGGCACGTGTCATCATGATTGCAGTACGGCCCTCAGGGGCTGCAGTCTTCGGCCCATTGGCTCCTGTCACAGATGATTCATTGTCACTGATTCATTGTGAGCGGTGAAAATGTGCTATGTCAGACTCTCACAGATCCCAATCTCACAGTCAGCATTGACTCATGGTGACTGCTTTGGTGGTGGTGTAGCTACAGGTACATCTGCTCTCACACTGCAAGAGTGAAGCTCCAGTCAAGCTGTCTAAGTCGCAGACTCAGCTGCTTTATTGGGATTCGATTTAGAGTGACTCAAATGAGTGCTTTTGAGACAGACAAGAAGAGAAGCTCTAGCGGTTACCATAGTGATGTGTGTCTCCTGTGTGTGTGTGTGTGTGCGTGTGTGTGCAGAGTGGTCCTTCATGGAGAGAAAATCATCCAGGCAGTCAAGGCTGCCTCCCTGGAGGTGTTTGATTTCAGGAGCCAGTTTGGCCTCACCGAGCAGGAGGTTACTTTTTTACCATTCATCATTCATTCTAGCCTACTGTACACTATCTAAGAAAGCATTTCCACTTGGGAAGTTCTAGCAATAGGATTTCATTGCTATTATATAGAATAACTCTTAACAGCATCTGTCTGAATGTACTGTAGAAGTGGACCAGTGAGAATAGCTCAGGAGAACAAGTGCAATCTTACGCATTAGAAACATGTGCAATTGCAATGGGCTCAAGTTCTTTTTCCCCCTTAATTATTTTTCTCTTGATGACCCTTCCTCATGCTCCAGAGGTGGTAGTGATGATGTCTCATCTGTTCTAGGCTCTTGCTGTGAGCGATCACTTTCCCGTGGGCTTCACTCTGAGCTCGGTGCAACGCAGAGGCCGACAGGGTTAACCGGAAGATTTTGTGCTGGGAAATGACCTCTGTCTTTCACCCCTGAGAAGCACTGACACTGCAGAAACGCCACATAAAGCTGCTGTGCTTTAGATGACTGCATCTGTTCTGGGAAAGAGCTTAGGGATTATTTCTCTTTATTGTAAGACACAAGTACAAACTGCAATTTTTCTATGAGATCATGTAATTTTCACCATACTGGGATGAGTGTGTTTTCAAATGTTCCATGGTGGCTCATTTAAACAGCTTAATACTTAAATAGTAAAAACACTGTACTGTATAAGGTGTACTGTATGAGTGTATGGTGTGTCTATATTAAAATGATTTTACTTGAGCACATCATTGAGAAACATCACCATAGTTGATTATCCCAGACGATCAGTTGCAATTGGGACATTAAAAATCCCATTCCTGGCATAAAAAGTGCTCCTTACAATCCCTGATCTTCCATTGGCAGGAGATCTGTAGATTTGGTCATAGTCACCTGGGGAAACATGAACAGTGGTGTATAATGTCTATATACTGTTTTAGCAACATTTCAACATTTATATTCTTTTTTTGCAATGAATGCAGTATTGCCATTCTGTTGTTATACTGTAGTTAACCCAAAAAATGGAATAGTAAACTTGAAAGGAAGTTCAAGTTCAAGTTCAATAATTTACTGCCATATCAGCCCAGTTGATTGGAATTTGTCTTGGTGCAAGAGGGGGGGGGGGTATACACATACATAAAACATAAGGAAGACATTTTCTTGAATCTAAACCCAATGGTTCTCCTATTTCTTACCAAGTCTCCAGCCGTAGTCCCAGGAGGACAGTATAGGGAAGTCAAACTTCTCGTCTGGACCCTTGAGCACACGCCGCTGCAGGTACAGGTGGCGTCCCTTGCCCTCTTTGGAGAAGCCCTTGTAGAGCGCGTCCTTGGTGTCGGGGGTGACTGGTCGCATGAGCGGGGCAGCGCTGGGGCAACGCTGTTGTCTAGCGGAGGCCTCTCTTCTCCTCTCAGGCAGAACGACCACAGGAGGCAGAACAGATTTGGAGACGGCCGGTTTGGGAGGGCCCGGAGCCTTGGGCCGCTGGGAAGTGAAGCTCCTCGGGTAGTCCTGAGCGTACTTCATTTTCCAGGCTAGCCTGGTGTACGCCTCCTTCATGATGAGCTCACGGTAACAGTTCTGGTTCTGGGTGGTCAGGAGGCTCCGCATCTCCTGGCTGGTCAAAGACGATTTAGCCTCTGCTGCCTGTGTTTCTTACTGTCCTGGCCACTGCGCCTAGCCCTCTGCTTTGCTTTTGTTTGCTTTGAATTCACTCCTCTGTGTTGGTATATGCATCTACATCTGTGTATATATGTGTGTGTGTGTGTGTGTGTAGTTGTGTCACTTGTCCCAAGGGGGGTAAGAGGAGCACTGACACAGAAACCCAAGAGGAGGAGGAGTGGCCTCCCCATGGTAACCCAAAGCCAAAGCAGGACACACTGACTGGCCTCTAGTAAATGAGGCGAGGAAGGAAGAGAGTCTCAGATGCCCCCCCCCACCCCCTCCAAGCCAGAGAATGCTGACAGAACAAGAGTTCTACACACTGCGCCACAAACACAAAGCTAGACTCCTACTGAGGCCAAACAGAATAATTTGCAGAGGCATCATGCATGCGCAAATTCATTTGCATGAAAATGTTAACGTTATTTACTTATACTTACCTTTTATTGAAACATTGGAGTACAGTAATTGTAGTTGTTTGACTGAACAATGCTTGTCCCTTTTTGACATAATGCAGTTTGCAGTTACCCATTTTGTCCAGATAGTGGCAGTGAAGTACCTTCTAATATGTCTTTCCTAACTGCAGTTTCCAAGAGCTGGGATCTGGCTGCATTTCAGCCTCAGGGTTCTAATGCGGCGTTTCCCAAACTTTTTTGAAGGGGACTCGCTTTTTTAAATTGACAAATCATGCAGACCCAATTCACAAGATTTTCGAACCCTGTGAAAAATTGTAGTCAATGCAAATGAATATTACATATATTTATTTAATTACATACAGCACCAATATTCATTAATATGCATACTTCAGACCTTCTCACATTATTTCTCTGATTATGTAGCCTACGCCAGAGATTTGACTACCAGAATTATCATCTGGTGACCCACAGGAAGCCCCTGGCCATCCACCTAAGGGTCCGTACCAACGGTTTGGGAACCAGTGGGCTAATGAGTTTGCTTCCACACCAAATTGTGTAGACTACACTTTTCAGCTGAATGAACACCAAGCATTGCTTCTTTTTCCATTTGTGGTTTTATTTATATTTTTTTAAGTTATGACACACAAATTCATTTATTCCAGTTTTATTTTATTTAATAAATCACAAATGTACTGTACATCATCTATTCACCCACCTCACATTAAGGCACAGGGAGATTCTACAAACAGTGAAAAGATTTCCTCTCACATTAAAACAATTCTCAAAAATATTCTTTCAATATTTGCGTATCAAAACTATTATATTTAGGCAACATAAGACAACATAGTTTTATCCCAAACTCTACTTCTTTAGTATTGCGAATTGAGTTAATAGCAAGAGTCCGGTACAGTATGTCCCACCAAAGGCTGAAAGCTAGTCCACTAAAGATGCGTTTGATTTGGTAATGTGGAGTGTATGAACATGTAAAACGCCTCAGTGGCTGCAGAAACACTGTTTGAGTCCCCGGACTGGACAGTCTAGGGCTAGGCAGTGTCTCCGTGAAACATGACTGGCACCGCAGCACAAGGAGGTGCCAGAAGAATGCTCATGTTTAGCCTATATGAGCACGGGAAAGTGTTGCGAAAAGTGAAATCTTACATCACATATTTGGTGGCGGAAATGATTGCTTGCGTTTGATGGATGATGTGCTTAAACTCTGCCATCTACATACTGACAGAAGACAAAGAAAGGACCAAAGTTAAGATGGCATCAGTAGTAAATGAGGGTCCTCGCAGGTGTTAAATACTTCTTTATAAATACATTAGGGCCTGTTCCCAAAGGACAGGCTGAGAGCAAAACATGGAGTGGGATACGGTACGCTTTTTTTTTTTTTTTTTTTTTTTTAACAGAAGCATCCAGTCATCTGTACGTATCCAGTTATGACATGTAGATTACATTGGAGTGCAAATTTGTCGCTTGTATCCTACAGCACTGGGCTTCTGTACGTGGGTTTGGCCGCGTCCCCCCTCCTCGCTCCCGGGGCTCACGGGACCGTCACGTGGAAGGGGGAGCCGGGGATGTGCTCCTCCCCCCACTTCACCGCCAGCACGTAGCTGCCGCGCTCCTTCAGCACGTAGCTGACGTTGTACTGCAGATTGCCCATGTGCTTCACCATCACCTCCTCACAGGGCGTATTGGGCCCGTGGACACCCACCAGCAGCATGTTCTTACCTGTGCACACACACACACAAACACACACACAGTTAAAGGAGAAGTTTGGTGTGAATCAATCCATAGCCCTGTTGTTAGAGGTCACTGAATGCTGTCTGTAGCAAAA
>JASCQY010000232.1:21184077-21200838 GCA_030264315.1 Sardinella tawilis
TCTGCTCTGCAATGGGCAGACTGAGTGCTGGACTGGGAGAGTGTTTGCACTGTGCAGGCAGCAGGCACAGCTCACTTGGAACCAGCGACATAACCGATAATATCTTCATGAAATCAATGAGGAAAACGAGAGGCACTTCAAACATCAAAGCCAGTCTTTAATGAAACGGGCTTTAGCGCTGACCCATAAGTACACACCTGATTAAGGCAAACTCGAAAAAGCACAACAAGAGGAAACGCCAATGTTGACTTCATAAAGTACCTTGTATGATTTCCAACATCTCAAATCATATGTTTTTTTTATTATCACATAAACTGAGTCCTTTACAGCTCTTCCCATGACCTACCTGGAACACAGGCATTTCTGTGGAACCAATTCCACACAGATTTAGGATTAGAAAATGAGCAACTCCTTGCTGGATTGCAAAAGCAGTAGATCTCATCTACATGAGATAGCAAAGCAGGAGCATGATACATTACAGATGTCTGTGCACCAATGGGAGGCTGATCCAAAGTTATGTCTAAACATTCTGACAACGTTTGAGCTATGGCACATGCTCTGTGTATCCACAGGATATTTTGTCTTTGAGATAAGAGAGAGTTTGAGGACCGTGATTACTCTAGCGGTGACGTCTTAAAGACGGCCCAAGGAAGACTGGAGTCTTGTGGCAACTGGCAAATGTTGGGGGAATTCGTCAGGCCAGACATCTGCTCAAAAGATTCATTGATAAGCGGTCACCAAAATTATTGTCCAGCACAGGTCTATTTATGAGGGAGATCAGGAAGTAGGGCAAAATTCATTTCTGAGGTAGGGCATGTTCCTGATTGGTGTGTGTGTGTGTGTGTGTGAGTAAGAGAGAGAGAGAAAGAAAAAGACAACGTGGACAGCGTGGCCAGTAAACTGTGGCCTTATGACCCCAGACACCAAGTGTTTGCAGCATGTGCTGGATTATAAATTCAGATGATGAGCGCCTCCGTAGTGATGAGCTCAGTGATCACCAATGGCTAAATGGCAGCCACTAGGAGCACTGATTCCACTAAAGCAGCGCAGAACCAAAGTGAGCAGAGAAAAAGTAGACCAGGGAATTAGAAAGGAAAAGGCAAATGGAGTAGCACTGCATAGGCCTACAGTATTATGGGGAGGACGAGCTAAGGCATCCTAATCAGAAAATCAGACTGGAGTCTGCCAACACTGAAACATCGCTGTGATACAGCGGAATCCATTTGATTAAGCAAAACTGGAAGTCAAGTATTTGCCTAAAATTACACAAACTTCACTACATTATTAAAACAGTACAAATTATTCCAAGTTAAGGAAAGCCATCTTGAAGCAGCTTATATGCACACAGCCTTGCTACTTCTTGCTTTAAAACAAGACCTCATGCATGAACAATGAGGCGTGGTCAGTTTCGCAATCAGAATGAATTCCTTGTGAGAAGTGTTTATCAGTACTCCTGAGTGATGAATGTGTGGCAGCGTTAGGCCTTATCAGCGATGGAGTAAGTTAAGATAACCCAGGCAGGAGGGGCATGAAAGGGTAAACTTGAGGCAGTGGATTAGCTCAAATGTTCTCCTAGTCCCTTATGGCAAAGGCAGGTTCCAGGCAAATAGAACCACACGCATGCGTGCTGCTCACACGCCCCCAAACAGCAGAGATACACTGCACTGGGCTTTAGTGCCTGAGGGCCCAAATGTATGCTTCATGCGTCAGCCTTTGAAGGCTCATAGTCCAATAGTCCCAGCCCATGGAGCTAGGCTAGCAAGGTTAGCAAAGCACTGGAGGGGGAGGTCTTGTCCTTGTTGCTAACGACTGAGGCAGGCTGACAGGAGCAGTGACAAGCAAGAGTGCTCGGCAGAGAGTGAACTCAGCCATGCAAAGTATCGATGAAACTGGGTCACTGAAAAATATCAAACAATGAGAATTAGCCCATTTATTTTGGGACCATAAAACAGCCTTTGAATCCCCAAAATAGCTTTGTGAGTCTTTATCACATGCACTATACTAGTGTGCAAGAGTAAAAAGTCATGTGTTTTGAGGATTTCACTAGTAGCGATAGGCTAGATGCTAAGCACTAAGTAAGTAATTGTCTGTGCATGTTCTCACATACCACAGATTTAGTCAAACAGAAGGTTAAAATGATAGTGAAAATCATTTCTTATCGATATCTTAAACATCTGTGAGTCTGAAGCCACAAGACGTGGGGACCATCAAGTGCACTGCCTTACTTGTTGTGAGCAGTAGTCATGGTAACCAAACAACTGACACAACATCGATACTTGAAGCCAAAGCCAAAGGGAGGGGCAGGGCAGGACCGGTTCCAACACAATGACTCTTATCATTGACTAGCTACACTTCATGACATTCTCAGCGCTTAGCAGGGCCAAAAGGTAGCTTGAACCAAACAGGTGCAACACAGTGTGGCTGGGCCCAGAACATTCAACAGAGCTCACCAACTGGGCCTAAGAACACCTACTTTTCCCTTTACATCTGCAGAGGCCATAATAGGTGTGACATCCTAGATTTCCACTCTGTGTAGCCGTGATATTTTTCCCCTTCAATGTAGGAATGCTAAAAGCTCTCAAAGCTCGTAAAGGTTGCACTAGACAGAGGTGTCTGTGTGTTTATATGGTATGTGCACACGCTTGACCCAGTAGTGAGAAAAGCAGTGCCCGGGGTTACTTGTAGAATCAGCTACAAAACGGAGCCGCAGATACACAAAGCTCTAGATAAACAAAGCAGGAAATCACAGATACCTTCAGCCCTTTGGAGTGTTGACACATACCTGTTTCCGCTCATGAGTCAAACTAGTCTTCTCCAATCTGTGTGATGATCCATCACCCCTTCACTGTCTATCAACCATGACACATTTATACAGACCCAGAGCTAAACAAAAACTTGACACCTGACTCAGACGTGACAAGTGACAGTAAAATCTACTGTAATCACAATGGTCACGAGTTGTGCCTAGACTAAAGATTAGCAACACGTTTAACCAAAATGGAATTTGTTCATTTCCAAATATCATTTAATTTCCATAGATAATCGTCTTGTTTTCATTCACCCACTGAGGGGCCTTCTCTTCTCTGCACCCGAGCCCAGGGGGGTTAGAAAAGCAGGAGGGAAGAAGGGGACGGTTGGGGGGGGGGATTAAAGAGTGAAGAGGAGATTATGAAATAATTCCTCATGGAACTCCCACACAGCCATTCCAGCTCAAGAGCATGGACAGAGATGTCAGCCCAGGACATGCCATGCCTGGCCAAAACACACAGGCAATCTGCTCAGCAGCCCATTCATCTCCCTCACTTGTACAATAAAAGACGAGATCCGACTGAATGCAAACCGCTCCCTTGTCTGTCTCCACCCAGGCCTGCGAAGGGAAGGATGAGCCACAGCCGCTCATGACGGTGAATAAAAAGCCCTGCACAAGCATTTGCTGACTTTCATCTACAGATCATTCCACTGATGAGCCAGCGGCAAAACTGAGAACAAAATGCCTTTGCTTGGGATTCATTAGATCCTTGTTTTGTTGAATTGTTTTTACCCAAATTAGTTTTTTTTTCTGAGATGCATACCATATATGTACAACGAATGCCAAACTAAAGCTTCCGGCTAACTGTTTAGTTAGCATAGTAAAAACTCAAAGAGCCCACAATAGAAACAGTGCATCTTGTCAAGTGGGCCTATTGATTGGGATTCATCCACAGATTCACAAAAGTGTCCAAATCTACCCAGCTCCAAAGACAATCACACATACCCGTAATGCACTAACAACTCCAAGCTCACTTTCAGGACAAGCATTTCCTGCAAGACCTACAAACTTTCAGATGCACATAACAAACATAACAAACATAACAAAGGTTTTTCATGTTCCTTTATGGGCACCGCACATATCCCCTTTGTACCTGTGCATAGATTCCTGAAAGCACCTGTTCGTAAAACTGCAGGATCCTGTTTTTAACAAAGTGCAAAAAACCTGAAGACATTTACAGTATGCCAGACAAGGCAAGCATGTGCACAGCAGAAGCCCAGAGTCATGCAGAGCCCGCAGCTGAGAGGTCACGCCACCCTGCCCTCCCTGCCCGCCCAGCCTGCCCCCAGCCGAAACTCAATAGCATGCAAGAGCTGTCTGAGGATAACGAAGAGGGGCTTTAATGGTGAGTGAGTGAGTGAGTGAGTGAGTGAGTGACAGACAAACAGAGCAGCTTTTGTTCAGCAGCACACCTAATGCACATCCAGAAATAAAGAGGGCCGCCTACAGTACACCGTGGGACACCCAATTTCAATGTTACAAAACCCACAGGCAACATTGTCGATTGTTGATTCACAGTGAACTTGTACTGGCAAAAACTCCTCTTGCACTACTCCGCCTACATACATGACCCCCCCAAAATTTGAATTTGGGGGAAATTATATTGATTCATCCTCCCCCCATCTCACATTGGTTACTTCCTGTGGTTTTTACACATTAGCTCAGCGCTGAAGTCATAACTCAACAGCTGGCTGAAACCACATGAGGTTCCATCTAAGTGATCTGCGAGATAATTACTCCACTTGCCTCTCAGAGCAGCACGGGAACACAAATGGGATTGATTGTTGAAACCCCTGCGCAAAGTGTTCACATGGAAATGTTTCACTTCAACCTTCATTTGCACAAAATGTGTAGAAAACTTGTCAGCACTTTACAAAGCTTGCCTTAGACACACTACATGATCCCAGTAGGCTTTTCACCATCAACATACCAAAGACACAGCTTACTAATCACAGTTTCTTTCACTTGTGCATGTTGATGGACTTGACTGACCCTCTGCGCGAGGCACTAGTATCTCTCTGAGCTATGTTCTAGCTCTCTGGAGCTCCATCCCTAACACACACACAAAAAGAACAATGGGTGACTCATGCTGTGCACAGCACAAAGAATAGAAAAGCCAATCATTAAACAACTGGCCCCCGATCAGGAAAGGTGTCATATCTGGCTGGTGTGTCGGTTCCTCTCCCAGGCTGAGACGCTATTGATGACCTCATCAGGGACAGTCTGAGAAAGGCCCCTGTGGGATTGTACCTAGCGATTGAGCGACATGCTTGGAGCATGAGATCATCCCAAGCACTTCTCAGCCAACGCCAGAACAGACCCAGGGCCCTGAACAAAGCAGTTCACCCTCAAGCCCCTATTAGTAGTCCGGTCAGGCCATTCCCAGCTATGGCTCTGACACAGCCGTGGCCAAAGCCATGCAAAACAGACATGAAACCATCTGGAGAACAATGACAATAATGCCAGATTACACACATGCACAAACACATAGAGAGAGCGAGAGAGGGAGAAACACTACCCCCTCTGAGTCGTACTGGGAGCCAAGAGGCGGGGGTGGATTACGAGTCATTATGGATCTCTGCTTAGCATTGCACCCAGCTCTGGACATCAGAAGAAACAAGCTGGCTACAGCATGGAGTTCCTGATCTCACCCCAAAAATCTGCATTCCAAATCCTAATGGCCCCCAATTAAAAGCCATTAGACTAATACCTTTTGCTCAAATTACTGCATATTTACATCGTTAGGCATTTTACTTGCTAGCAAAAGAAAATCCAAGGGTAAGACGAGGAGGATCATGGACTGAGAAAACACAGCACATGGAAAAACTCAAGTTGTTTTATAGCACCAAGAGCAAAGGTTTGCACCTGGGAATTCTGTTGAACTTATGGCTTTGGAGCGTATGGAAAGGCAAGGAAAGCCAGGAGCTTTATGTGTGTCAACTCCAGCAACACTTGTGAGACTGCACTGGCATGTAGCAGTGCTATTGACAGGCTGTTCAGTAAGCCCCCTGCTCCATCTCCACTTTTTGCTTTGAACTCCCATTGAACGGGAGAAATGAAAACAACGGCACCACCCTGCCAGACTTGTTTTCCTGGCCCAGAGCTGGCCCAGAGCTGGCCTTGCAGGGCCTTTCCAGCACCTCCAGCCTCCCCTGCGGTCACACCGTGCCCCTTGCATCAGGACGGGAACATCAACTCCCTTTCATCTCTGCTGGAGTGCAATTCCCAGGAACGGCGATGGTTTTCATTTGGGATCTCCACTCCTCTTCATTACGGCACCGTTATTTCAAGGCCATGACATCACTCCTGCTGAAAGCGTATAAGATGTTCCCATTTAGTTGCTGGAAGGCCACCAGATGGTTTCTATGGTTTATGGCATAAATCTCAATTACACACTCCCAGTCACAGGAGGAGCTGTGGGGGCGTCTGGAGGAAGTGCAGGGCTTTGGGGGGTGGGGGGTGAGGGGGGGGGCTGATAGCCCCAGACACAGCTCCGCTGGGGCCGTGACGACGGCGATGGGAGAAGTTTGGGCCAGTCTAAGTGCAGAGCTTTGTCACTACTTCAGCCTGCCTGCAGAGCCCTCAACCTTTGGAGGAGGTTCCTCATCGGTCACTGTGTGAGGATTAAAAAGAAACTGGAGAGCACCAATCATCTCCTGAGATAAACACAAGGCCCATCAGTACTGATGCTGCTGTGCTTTAAAGGAGAAGTCTGGTGTGAATCTGTTGTAAGAGGTCACTGAATGCTGTCTGTAGCAAAGAGAATGAAAAGAAATGATGCAAAATAGGCTGAGTAACAAGCCAATAACTATTGGTAACTGAATGGAGCATAGCAAAATGAAACTGAAAGTAAGTCACTATGCCCCATTTACTTAGCGTTAGTTTGCCGGTTCATTATTCAGCCTATTGTATGTTATATCAATTTTTTTTGTTCTTTTTCCTATAGACAGCATTCAGCGACCTTGAACAACAAGGCTATGGATTGATTCACACCGAACTTCTCCTTTAATACTCCCTCCTCACCATCCAGACAAGTGTTTCAAACACAAGCCCTGGACATCGTCCTTCTCAATGGGCTCTTGTAGTAGGAGTGCATGTGGGACGGATGGGTCTCCAGACTTCACTCGACTCCCTCGGTGCGTCTGAACTGGCCAGAGCTGGAGAGCTCGTAAGGGAGCTGGGTTAAAGAGGGAAGTGATTAACATCTTGCCTTTAACTGATCCCTCTCTGCTCTCAGCTTCCTCTGCACTTCTAATTGGTACCCTCTGCCACCACAGAGCCTCTGGCTGCCTGGCCAAAGGGGAACCTCAGGCAGTCAGCCGCTGAGTCGGTCCTCCCAAGCATTTACCTCATCCTTTATTCACCACACAGACCAGGGCCGCATTCCAACATGCAGCTCCAGCAAGGACTTTTAGCAACAAGCACACGCGCAGCCTGGTGAACTACATGACCCAGCAGAGAGCTCCACATCCACCTCCATTAAAATGTAGTGTTTTGGCTGGGACAAAAGCCATACTGCCGAAACAACTACACCCTGCTGCAAACGGCTAAGGCGTATAGTGGCCTGACAAGGAATGATGGAAACACATAACTTGTTGGCCCCGGACAACCAACTTGCTTGCAACAATTATGAGGAGCACCATGAAGTCACAAGCTCCAGTATTTCAGTAACCAATGCCAGTATTTCAGCATCCTCCTTGAACTGCATGAATGAGACCCCCACTGGCTAACAATAAAAAAACAAACAAAAAAGAAAACAAGACAAATCCAGACTTTGTTGCTGCAGTATTTCTGTGCGCAACTTCATGTGGCAGTAATGGCTTGGCAGAGAGTGAGTGGCAGACCTTTCCCGAGGGGTGTTGTGTTACGTACTGTGTGCTGGCTATACAGAGAGCTCCTCTATGTAGCTACAGGTAGGTGTAACCCCAGAAGTCCCCTTTGTGAGCGCAGGCAGGGTGAATGTGAATAGAAAACAAGCAGAAACTAGCCTAGCTTTCAGACATGCGGGGCGTAATGCATAACCTCACCACAGCCCTTTGTGCTGCACAGCTGACTGATGGCTCTGATGGACAAAGGGCGCTTGCTTGGTCTGGTCTGTTCATCATTTGATGCAACCTCTACCCCTATTACTTAAGAAATTAATTTCTTAAACTTGAATTTCTTAAAAATCAAAAATCATAAAAACAGGCTACATGGCATTTTATTGTTACATTGCATTGTAGTCTTAGGGGTGTGACAGAGAGAGGAAATGCTATGTGCTTAAAGGGCCAATGTATACACACACAGACTCCAGTAGAAATGCTTATGGTCAACAAATGCTGAAGAGGTGCCCTCATCATAGAGAAGGCATCTGAAAAATGTGTACATCTGTGAACAGTTCCAACTCAGGCTGTTGGGGAGGGGCTTCTGTCAACAAAGTTGATTACCTCATTGTGGAGAGCGCATTTCAAGAGGAGCCTTTGAACAGATAGTGGGACAGAACAGTAAAACATTAACTCTTTTTGTCAACAACCCATTGACACAGTTCAAAAACCAGCCAACACGACAACCAGCCAACAAAGCTGAATGTCACCAACAACCTGGCACGGTCACCAGGCTGATAACTCTACACCAACCCACGGTGAAACAGGGTTGCTCATCACTGATGATGTCCAACAGTGGAGCTGGAGAGTGTTGAGCTCTCTGACGCCAGCTCACATCCACACGTGCTCAGAGCAGCAGTCCAAATCCACTTGCCCTGCTTTGGTTGCCATAAAAACCCAGCAGCTGCCCTGGCCTGCCCTTTCTCCCTTCGCTTTTTAAAGAGGAAATCCAGCCGCTGCCAAACCCGGCCAACAGAATCTGGTCAGCAGCGCTAAGGTAATGGAAAGAGCCAAGTGATGGGGAAAGGGTAGGGTCAGTCAGATGAACGGAGGAAAACACTGCACTGCCCACACACACACACACACACACACACACACACACACACACACACAGATGATGGAAGAGAGGGGAAGTGAGGTAAGATGTAGGTCTGCAAGTCAGGAGGATGGCAGTGAAGTGAAGGCAGAGGGCTTTCTAGGCAGACGTCCCCTCTCTGGCTCATACCTTCCTCCATCTGAAGCCGTGCGTGACGGTGAATATTATTGTTGAGGGCCAATGCTATGGTAACGTAGCAATGTTTAGCTGAGGAAAGAGAGGGAGGTGCTTGGCCCTTCCCTTGGAGACGGTTCCCCTGCTCCCTCCGCAAGGGCACAGGTAGGGTAGAGGAATCCTCCAACTCTCTCAAACAGCCAGAAGGAATGGGAACATGAAACCATGCAAACCAGATCCCAATGCACACTCTCCTTGCTTCTGCAAGAGTCTGGAACGGTGTGACGACATACTGTAAGGTCTGTCACCCGATACTGAAACTGCGCTTGTTATCCCAGGTAGACAAGTGAAAGCTTCACTCGAGAGAATAAGGATAGTATCTGTTCTACTTCTGTGACGCAACCCTCTGTAGTGCACACTCAGCAATGGGCCTCACTTAAGTCACAAGGCCTTCAGGAAAACTGGTTATTATTAAGGGCCTGACAAACTGGGTAAACATATTTCATCCTCCAAAGTCACTGAACAATGCTGAAGTGTGTTGCAATCATACGGAGAGGAGGGGGAATAACTGCCGATATGAGTCAGAATTTCACGGCTGTGCAGACAATTCCACCGCTGCATAAGTAAGAGCAAAAGGCTCTTCCTGTCTTGAGCTTTTCCGTGTACTGCAGGAGTCTTCTTGTGCTTCTGGCTAAAGAGGCAAAGACAGGTGGGGCCTGCCTGTCTACTGCTGGCCTGCTCACTTCCACTTCCCTTCGCTCGGCTCACAATGAAGTAAGAGTGAGACAGACCAGTGTGGCCTACTTGAGAAGCATCCAAAGAGGGGCACAACACCACTCACTCTCTTAGGGAGCATTTCCAGCAGATGGATGACTGGGGCTGCTAAGGCGGGGGAGCATCAGAGGGGCGCCATCTGACCCCGACTGAGGAGAGGAGAGACTCCTCAAGCAGCATGCATAGGAGGCAGGACTACATGATCCAGGGACAACCACTGGACCGGAGTCAACAAGTGAGCTCAATAAATGAGCAATCAACAACACTGCATAAATGGACAAGTGAGACGTAAATGCACTCGTGTGTGTGTATGTGTGTGTGTGTATGTGTGTATGAGGGGCGGGGGGTTGAAGGATTCTGGTGGTCCTTTACAGGGCTGGGCTTAATGAGAATGCCAGAGCACTATGACTCGTGCACATGATGGGGCCTCTTGCCTCTCCGCTCTATACCCAGGAGAACAGAGACGGCCAAGAAAGAGAATGGGCCCTCTTGAAAATGGAGCATGCTGCTCCGCTATTCCTCTTGTGCGTGCATGTGTGTGTGCATGTGTGTGCATGTGTGTGTAAGAGTATGCGATAAAGTCTCCCAGTTTACCATCCTCACACATAAAAAAAGAGCACACACATAATGCTACAGGTACAAATCCGTAAGCATCATACTAAACTAATAATGGCTAACTAATAAACTAAAACTGTCAGGTAGAAATGGAAGTGGTGAGGAATACAACAGCAGCAGTAAAACTTGACAGCAAAAACTCTCACTCTCACAGCCAGGAGGGATGAGCACATATGAATGGCAGTGGTACAGTCTGATGTAGCCTTTTTTCCCCTGTATTTACAAATGCCTGTGCATGCTAAAGTCAAGGGCAGACCGATCACACAAGACTGCTTCAGTCATGACTTTTTGGTTCCAGCACCTTCCATCACATAAAACAGTGCACACAGGTAATGTATAGCCACGCCTTCACTGTTAGACGGTACTACAAAAGGCCCAGACGACTTCCATTCCGCTTCCAAACTTCTTAGAGGGAGCACCAAGGGGGTCAGGGGCAGTTAAACATTAAGCTGACCTACATGGAAGCTCTCCCAAGGAGAGAAACTTCTAGTCCGTTTCAAGCGGGGCCATTCCCAGGTGATGAAGTCATAAGGCATGTGGGTGAGTGACCATCCTGCTCAGTCTCCTCCTGTCTGCCCGACCTGCAAGGGGTCTCCTCATCACCACCCGTCTGGATTGACTTGACAAGGAGGTACAAGATCTCACAGCTCTGTGCCAGCAACCACCACCCACAATCCCACGTTGTTCTGCTTGAGAACTTCACAGGAGTGGCTTTTTGCTCTCTTCACACAGATTCAGCTGCACATGAAACTCTCCATTGTAAGTATCTTCAGAGTATTCTCACACCAAAATATGTCATTTGAGAGGCAAACACAATGACCACCAAAGACAACGGCCCATCATGCTGACCCAACGCAATCTGCTAGACATCCTCACCATTTCTTTTGGGACAAAATATCATTCTATCAGAATTGGATTGAGTCAAATAAATTTTCCTCCAGTAGTGGTGGAAAAGTTCTATTATGCGTTGTAATTTTTACAACAGCTCGGTCCAGTCCAGCTCTGCTTTCAATTCTGACTGGATGGACTGGAATGGCATTCCAGAGTGAGGAGGACATCCCAAGACATCCGTAGTCAGACTCATCACTGCTAGTGAACACTTGGCATTTTGTATTGACTTGTCTGACGGCAATGTGCGAGTGCTTTTCCTTCAGTGATGTGCCTCTTGGTGACAGGAGATGCCGAAACTGAAGACTGAAACTAAGTTGTGGGGGGTGGATGAATGAAATAATATAGCATTTGACTTACATGTACAGTACATTGATGATGTGATGAAATGGTAGTGGACACTGAATCAGTTTCAATCTCAAGCTAAAATGCATGGGACTACAGGGGCAACATTTTTGATGAAGCCATTCTGAGTGGCTCACTATTATTGTTTTGAAGATTATGAAGCAAAACTATTTCTTTACTCTAATTAAGTACCCTACATTTTAATTCTGCCAGTGCCTCTAGAAAAACATGAGAATACAAGCCTTCAACTTCCCAGCTTTAAAAAATCCCGAAAATCCCAAATCACCAGGGGTGCGTCACCCAAAAGCATAGCTGCCAACTAAATCATTGCCCACTGCCAACCAACTAAGTGGCTAACCAACTAGTAAGCAACTCTGGTTTTGGGAAACACTCCCCTGGTTGGGTAAGGGGTTTAGATCGATACCAGAGGCAGGCGAATGGGCTGGTAGCACAGTCAAAAATCATGAAAAAGTGGAAGAAAACTCATTACTTCTTTTTGTTCATCTTTTATTATTAGCCATCAATAATTTCTGGAATATTCAATAGGAATTTTATAGGAATTTTTAGTAGCAATGGTCATAATCAGGTTAAGTTTGATCTTTTTGTCCTTTTTCATTGCAGCTCATCTTTGAGCATACTGGGGACATTAGAAGCAAAGCTTATTTAAACACAAACCAGACCTAGTAGTATGGGCCCTTAACTGCACCCAAAGCATTTGACATTTTCACAAATGGAGCTGAGGTTAGTGATGTAATGCAATCAACAATTATCACGTCATACAAGCCACTATTGCCTCCCATGTCACCTCATAGAGGACTGGCCTTCTTCTCATTAGCCTACAAATATAGCTACAAGCTTTGGAGGAGAGAGCACTGCGAGCGCCTAACCTAAGCGCCTAACCATGTCCACAGACTTCATTCACTCTCTTACAGCCATACTGTTCACTTATTCCAGTGAATTATGGACATTTTTTCTGTACAACTTTGGAAAGTTTGGCCCACCAGCATCACAAGTGATGACTGCGAGTCTGACTCAGCTTTAACCAAGGAGACTCAAAACCAACATCACGAGAGCCACCTGGCTATTTAAAAGACCTCCGAAGACCACAGCCTTTAATAGCCATGTAGTTTGGAATGGCAGTGAAACATTATTAAAATGCTCTACTGGTGAATAATGTTCATGTCCTGAGTCTCTGGTGCTAGACAAACAATAGCCCTACTGGGAGAGACTCACAGTATACGACACGAGCAGCTCCTGCCTCACACATGTGCTGTGTGAATGGACCATTATGGTCCCTCATGGCCGAGTGGAAAACCTGGTTATTGATCACCACTCTTGCCAAACACCAGTCTATATTTATCAGGCACTAAAGGCAGTAAAAACAGTATGGAGGCAGACAATGGACAGGAAGGTTGTATCACTCAGGATGTGTCTGTGTAAATCCTCACCCGCTCACCCCTTCCATGCTCTTCCTGAGTAAACAGGACTGGACTGGAGCTCTGAAGAGGGCCGTTTAGACATTGTTACAGTACATGGGCTATACAGGCCTAGCCTACTGGATATTTACCTGTTTTAAACGCCACTCGAATCTTATTTAACTACTTTAGATCAGTGTAATGTAGGCCAACAATAAGGCTACTTCAATAACTGTATCTGTGACTAAAGCTGATTTTTCAAGATTTTTTACAAGGCCTAGCCAAGTTTTTCAGGTAACTTAACTGAATTTCAAATTTCAAGTAAAAAAAAAAAGAACAGGCCATTCTGTACAGTCCTAAAATAGCTCTTGTGAAAACTTGAGATTATGTTGTCAAGGTG
This sequence comes from Sardinella tawilis, assembly GCA_030264315.1. Classification (NCBI taxonomy): domain Eukaryota; kingdom Metazoa; phylum Chordata; class Actinopteri; order Clupeiformes; family Clupeidae; genus Sardinella; species Sardinella tawilis. The sequence goes on from JASCQY010000232.1 coordinate 21,197,396, forward strand.
CTGTTTGTCCATGTTTCCCCCTTTGTGTAAAATTCACAGGTCAACCTGGCATGTTTTCCCTGAAGCTAAGCAAGATAAGCACTTGCATCATCTAGCTTTTCTTTCTGAGACAGTGTGTAAGCCTATTGACTCAAGCACATCACTCTGCATTGGTCTGTGAAGGTTTCAGGTGTGTCTCTGTTCCAAATTAATTTCCTGTAGGCTATTGGGCTAGATGTTGCAAACATTTGGTAACCTGCTCACATGGACAACCTGTCCTGTTCAATCAATTTACAGTTCATCTGGTCTAGTCTTTTGACAGCATAGAACAAGCCAAAAGTCCCAGATGATTAGAGGGCCAGGCAGTATGACTACCTCAATGACTTCACTAGGGTAAGGAGGACACAGGTTATGAAGTGTGTGCATGTTATAAAAAAGTACATTTAAATACCACATGAAAGAAAATCCTGAAAGACAAAATAGCTAGAAGCAGAAGGCTATAGCCTAGTCTATCTTCATTCTGACCGTGGTAACCTTAGGCCCAAATAGGACAGATGGAGAAGAGGCCTACTTGGGCTGTAGCCGCCCTACCTGGATGTTCCTGAAAAACTGAAGGTGTGCAGGGGCTGCCTAACGTTAATTTGGCGAATGACACTCCCACAAAATTATGTCAAGGCTAACATTCTGTTGACTTTACCATCAAACTTCATCATACACCACTCATGAGGTGTATAACTGTAATTGTATCTAAACTGGCCCAATGACGCGGAAAACAACCCAAACAATTAAAAAGGAAAATTCGGGAGAAAATTGGGTTACTTACCGATTGACACCAGACGAATATTTTCGCGGTCCAAAAACTCAAGTGCGACAGAGACATTTTCCAGTTTCATCTGCCTGAAAGTGGGTCTTGGGTGGTATTTTCTATACATCTTCTTCTGGCTCAGGACTTCCAACAGTGCAATAAGCCTCAAGCCGTCGCTCAGGTCGATTTGCAGGTCTGCTATCCGCTTGTTAACGCACTTCAGGTGCTCATTGCACCAGCGAGTGAAGGTGTTCTGCTGGATCTTTTTCCATGGGGCGTCATCGGCCAAATCTTTCTCTGTCGCCGGCATACTTTTACCTTTGTGTAACTTTATCTAATTCTTCTGTGAGGCTGGTTATGCGCACGCTGCCAGTGCCGAGGTGCGTTTGAACTGATCTGGCTCTCACAGCCCGGAGTAGGGTTTTTGCTTGCTCGAAATGACTGCGCCTGCGCAATGTTCCATTGAGAGGAAAAGTTGGATGACGCCTGTCTACATAAACTACCATGACCGTTCGAGACTAGAAACAAAGTCAATTGCCATCGCCTTTATTTTCATATGAACATGAATGTTTCGTGCAACTTCACACATGATAACGTAGACTACACTTAACTTTTTAAAATATTAAAATTATATTCTGCGTCTATTAACACGTATATTATTTGGTTACTATGAATTAAAATTGTACATGGGCCAAGCCTATATTATGTTCAGTTATGATTTCAGTTGAATTTATTCCAAACATCAACCCAGTTTGTAAAATCCCACCTAGGACAGACAAATATGATGCGGCACATCAATCAATCACTAGTGTCTATACTGTAAGGTTATTTGAAACAAAAAAAACGTTTCTTTTGTTTCAATAAGAGTGGACCACACCTTTGACATGCCCAAACTTCCTGACTTTACATCATCTGTCCCCGCCTATACTGACAATTTTTTTTTCCCATTGGATAAACTCATTTGTCATGTTTCTCTGTTTCCAGCGCGCTGGAGTCATGACTTGACTGGCATGATTCACTCGGGTGGGTCAGCATTGCCTCATGCTTTCAAACAGCACACACGGAGCGGATAGGCCTACCACACCTTCAGCAAGACACAAGCTATTTGCCTCTCAGGGATTTTGAAATAAGCTCTCAGGCAGCACTGGAGAAATGTTCGAAGGTTGGTGAGAGCTTTAGTTCTTGGCTTGCAAATGAATTTTCACTTGAGCTTGTAAGTAGACTAATATCTCTAATAAATGTTGACCTAATTCCTAGTAGTGGACTATAAAACTATTTGAACAAAACTGGGGGAAAAGCTATAAGAAGAAATGCACAGTATGTTTCCTCTATACTGTATCATCCTCCTCTAGGGCATGCCCACACATCATCTGCACTTTGTCCGCCTCTGTAGTTTTGCACAATGAGCACATGGACGTAATTAAAGAGTCTGGCAGCCAAGAAGACACTATCTAATGACTCAACAGTATTCTGACACATCGTCTGGCTCGGCCCTCCGCAAGACAGAACTATGTGCTCATCATGCCCCAATTCACTGTCTCGTCTCCCCTACGGTAGAACACCTCGCTGAGTGCACGAGGAATCCTGATGGTGACTCCCCCCGGGCCCTCTTGACTTGAGAACACCTGTCAGCCAAACCCCGAGCCTGCCTGTGTCATCCCCTCTGTCTATCTCAAAGGCTTAAAGATACAACAGCCAATGACAGAAGGGTCTGGGGGAAGATTGGTGGGCTGTGGCTCAGCACCATTGTGACAGGGCTGTGATGAACAAACACTCATCATTAGCTGATAAAGTGAAAACACTCCTTAGCCAAGCAATGCTGCCACAGCCCTTTTGCACATGGGGTGGATGGATGGGCTTCCTCACTGGCCTTCAAGTCACTAGAAATGACTCACACTTGCTAACGGAAACCTACAATTAATGACATTTAAGCCTCTTTAGATACAACTAAACTGTGAACGAACATCACCCCCAATCCCATATCTTATAGTTTTGCCCACCATTATGACACAAGCTTTTCATTTCCCTCCACAACTAGAATTTGAATTTCACACAATCAGGTTGTGTGACCTCCACTTGACCTTTTATTCTTTCATGTTTTGATTCATTGATAGATGATTGTGTAACAGAAGTGGTGTATGTGAAGTTGAATGGCTGTGACACTGCATGGGAGACGGATAGGATACAGAGCGTAACTCCTTTTCCATTTGAGAATGGTCTGCCACCCTGTGGTCATGGTTGGACATGCTGAAAGGGTCACCACCAATACATTCCAGTCTTTCATCTGAGGGGCACAAGATGGGTTACTTCTCCAAAAAACTCCTGGAATTCAGACTAAGACTGATACTTTATAATCTAATGTACCTATGGTGTTCTTGGTGTAGCAAGAACTTTGTAGTTGTAAGAACATCCTAGGGTCCTACACTAATTATAGCATTTTCTAGTAAGTTTAGTACAATATTTTAGTAATAATTTTATAGAACTCAGAGTTCAAGAGTAAAAACTAAATTCGCAGGGTTGAGAAAAGCCTTAAAGAAGTTTGGTGTGAATCAATCCATAGCCCTGTTGTTAAAGGTGACTGACTGCTGTCTACCAGAACATTTGATGCAACCTACTGTAGACCGAGTAACAAACCAATAACTGTTGTTAAGTGAATTGG
>JASCQY010000232.1:21246142-21257765 GCA_030264315.1 Sardinella tawilis
CAGTGATGGCAGTGGAGTGAGTGTATGTGTGTTGGACTGTGGGGTTGGAGTGCCATGTGCTGGGTATATACGAGTTGAAAAGTAAGGCAGGTCCATGTTGCTCATGAAAGTATTGGTGTGATGTGTTGTGAGTATTAAGGAGTGCATGGAGAAGTGTGAGATATACTGTATAGAGTAATGCAGTCAGGTGTGTGTGTTGAGTGTGTGTGTGTGCTCAGAAAAAGTAAGAGTGCTATGGATGTTGAGGAATGCATGAGAAGTGTGGGATATAAGCTGCTAGGATGTAGTTATGGCTCTAATACTGCTCTAGGGGTATGTTAGTCTGATGAGAGGAGAGTGTCTGTGTGTGTGTATGATGGAGGGGGGATTCTGTTAGCTGCAGTCAGCTGCTAGCCAATTGGTTGTCCCTTTTTAGAGTCCCTGATAACCAGGGGTGGGGGGCGTGAATTCCAGTCGACTATTTTCGGAAACCAGAACTCTCACTTTGAAAGAAAAAAGTGACGGGCGAGAAGTAATGGCTGTAAAACTATTTATATTGACAGTAGGTGAGAGCATAGGCTTTTGACTGGTTAGAGACATACTGTAACAATAGAGAGAAATCCATATTTCTTGCTGTTTGTGTGTATGTTCCCTCTTAACTTCAATGATAACTGTAAGGCTAGGCTACTTCCACCCATACAGCTGTTGTGCAAACAAAACACCATTATTGTGACAGACTAAAAGCACCCCTATCAAAATGGCCAGGCCTACATCACTGATTATCAGCAGAAAACCTGTGGTGCAACCACTCTATTTCCCTTGACAGACAGTGGGTTTGAATGGTGATAAATAGCAACAAACACCATCATTTTAAGGACTCTTGAGAAACAGAGGTAACTGCTGAACTGGTCAAAATATATTTTCTATATTTTCTTTTCAAATGTGACTTCAAAGTTGAAGTGGCCTTTAATGGTACAAGCTTAAATTATTCGTAATGTAGCCTAAACATTTTTGAGAAGAGCCTGTTATTCCTGGCCAGGCTAGCACCACCTAGTGCTTCCGCCCAATTTAACATTGCTCCACCACTACAATCAGGGAACAAGCAATAAGCTTGCATTCACTCCGTCTAAAAAAAAAAAGAAATGTAACAAAAAATTGTGATTTGTTTTAAGCCTAGAGTATCAGGCTTAAGGGAGGGAGTCAGAGGAAAGGGAGACGATGTAAAAGTGGCTGTATCAGGCTGTGTTATTTCCCCTCATGTCCTAAAATATTTCGTCCTCAGTCACAGTAGCGTCAGGTTTCTATTCATTTCCACTGAGAGTTAGCGTTTGGCAACAACAAGCGACAGGTCGCAAGGTAGGTGGGTCCAGAAAGGCAGAAAACTCTATTTTATGCAAATGTTGAGGGATGTGACTTGGCGATAGCCAATGCAAGTGAAGGCATGCGCGACGAGGTACTTCGAAACTGAATTTGATCACTATTTCTACTAACTGAACAGTCACTATTTCTGAGTTTAACAAAATGGTTTAAGATTTATGACTTGGTGTTTTGTAAAACGAGATGTACCAGTCATCTCCTTGTGTTAGCAAATCAAACAACTACTGACAAATCACAGCCTTGTTTATGAGCTCAGTGACAAGAGTAGCCTGCTTTTGCAGCTAGTCTGACTGAGGGGTAATAGCTGACAATTTAAAATTAGAGGCTACAATATGCTTGACAGATCTAGGCTGGTCCCAAAGTCCACAATCAAAGACGCACAGATTTTGATGTGTAACTGGGATCATCCTGCGTAGTCCAGCCCTGGGCTTGGATAACCGTCATTCCTTGTGTTATCGAGAGTTGTATTTCCATATCTCTCCCACTACTGTATTCTGCATAGCCGGAAAACTAAGCAGAAAATACAATTCCGTTTCTTAAACCTTTGTTTTGGATAAAAGCAATATTCACTCGTGGTCATGAGGTTGTTCATGGATATCCTCATGGGTGTGGTTCAGCCGCAGGCACAAAGCCTAAGTTTATCGGTTTAGCAGCAAAGATTACGGTGGAAGACATCTGTAAAATATTTATTTTTTCTGACATTGGAATCATTTGTACTGTTAATGTAGGACAACAAACTAGTTGTTCCTAGTTGTCAACTCACCATCTCAGTCAGTCATAGGCGATATCCTTGTCATTTGTACCTAATTTATGGCTGCTTCAGAGCGGCACATAGACGCACCCCCTTTCACTGTTTGTGTGTGTGTGTGTGTGTGTGTGTGTGTGTGCGTGTGTGTGTGCACACACGGACATGCGTGTGCTAGTGGAAGAGCCTCCGAGGGCATGCAGCGCACTGCTGCAGGTTGGAAAACCTGCATTTTCATTTTTTCTGTGCCAAAAGAGGTCTGAAATTGCAGTAATGAAGTAATGAAAAGTAATGCAAACAAAAGAGACTGGAGGAAACATTGGTAAGCGTTGCTATGGCAGAAATATTTTTTCATTGTTTAGACTCTTGTCAATGTATGGGAAACACAGTAGGACAGGTGACCAAACTTTTCTATTCGCGAGACCCACATCAAAAAACCTAAGCTGTTGAGGGCCAATGAAGAGCACCAATTTTTAACCAGTTCCATTTGAAATATCAACTGCATTTTCAATCAGTGCTACAGAATTTGATGATGCTATTGACAAACATGTTACACGTACTGACACTGTTGTGTGATTATAATATTAAGTGAATGTAACAACGGGGCATATTACATTTTTTTTTTGCCGAATGAGCAATACAGTGCAGTAAGTGATTACTTTTCATGCCATATAACTACCTCACTTTAGGTTTTAAAGGCATTAAGAATCAGTAATATATTAATCAGCCAAATACTGGAAATAGCCTACTCAAGCACCTAGTAGTACAGACAAAACTGAACATATACCCTCAAAGTTATTATCCAAGACTGTTGGTTGCTGTGTAGCCTACTTCAATTCGATGTTTGTTTGTTTGTTTTTCATAACAAGATCGACAAGCCAAAATTAATTAACCTATACCTATTTGCATAGGCATAATTGTGATCTATAAATATTTTGCTTTTCATGCTACCATCACAGCCTATTGCTGTAAAGTTGTGTTTGATGCAGGTCTATCTGAGGCACGATCCACAGTGCATTTCCCGAATGTAGCCTCTGGCTAAAATACAACTGACTACGCAAAGTTCGTTTGAATATGTCAACATCTCGCCACAACAAATCAATGGAAGCAATCACCACGTCTTACCCACCAATCGTAGTAAACTTTGATTTTAAAGCTTTCATTCAACTGATCTGCACCATACCATCTAATCACTACACAGAGCATAGCATAAATACTGACGACCTGAACAGCGATAGAACATTTCCTACTTCATATTTCAAAACACGCGTCACTGTTTTGTAAACCTATTCACATAAATCTCCATTCCGTAATTAACTGGGGGGTGACCTACCTTGCCCGTTTTGTGATCGAACCAAACGAGGGCATGATTCCTGGACAACACCTTGCAGTCAAACGTTGCGTTGTTCTGAGCAGGACGACAGCGAGCCACAGATCGCCCAATCTTGACTGGCTCATCCAGGTAGACATGACGTTCCTGAAAAGGGTGTGAATTCGGGCGGCAGGTAAAGACGGCCAGCGCTGAAGGCATTGATGATGGCTTAGGAGTGTTACTCCAACCAGGTACGAAAGACAAGGTTTCTTGATCCAGAATGACTGACTTTCGTGAACCCTCACACTAAAATGGAATAGGTTTAACTACACAAGATATTGGCCTCGACAGGGTATCCACTAATGGTTTGTCAATTAAGGGGGAAACCCAACAACAAGCTAACGTTAGACCTAATTGTCTACATAACTTAAACATTAACTCATTATCAAGTATAAGCCAATGTGCCGTCTACAAAGACCTCCATGATGTAAGAAAAACAATAGTCCACTTAGGTACAGCTGTCAAAATCCATAAAATACACCTCTAACGACGCGGCTTTAGGCCTGACCTGCAGCCTCTGAACTCAGAGGTGGCTCATGTTAAATGCACGATGCTAGCTAACGTCAGCTAAACGACGAATAATGTTAAGCCTGGGGACGTTACCTACAGTAAATATGCGACCGACGCAGATACATTCCTCGAGGAAAACACATCGATGATGCAAAACGGGTATCAAATGGTCTAGAAACTGTAGCGTTGATCCATGTATTGGTAATCTAGTCTGTGCAGTTATAAAATCCCATAGATCTGGCCATCCGTGGCCACCTTGATTGCAAACTGCTTGCAAATCCCTCGCCTTCCTAGCGTTTTGACGTTAAGGTTAACGATAATGCTACCTTTCGTTTTGGTAGAATTTGCGCAAGTCTTCAAATGGACCTAATTTACTGTAGTTATGAACACAACAAATACCTCACGATTAAAGACAACTTTTAAACTTGATCCCAGTTGTCAATCAATTAACTGCTCGTATACGTTGTACTATGAAGCAAAGTTCAAGCACACAACCCGCAAAAATGTTGTCGGTCCCAACGTTAGCGTTAGCTAATTCGCATTAGCGTTAGCTGGGCATAGCATTCTTCCCTAGCTAGCTACCCCTCCCCACTACAGATGCACACTTTCCAGTTTATTTGGTGACGTCTGACGGGAAAATATTTGCCTGTGATTCGGGTTCAGACTCTGACTTATCCGTGGTACGCCCAAAAGTTGTATTTCGACGATAATGTAACACCTTTTTGTGGCTTGTTGATTCTAAAGTAGCTGCCTAAGTTGGTCTGTTATCCGAATATTAGCTAGCTAGCGTTAGTTGACGTAGCTAACATTAACTAGCAAATCAACAATATTACCAAACTGAGATAAAAAGGGAAATGTCTGAAAGTCCACGAGCCCTTGGCGTCAGATGAGGTGGTATTCGTCGCCGACCAAAGTAGTTGCCAACTTGTTTAACAGAAATAAAAACAAATCCAGGGTTTTTATCAGCTAGCTCGAGCTAGCTGGATAGCTTAAAGTGATCACGGAAAGCCAAGTCTTCACAGCTGCGGCAGACGCAGCACCAATTCCGTTGATGTCACCTAAGATTCCCCGTTAAGCCATAGGTTTTTGTGATATCTTGATATTCAGACGAAACTGGAATGATGATGGAGTCTACAGGTTAATGCCAACTCCTGTTAAACTGAAAACAATTCGAAGCAACTTGTCCTCCTCCGCAATTGAACGCCGCCATAGTGAAATGAAATACACAAACCGGGTAGCGCCAACACCGCGCTCGCGCACGCGACATACCCATAACGTAACGAAAGGGTGGGAATCTGTGACATTGAGCTTGTCCAATCATATGAATCGTCCATGCCAAGTAATTCAGCAGCCTTCGCTGGTGCGCACAAATTTTAATCTTAAATCTTTCTTAAGTAAGCCTACTGGCGATGGCTGTTCTATTTCGCAGCTTGGGTCCATCCAATTATATTCTTCAAATTCAAATATGACTGAATTTACAAACTGATTACAAAATGATTAAGTTGCGTCTTCAACCAGATAAAAATCGCAATGACAGGTGTAGGCTAGATTGGTAGGCCTTTGAATGGGTAGGCCACTGAATCACTGAATTAAAGTTTTAATTTTAATCCTTATTGTGCACTGCAGGATATCATAATTTTCACCTCATGCATACCAGTAGCCTATCAGAAATCATGAACTGTAGGATAACTGTGTCAGGGTTATATGATTATGAATTAACATTCTCTAGTTTAATTGCCCGTTCAAAAATTGTGGATTAATCATAGGCTGCTTTTCCTGTTCATTAATAGGCTCAATGAGTAGCCTACATTAATGTATCAATCAATGTCTATGGAACAATATGGACAATTATCAACATGTTTATCTGAGACCTATCTTTACCCCACCCCCAAACCTTCTGTTGAGGGTAGAGCTGTGCAGGATAAGTTACATGGAAGCAGCTGTCATGCCAAATGGAGCTGGCAGCTTGTAGTCCAGTAGCACTGACAGGCAAATCTTACCATATAATGATGCATGTAAGTAGCCTATTATATAGGCCTTTGTACTTTTTATGTACAAATGTCATATATGCATGCATGTATGTATTTAGATTGTTTTAATTTAACAATTCAAATAGTGTGTGACATAGCCTACTGACCACGTTCATAATACAGTTAATTAGAGGAATTAGAGGAAATTTGTAACATAATTTTTCTAAGCATCCTAGTTCAACAGGTTTAGCCACATACAAAGCTAGCCTGGCTCCACCCAACTGAATATGGCACTGATCAGTGCAATATCAGCTTTGAACAACTTGGCTGTCTCTGTGTGTTCAGGGCTAGCGCCTATATGAAAGAGCCAAAGGGAAAAAGGTTTCCCTCAGTGGGAAAGAACACGTGAACGCAATCTCATGTGGGACCAACAAGTGGGAACTCATTTTGTATGTCAGACATAGGAGTTCAGTGATTTTGACGTCTACTTGGGAATAATTTTTTCTATGAAAGTTGAATAGTCCTAAAAACACCCTATGACACATTTTTGTGCAAACACACTCCCAACATCCCAAAGGTGAAACACATTAACGCTAGACCTATTGTCGGCCTTTCTGGCTTTGGGCAATGCTTTCTGGGTGGCAATGAGGCTTTTCCATTGGGCAAAAGTCTGTGATGTTGCTTACAGCATGATGTGTCTTTAGGTTGTCTGGGAATAATGGGAACTTTCCCAGTTATGACGATGATATTCCGACTATAAGCAGAACCAGTAATTTAAATATTGGCTCACAAATCACTACAACAATTGACACATGGAAGAATGGGAGGGGATTATCCCCTTGGAGAATAAATCATGCCAATGATCGTTCACTGAACTGAAGCTGAGGAAGCATCCAGTTGAGCATAGCATAGTCAGAATTCCCACTGTCTGGTAAGCACTAAAAGATGACACTAAGGGTCATTACCAAAACATCACATGTGGTGACAGACTTCAATGTTTGCTCCAAAGGGAGATGTTTTGGATTAGGCTATCACTTTGAAAGCTTTGGGATTCAATGAGGGCCTTCATTTCCCCTTATGCTCCTCGCTGTTTGGATGCGTGCAGTGTGCAAATGTTTGTCAAGTCAAGTCAAGTCAAATTTATTTATATGGCACATTTAACACAACAGAGTTGACCCAAAGTGCTTTATACAGACAAATATAAACAATAAAAATAATCAAGATAATAGATAATGAATATGAATAACAATAATAATAGAAATAGCAATACCAATAATAAAGTAAGTGTTCATAAAATAATGCTAATATAATAATAAAATATAACAAAAATAGTAATGCAGAAACAAGTAAAAGTAATACTAGTAAAATAATATTAATTAAAATAGCAATAAAATAATAATAATAACAAAAATAATAAGCCTAGTGATAAAATTTTAGGCCAATATATAGAATACTATATATAATAATAATAATAATAGAAGAAAAAGAAAAGGTGGGATGGGCAGGGGTGTAGGATTAGGATATATTAAAAGCTAGGGAAAATAGATGGGTCTTTAATTTAGATTTAAAATCACCTAGAGTTAGAGCTGACTATAAATTGGAGGGGAGATCATTCCAGAGTCGGGGAGCAGCAACTGAGAGAGCTCGGTCACCTTTGGTTCTGAGACATGAATGAAGGACAGAGAGGAGTTGCTGGGTGGAGGAGTGTGGTTTTAGGAGGTCACGGATAAAGTGTGTTGCTAATCCATTCAGGGCCTTAAATACAAACAACAAAATTTTGAGGTCAATCCTGAACTTCACAGGTACTGTAAATTGAGACAGCACAGGAGTGATGTGCTCACACTTCTTAGTACCTGTTAGTAATCTGGCTGCTGCATTTTGAACTAATTGCAGCCTAGCTACAGTGGAGTGGGCCAGACCGAAATACAGGGAGTTACCGTAATCCAGCCTGGATGAAATAAAAGCATGAATCACTGTCTCAAGGTCCTTGGGATAAAAGGGGTTTTAATTTAGCAATGTTTCTGAGATGAAAGAAACTACTCTTCCCCACATTGCTAACTTGATTGTTGAAATTTGTTTGCAAGTGTGCAAATGTGCATACATAAACAGGCACACAGAATACATTACATAGTCATCTGTGATTTTACATTACTCAATGCAGATCCTATGTACAGTATGTAGTAGGCTATGTATGTTGCCCAAGGGCCAGATGACCCAAGCACCCCACCCCACTTCTTAACAAAACCAAAAGCTCTGCTGATGAGCTATGAGAATATGAATACTTTCATCTTACTCACACTTTCATCTTCTTACACCTGTTAGGAATATTTTTCTTAATCCTCATATGTGGCTGATTGTTGTCAAGTGCAGTGTCTCAAAGCTAGGTTATTTAATTCCTTAAGCCTACTGAAAAAGCTAGTCCATGGGATGGGGGAAGTTGGGACATATCTCATGTAAAATCAAATCTAGATATCATTGGCTTTCAGAAAATATGCAGTTTATGCTGTTCAACCTTTCATACAGTAGGTAGTGGGGGGCTTCTTCTCATCTTCTACAGCCCTGCCCGTGGTTGCGCGCGCATTTTTTCGTGACGTTGCACACGCGTTGGTCAACGTCAGGGACTTCCATCCCCTGTTGTTGTGTGCTGGTTGAATTCTGACATTGGTGGTTACTGGTTGCAAAGTTAGTGACACGAGTAAAACCAAATCGCCGCCATTTGTTATGGCCTTGCAAACTGCTGAGGAAATAGAGGAGCAAATTGAGGAGTCCGAGGATATATTGCAACAAGATGTCCGAATCTCTCCAGCAGAGGAAATGCCGGGCGATGGGCCTGGAGAGGAGGAATCTGATCAGCTCTTTCTGCCGTGGGACCGATTCTCTGCATGGCTGCACTGTATTTGTGTTGTGGGTTTCGATCTAGAACTTGGTCAAGCTGTGGAGGTAAGGATGACTGCAAGTTAGTGTAACTTGTATCCCCGAAATGGTTACATGTAGCCTATCAACTGCTCGGAGTATCAGCTGGCGTTTTTGTGCTAATGCTAATCTTTTGGACTGACATTATCATGAAGCTAGCAGCCGCAACTTGTATTAACCGACACATAAACTGAATTTTCCTAGTTTTTTTTAGGGAGACTATATAACTGCTAATGTTATTCTCAGACAATGCCTCAAAGTCTTGCATTGGGCACCCATGGAGAGCTCAAACAATGTCAAAGCAAATTAACGTTAGCGTTTTTCTTTCCCCTGTTAAATGCAACAACGTTATGGCTGACCTGGAAAAGAACCCTAGAGATGAACGGAATGGTTTCAGTTCACTAACATTTACAGTACAAAGGACATATTATATGAAATGACCATATCTTAGTGGAAGGACCATCTTCAATGCACATTTCCTTAATTTCAAATTATCATCACGCTGTTTTACAGTAGGCTATAACACAGCGTCCTGTTTGAGGCTTGATTTAGCTGACTTGTTGATTTCGATATGTTTGCATTGCAATAACGACGAGTTATTTTCATGATTCAGACATTGGTCGACACGACTAATACAGATTATGCTTCTTCATTGTTGCTTTGTTACCTGTATCGTGCACTGGCTGCAATTACATTGCAATCAACGAAGTTGCTAACTAGTTAACGTTAACGTTAGCATATGGTTCTGGGAAGCAGATCCCTGGCTGGGAGAAGCGGAAGCTCGAACTTTGCGTCTGAACGTCAGTCCAACCTCCAGTAGCCTACAGCTGCCAGTATGAGGTCCAAACCTTATAACTAACATTTCCAGTAGCCTACATGACAAACAAACTCTATCCCACTCGGTGTCCAGAATTTTCTTTGTTCACCAGTCTTAGTTTTATGTTTTTGGTTATTCACGTTTTTCAGTAGGTCTCAGAATGCGACCTTTCTTTCTTAGTCTCTTAGTCTCTTTCTCAGAATCTCATACATTCAGAAGTGTTTCTCTAGCATTCTGAAGAAATATTAAAAGAAATTGTCAGCTGACCAAGGTCCAAGATTGGGAGCCGTAATTGAGAGAACTTAGGGATAAATAAAGTATATCTTATCTTAACTAAGTGTCTATTGCTGGCATGCTTCCAGTCATCATATCAGTGTTTCTCTGTAAAGCATTGGTGGACAGGAGAGAGAGAATTGGATGTCATTGGTAGAGCCCATCACAGGCATGCATTCCTGGATTGATAACATGTGGGCATCCTGATGAATTTGGGATAGCTCATCTGCTATCTACCCAAATGATAAGATGATGGATTTCTCTCCTGCTGTACATGTGTGTTCCTCAACCAATCTATTGTAGCTCTGCATAATTTGTTGGTGGTTGCACCAGCTACTTCCTTTGAATGATGCTAACAGTGATGGCTGGATTATTGCACACTGAAAATGACACAATAATGTTTTTGCTTGTTTCTTTCAGGTAATTTATCCACACCACTCAAAATTAACTGAGAAAGAGGTAAGATCCACAATATTCAGAAATGTGATTTTTGTACACTGGTCATGTTTGAAAATGCTGAAATAGCTTTTATTATTCCTCCCTGCAGAAAACCAGTATTTGCTACCTGTCTTTCCCAGATTCCAATTCAGGTAATTACATCTCTCACAGCTGCCCAAACCCCTCTAAATAATGCTATTTATGCAGAAAATGTACTGGAAAAGTTCTGGAAAGTTTATGCATTGAAAGTGTTGAGCTTCAGGGCTGCAGAGACATTGGCCACGTCTCATATGGCGCACTTGCACACTTCAAACACTATGTCTTGGTGCATTCTGAATGTTTCTTTGGAATCACGATTTAAACAGCGGTTATGTTTGTCACTTCTGTTAATTGTTTTCAGTTAAGTCCTCCATTTGGGACAACAATTTACGTCAAAAATGCACTCTATGACCATGACCATGAGAAGCCGTGCACACTGTGCAGTGTTGCAGTGCGAGTGCGCCATATGAGACACAACTATTCACTAACGTAAACATGGAACTTGTCTACACCACTGAACAAAAACAACAAAAAAAAGCTTCACACCCTCTGAGCGATCTTGCTTTAAATGCGGAAAAAGAAGAGGGGAAAGAAACAGGAAGAAGGGGAACTCAAGCAATACCTATATGTTTGCTACACTAGTGGCGGTCATCATAGAGGTCCTAATAACAATCCCAGCAAAAGCAGGACTAGTGGAGATGCCTTCCTGGGATGTGTGCATTGCCCCTCAGGGATGCTTTGGGTGGCATGGCTACATCATGCAGTTGTGCTTTTCCCACAGCCAGTACAGGAAGGCAATTCGACCAGCTCAAAGAAATTATTTTTTAGCACTCTCAAGAACACTGGAGTCTATTTGAAACAGTAATATCCTCTCCTAGAGATATACTGTATTAGACAAGGCAAATCAAGCAACTTCGCGATAAAGGTCACTACCAAACTTTTCTCAGTTGATCCTAGAGTACTTTTTTGCGTAGAATACATTTCTGCTTGGGACATTTTTGTATCGTGCATAATTAATGAGATAATTTGCATATTATAATTCAATTTAATATATGAAGGGTATTAAAACGCCCAAATTATGCTTGAATATCATTTTATTATTTGCATATGAGTATTTCAGTTGTGAAATTTTCTGTCAGATACTTTTTTAGGCATGTTTATGCCAGCTAATTAACATAATGTATGCGAAA
>JASCQY010000232.1:21383423-21403606 GCA_030264315.1 Sardinella tawilis
CGCCTCCTATGAGGCCTAGTGCTACTTTTAACAATCTTAATGTGAATCAATGTACTATATGTAAATTTTCCACCACAATGCCGGGCAACTTGAGCCTGCCCGTGAACTAGGGCATTATGCTGTTGGCTTAACCAAAAGGGTGTTTACTCTATATCTGCGTGCCTTTCAAGAAAACGAATGCCCCTGGCCTGCAGTGTCTCGTCACATGTTATAGGCTACTACATAACCTATGTTACATTACATGTTATAGGCTACTATATAACCTATATACAGTTACTGCACTAGTCATTATAATCATTAAGGTAACACTTTACTTGACAGGTGAGTTCATAGCACAGTCATAGCAGCTGTCATAAATTGTTTATAAAGTATTCATGACTGTTTTATAAGACATGACTCAACATTCATAACCAATCTTTCATAAATGTGGAAGACAGAATGGTGATAACTTATCAAAATAAAAGCCCAACTGTCTCAAACCAGCATTACTGTTTTTGTTTTAAACCTGATCATATCACATCTAAATATTTCATGAATATCTATGTCAATGTCACATTATATAGTTAACCCACTGGATATACATTATTGCATATAATCTTCTGTGCCTTGTCAGTTTTTTTTCAACTAGCCTATTTAATGAACTGTGTGTAACTATCCATGACTACATTATTTGTGATAGCATACACTTTCTCCAGTGAAATGCTGTGGCAACCAGCGCAAGCAAGCTTAAGTGTCTCAGAGGCCCAGCGGTGGTGGCAGCCCTTAGAATCTGACTGGAGCTCTGGTGTCTCTCACAGTCCCTAACCGACCACCCCACCCCACAAACACAGCCAGACCTGTGCGTCATTCAGAGCTTTTGGGAACTACCACAATACTTTAGCACTTTAGTAGCCTATATCCTACAATAGTTCAAGAGTAAGATCGATGCAGACACTGGAATCTACATATAATGGTGTGTGTGTGTGTGTGTGTGTGTGTGTGTGTGTGTCAACCTGTCAACGTCTGCGGGCAAGTGATTCAAAAATGTAGAAATTGATCAATTGCATGCTCCCCATGTAAGGAATTTCATGAATTTGGGCTGGCTCTTGGACACTATTGTTGAGACCCTATGTGTCAATTTTTGTGTAATTCACACTTCCTCAGAATAGCACAGCAGTTGAAGGTAGTTGGTATATTCGGAGAATAGAGTCAGTCGAAAAAACGGGTTCTGTCAATGCTCTTTCCAATCTTTTTGAGCAAAAAAAGTTTTTTTTTTCAGTCAGTGTGACAAATAATGAATTCAAATATATACTGAACTAGTATGTCTATTTTGAGGCCTTGATTAGGAATCCATTTGGTTAAAGCTGCATGCATCCTCATACAGTAGGTTCAGGCACACGCTGCGTACCAGGCAATGTGGTGGGTAATGAGGAGCACAACTGAAAGGAGAGGTCTGGAGTGAATCAATCAATAGTCCTGTCGTTTGAGGTAACCAAGTGCTGTTTGTAAGAGAAGCACAAGAAAATTTGATAAAGCATAGACCCAAAATACTGAACTGGAAACTAGCATAAAATGATGAATGGGGCATAGTAACTTACTTTTGGTTTCATATTCCCCATTTCGTTAACATTTATCGGTTCATTATTTGGTCTGAGTTGCATCACATTTTCTCCCTCTTCTTCCCACAGACAGCATTAAGATTTAGATTCAGGTTCAGATTCAGCAGCAGATTGATTCACACCAAACTTCTCCTTTAATTGAATGAGTGATTGCTTTCAGTTGAGGGTGCAAATCTATTTTACAATTTGCGTGTAAATACAATGTGATTGACAAGTTGTCAATCAAAACATAAAATGGTAAAAGATCAAATTATGAATCAGCATATTCTTTCAAATGATTATCTTCTGCTACCCTGGAAGTCCAGAGATCTCGCTAGAGCACAATTTGAATTGAAAGATTATCAGGGATGGGATTTCCAGGCTAATCTTCTGCTAGCCTATAGGCCTATCATTTTTAAATATTAAGTTATCTCACTCAAAATCCTGAAGATACTGTGTGTAAATCGAAGTTTCTTTCTTGTAATTCTTTGGTGTTGAGCTTGTGCATGAGCAGATATTGGAGCTGATTTAAGTCTTGCTTAAGTGAACAAGAAACAGATGGAGCCAACTTGGGTTAGTAAATCTCTCCATCTCTGCTTTTTTTTTTATTCATTATTCAGTCCAGGACCCCTGATTTTATTTCAAACCACTCTATTGTGTTCCCTCCAGTTTCTGGGCCACAACTTGTTCAACTCCAAGCAGTCTCCTGATGCTGCACATGGAGGTTTTAAAGAGGCTAGTCTTCACAGGCCTAAAATGCAATGGTAAACCATCAGGTTTCTTATATACAAGTCAAGTGGGTGTAGGTGTAGTATGGTGTAGGAAGATGCCAAGGCTGTATATGAATTGGCTCATGGAGCAGAAAGGGACTCCTCATAATCTCAGAACCAATTTAACTCCAGGAGGATATTTTGTAGCAAATGTTTTCACCAGAAAAGTCACATAATGCTACGGCTTTATATAAAATAGTGTTTAGCATGATTGCAGGTTCATATTCTTTGGCTGGTAGACTAGTCATCATTTGTGTGCAGCCTTGGCTATTGGTGTGGATTTGTCATTTCGGTAAAATAAGCCTACAAGCATTCCTTAATTTTAAAAACAGTTAAAACTACAACAAAACTGAAACTGCATTTTTTAACCTATTTTGTTCATTATCAATCCAGGGCTTATTGCTTGTAACTCATAGGCTATAGGCTAATGGGAACAGTCGAAGTTATTATAGTCATCCATTATTATAATAGACCATGATAGATATGACAACTCTACTATACCTGAAATGATCACTTAGACATGCTAAGAAACAAAGATTTTGATCTTGGTCAATACCATGTGTTGCACTTCCCAGTCAAGCTGTAGGCCAACAATCATCAGGGTAGAGATATCTTTCTTTTGTTTCTTCAACTACAGTCCCTTTATAGTTGGCTTGGGTCTTATCTATGATACCACATTGTACATGCCTTGTGCCTGGCAAAGCGTGTAGTTCAACGGTCTACCTGTGAGAGGCGCTTCGATCTACAACTCCGCGACTCAGCCCAGTCCACAGAACCACTGGGAGGTCACACACAAGCGCACATGACATCACGGCGACGTTACAGGTTGAGTGAGGGCTACTTCAGCCTTGATCAGTATCGGTGTGACAAAGAAATGGTCTTTGTCACAGTACTATAGAGGCTTTAAAATCGCAGCGAAAATTGAGTGCTATTACGGCTGAGATGGACACAGAAATATATAGTCTTAATAAAGGGGCAGGAGTGGTCATTTTTCTGCAGCTCCGCAATCAGTTCTGTTAGCTCCGAACCAAGATGGCGGATCCATAGTGTGCGGAAACTGGCGTCTGATTCCAAAACAAGGACTATACAGAGACACAGAAAAGCGGACCGACTGATTTGAGAGGCCGTAGTTTCCCACTATACTCGAAAAAATGGAAGACACTCCACGGCTTAACTTTCAAATTCCAAGGAAAAGCAAAGAAAAGAGAGGTTGTGCATCCCTCTGTTCTCAGTGGCGCTCGTTGTGTATGCTAGGCATGGCTAGCTGGCAGCATGTTTTAGATTTGAAGTCTGCTGTATGTTTGCGCATAGTTGACGTTAAGATCGTGCAAATTGGATAGTGATTTTTGAGTAAATGTGAAAGGATCCTTTTTGGTGGTTGTTTTTGTAATAGTCTGCGGAAATGCAGGTGATGAGTGAACATATTCAAAGCATGTCAAGGCAATTGTTACCAGTACAGGTGATTTCTTCTCAAGTCTGGACACTGGATTCTAATTAGTTGGCATCAATCTGTTTCTAATAAGTTTGTCATAAAACGGTGAAATGTTTTGGCAGGATTTCAGTGAAAATGTTGGATAATCTTAAAAACTCAATTCAGTGTGAACGATAGGCTATTGATTTGTAGACACGCCCACTGTGCAGAATTAGGCTAGTACTGTAGGAATAGCAGAAGTAACGGTATAATAATATAATAGCTTCAGTAAAGTTTGTTACCAATCATTTATCATGATTCCTTTAGAGGGGTGATGTGTTGCTGTTTACATTGTGAAGTAAACACTCATACAATGTGAAACACTGAAATACAAATGTAGTACTAGTCTGTGTAATTCGTTACATCAGTTCTTCATCACACATGGTGTGTTGCCTTTGTTGAATATTGGTGCGCTGTGTTTGTCAAGTCACACCCATTCACTGCCACATAACCACATTGGCTCTTGTCTTCCCTCTGTCTCCTTCTCCATGTGTCCTGTAGCACTGTTCCAGCATGTCTCTCCAGAGTCCCGGGAGCACACAGACATATCGAAGATCATTACCTCTGGGTACAAGGATGCGTCGTCATGTGGGAGTTACCAGTACACCAAGCACTGCCTTGTTCACAGTGAGCTCCAGGAGAAAGACGTGAGCCTTCCATGCCTGATAAATTTATAAGTCATCATTTTATGTGTTCCTGTCTTATGCACATTGAAATTGACATTTTTTGAATGCAGATCGTAGGAAGTTAGTGATCATGTTGTTCAAGTTGGGGCTTGGTGAATGTTAGTTTGAAAAGGTTGGAAATGAGATCGCTCACAATGATATGCAATAAGTAGTTGTAACACTTAATATGGTATAGAATATGATGTGCACAGTTGTGTACCTGTACTTCATTTGGTGTTTCAGCTTGGAATGAAATGTTTTATTATGGTAATCAGTGGATTAGGTTGTGTTCAAGCTTAAGTGCTATGAAAATGGACCTTTGAGATGTCATTGGAGAACTCAAGGCTACGTGTGGCTCCACAAGACGCCTGAGTGGGGAAATAGAAAACAGAGAAAGAAAAGGAACATTTTGCTGGTCCCAACTCATTGGTTTTAGCTGCTGTTCTGTTGCTCGGTCTGTGGTATACCAAATCTTCTTGTCCTTTTTCCTACGACCTGCACGCTGTGACAACAGACAACAGAGCTATGGGTTGAATCAATGCACTGGAGTTTCCCTTAAAGTCGTGTAGAGTGAATGGAGAGTTTGAAAAAATGTCATCAGTTTGGAAAGTAAAATCTGCATTTGAGGCCCTTCTTGTTGTTAAGCTGTTTGTTTCCATTACTGCAGTTTGTTGAGAAGCGGCGGGAGCTGAAGCTGGAGGGCCGCTCCGAGAAGGAGATGGTGGAGTCCTACTGCTTCTTTCTGTGTGAAAGCTATAAGGTAAGTGTGCTTTGTGGATTGGCTTGAACACTTGTACACCACACTCATTAGTGCAGGCATATGCACACAAGGGCCCACTCTGG
Source organism: Sardinella tawilis (assembly GCA_030264315.1). Lineage (NCBI taxonomy): Eukaryota > Metazoa > Chordata > Actinopteri > Clupeiformes > Clupeidae > Sardinella > Sardinella tawilis. Next base: position 21,388,750 of record JASCQY010000232.1, read on the forward strand.
ATTTTCCACATGGCAGATTACCTGACCACCAACATCAGTAGCTGAGTGTACAACTGGGGGGCAAAAGGTGTTGATGACTATAGTAGTCAGTCAGCTGGTTTCGACGAAATGAAGCTGCCTCCATAAAGATGCTGCTATTTCAGAGTTGAGTGTGTTTGTTGGTCTCTCATTCCCCATAGTAAAATAACGCTATGTAGTGTACTGTATAAGGCTACGCAGTATGTACTGTAAGCTGGACTATTCCTGTGCAGCCAATCACCACCTTTACTTGGGCTGTAGGCCGGCATGGCCTGTCTTTCTGTTAGTGGTGTACCCCTTTGGAGGGCCTAGTCAGGCCTTGGCATGCAGCACAAAGTGCTGCTCTGGGCTGGTCTGTGCTGCTTTCTGGGACACTGCACAGCAATGCATGTATTTGTTGACAAAATTAGGAACTATGTCTGCTCTGCCCAACATAGTGAGCATGGCCAACATTAAAGCTGGGGAGTATTTCTAGTGAAGTGGCAGAGCTGGGTAAGTTAGCTCAGAGGTAGTGCTAAGCCTGAGAATAGAAGAGAATGGCTTCTTATTCTCTTAGCTCAGTGGTTCTCAAACTTTTTCTGTCATTCATTTTCTGGGGAGATTTTTTGCGCCCCACTTGCCCCTCAGATGCAAAAAATGATGGCGAAATAGGCCCAATTTTACTTATTTGATGTTTTGGTGAAAATTGCATTTTTGTCCTGCAGTGCTGCAATATTTTCATGTCCAAAATATTGCTATGCAGTGCAAGGCATTACAGTGCAGTTGTTGTGTAGTATTTTGTCCGAATCTGAATTAGTAAGCCTAGGCTAGTAGGCTATACAGCAGTAGGCCTATCAAGCTTTAGAAAAAAGTTGCAGTTTTGATACTGCTGTAGGCCTACACTTTTTAATAAAGGCTGACAACTGATATGAAAAGAAGAATTTGATTTTAACACAGGATTGCTTGGACACTGCTAGTCATGGGGACAAACCCTAAACGGCATTGGGATCGCTAGGTTCTCCTGTTTATTGATGTGCAACATGCCATATTTTAGAGAGGAGATCATAAGATATTTCACAGAGATGAATGAGTATGAGAGGGGCACAGATACTGTATATTGTAGCCTAGTATTTTTATGTAAATTTAAGGGTGCACTACGAGATCCTGAATGATGCCACTTCTGTTGACGTTCCACATGAACAAACAAATCGCTAATCTCAAATTCACCCTACTACCTTTAAATCAGCTTTAATCACTGACTCCCACCCATATGTACATGTTCACTAACTCCCACCCCCTCCCCAAAGCATTTTGTTGGCTGAAATGTGGTTTGTTTTGCTTTGGTGCACAGCCTGTGCCCTAGTGTTTTTTGACGTTTTACAGCCCCTGTGTTGTCTCCAGAGACCAAGCTTTTTCACAATGTATTTAGGGGGCAGGCAGCAAGCTGATCAAGGGGAGATGCCTATGTTTTGAGACAAAAATTACCAATTACCAATGTCATAGTTCACCTTTATCTCATAGTTTACCTGTTTGTTTTGACATGCAACATGCCATATTTGAGTGAAGAGATCATGAGATATTTTATGGAGATGAATTTTCAAAGCTTGCAAATCTCATGAACCTGAGAAAATGTGAATTCCGAGGGCACATGCGGTCGGTCTCAGAGTAACCTCTTGTGCCCCACCTGTCATAAGTCCACTCCCCCACTTTGAGAAGCTCTGTCTTAGCTAAACAAAGCCAGCAGGCTGATCTATGGACGAGCTTTGCCACTTCCTCCAGAGGCTGGAAACAGAATTTATTTTAGAAAAATCTCCATGTGGCAGGTGATGGTCATCATGTGGTCTGCAGCACATTCCTATCTGTCAGCATTGTGCACTGAAACAGTTGTCTGGGGTCCCCACCCCAAATATGGAGAAATTAGAGCAGCTTCTTGTCGCCATCATTCTGTTAACTGCAAGAAAATGAGCTGTTTTTGTCTTTGCTTTTATCTTGGTATGAACTCCATGTGTTTCTCTGTTCCCAGCATTTGAGCTGCTGCTTGTATTTCTATACAAGTGGGCCACCTTACCACACTCACTAGCTGACTTCCAATCAGAAAGACGTGTTCCATTGTACATGTATGTCTACTCAGAAAATATGGCATAAAATTGTGGAAACATTTCTAAAATAAGACGGAATCCTGGGCATAAGGAGAGGAGAGGGTTGACGTGTTTGAGTCCATCTTATGGAACCACTGTTCTCCATAAATGTCTAACAGTGCCAATATCCTCCTGCAGCTCCAGGCCACCTGTGACAAAGGCCTCTACGTGGGACACAGCTGGATGAATGTGCTGGGCAACCCCTCCAAGGGTGAGACATTAGTCCTAGGACTGGGGCCACTGCTGGTTGAATAGGGCTATCGTGTGTTGCCAATGCAAGCCAGTATGGCTCCATAGGCACTTTACATATACCACATGTAGTGAATATCTTTGAATCGGTAATTCATCATAATGTCACAGTTCTTCATCTACAGGATTTGTAGTTGATTCTTCTCTCCTTATGTTTTAATGTCTAGGTGTGTATTTGAGTAAGTACTCAGATTTGCTTCAGATAAACCCTTTCGAGCCAGGCGCCACTGGAGATATCATCATCTTTAAAGTCATTAAGGTAGGATTACCATTCTATTATCTGCCCGAGTAAAGAAACACTGTTTTTTTGACAAGCTATGTTCATTTCACACCTATGAAGTAGATCTGGTGAAAATTACTGTTCAGCTTGTGTTCCACAGCAATGCTCTTCTGTATGGTTACTATAACAACCGTAGTAAATGACGGCAATTCAATTCAATTATATTTGTACAGTGCGTTTTACAAAGTAATGTCTCGAGGTGCCTTACAACAAAGAGCACCCAAGAGCAGCAGGGGCATGGAAAAACTCCCTTATGTGAGAATAGTTAGTGATGGGAAGAAACCTTGGGCTGTAATGCAGTTGGCAGTTGCTAGCAATAGCCACAGCTGTATGAAAAGTAAAGTAACTGTAAAGTAACTGAATAGATTTCACTAAAGCAGAGCCGCATGGTTTTGGACATGTTTTAGATGCACACCTTTTCCTCACACGCATGAGTTGGAACTAGGGAAGAGGTGGGATAATGGCCACAGCAGTATGCTGTTCCATGGAATTAATTACTTGACGGAGGCAACTCCAGTACTGTCCATCTCGGCAGCTTTGGCAGGGTCTAACTGTTGCTTTCCTCCTAAGCAATAACGTGACGTATTGAAGCTGCAATCAGTACACAGAAAGAATGGCGTGTTTGTAGCTAAATTAGTAGTTGAACGCTTATTGCGGCATTTTTCAGTCAGTATAAGAACTCCATTTGGCCCATTTCTCTCCAAACCAGTGGCTCTTACTCCTGTCATCTTCAAGCCCCACCTGTCACCCCAACAAGGGTGAACCATTATTCCCGCACTCCACCAAATGTTATATTGTCCTATTCCCTTTTGAAAATCAATTGTTTGAATTGATGCATTTTTGACTCCGTCTTACTAAATAACGCATCATGAGTTAGGGATATAGACACAAAGAAGATAAATGTCCTTATCGTTTCCTGATCCCCCTGTGGTGGGACCTGCCCCAGACTTCAACATGGGATAGAAAACAAGATCACATGTTCTTCATGACATTCATTTTGTGTGAGCATTTTACAGTATCCCCATAGTGTCAGCCATCGGGAATGTTGTAGAACAGGGGACATTAGATATTGATAATCGTACAGATCAATGAGAAAGGAAGTCAGGCTCAAGTTTAAAAAATGAGGACGAGTTTTATATACAGTTCTGCACATCAAGATAGAGACAGCAGGCCTTAGAGCTCCAGCAGCCGCTCCAACTCAGCAGCCTCGCTGACGTAGACTGTGGTCAATAAGACCCTGAGCCAATCTGGGCAGCTGGAGCTGATTAGCACTCAAGCAAGAGGTGAACCCAGACAGTGCATGCATGAAACAGTAAAACCATAGAAGGATAACGATATTCCTCCTTATCTCATTGGCATAGGATATTCCCTGGAACACAGTGAAATAAGAGTCATTTGTGGAAAAACACAGCTGTATCAGGCCTAGTTGAAACGGACAGAAGTACATAACTACGTGTGACTATGAAAATCATAATGATTTCTTATCTCAGTTCTCTCACTCTCATTTTGCCAGGCCCACTCTTTTGAAAATGGTCCCGTAAGGCCTAGTCAGACTGTGTGTTTGGAATGTCAACCATGCTGATGTAATTTTAATACCAGTAAACTGAGTAATCATTTTATCAACTGTCTCTGATGCCAGTTTTTCTTTGGGATGTTTTCTCTCCAAGGGCAAAATGAAGAGCATCTCTGATAACATGTCCAAAAGTCTGGACCCAACCCCAAAATTTGACAGTCACATATCGAAGAATTTTTCTCGAGTGGCATCACACCGCTCCTACCGAGCCTTTGAGCACACCCAGGTACACCCCTTTTCACCAATCAGGTTTCACGAAGTTCAGTACCCCTTCAGCACATTGTCAACGTATTTACAAGCAAATGAGCATCTAGTTTGTTGATTTGGCCTGTGATAATATGAACCGTAAGAAATGGAACTGATTAATTGATTTGATGTAATAGATACTTCCTCAGCTTCCTAGCAGAATGGTGGAGAACTGCTGTTATTGTTTGACGATGGGTTCTGATGTTCCCCATCTCTCCCACAGCAATACTTTTATGAGTATACAGACATCGATGTGCGGTCACGCCCGAGACATATATGCCCATATGCCGTGGTGACCTTCCAGTTCAAAGGCAAAGAAGCAGCCCCTCTGTCTAAGCCTATGCCTCCCCTCAGGTACTAGCTCCATATGAGTGCCTCCAGATTAGTTGGCTTCGATGCAATTTATTTATTCACTTATTTATTCATGACTTATTTTTTGGTGATTTATTTTTATAGGTCCAACAGCACCCCATCAGGAAGAGGTACGCTTTTCTCCATTTGTATGTCTTTTTTTTTAGTTTGTTTTGTCCCACTTGACCTGCTTCTGGCCAGTGAACTAGTTTCTGGAAACACAGTGCCTAAAAAGCCCTCTAGGAGGCAGTCAGGGCAAGAGCAGAGTAACTCCCTTCAGAGGGACCCAAGAGCCCTCCGCAGGCACCAGGCTTCTGCATCACTCTGCTGAGTTATTCCATGCTAATCACCGCCTCACAGAACATAAGCACTTACCTCTTGGAGAGAAGCAGGGAACAGTTATGTCATTTCATTACAAATCAAATGTTACTTGTAATTGGTTACAAAAAACATAATCAAGCTTATTGCATGACTACCTCTTGAATACATCAACAGCATGACAACGAAGCATGTTTTTTAGCGCTTTCATAGTAATATTATGATCATGCTGAATAATCTGCCTCTGCGGAAAAAAAAACAAAACTACTTAACTTATTGATTGGCAGATTAGTTATAGCAACGTTCTGTTTTACTTTCTTTAACAGCGGTCTGTTATACTTAGCACCGGTCTGTTAAGAAATATTAGACCGTAGAACATTGGGAAGTCCCACTGATATGAAGCATTGGCATGAAGCATTCAACAGCATTAGAAACTGCCATGTAATAGTGTTAGATATTACAGTACATATCGCGAAGGAATGTTATTCAATTTGTTTGTCAAGTTGTTTGCATAGCTGCATCTTTGTAATCTTATTGATACTCCGCAATGTACTACAGTTCATTTTTATTGTGTATGTTGCATAAAACAAATGCATCAAATGGTCTGAATGTGGACTATGTGGCCTAAGCCAAACGTGTGTGCTTGTGTGCTCCTGTAGGAAAGAGCAGCTATGCTGTGTGGAGTGGCCATCTGACCAATGGGGGAAAGGAGGCCTACCATGTGTCCTTCCACTCCCTCTCGCATCCTGTCCTGCCATTCAAACTGTAAGAGAAACGGTGACCGTTGAACGGGACACAAGACACTACTAGCAGAAGTGTGTGCAGACATGGTTGTCTACTGTCCCCCCAAAATAGCAACTTGCACTTTGTCTTGGGTATTATTTTGTAATCCTGTCAGTCTGTTTCATACTGTCCATCATATTTGAATGCAGCCGAGTGATGGATGTCCCTGTGCTGGACACACAGTGGCTAGCAGCCTCAGAGCTGTCAGTCCAGCTGTCTACCAGGACATGTACAGGTAGACAGGGTTGAGGAGGTTATGGATGTTGTTGTGCAGACATCTTTATGTGAATCGGTGCCGTCTCCTTTCTGTTGTGTTTTCCAGGCCAGACAAAATTGAGATAGGCACAGTAATGCACCTGGACCAGATCAAGCTGAAGATCCCCCCTGCTCTCTTCTCTTGGGATCTCTACAGTGGAAGCCAGGAAGGTGAGATTCTGCTCAGCCACCTCTGACTAAAAAGGGTTTATTGTTTGTTTGTTTGTTTTTGTTTTGCTTTGGGTTTCACTGCTCCAGTCGTTTTGATTTCAGTGTCTTATTAAAGCTGTCCAGTTTGGATATTGAGGAGCTGATTCCTTGTTTCTTTTATCAAAGATAACCATGCAGGTGATATGATGTGTAAGGATGGTGTTTAATGTACAATATATTGGTGTTTCTTTTCAGTGTTTAAGAAGAACGCCCACTGTTGTCTGTTTGAAGTAGTGGAAAAACACAAAGGTGGCAACAGCTTGACTGTTTTGCTCTACAAGTTGGAGCGAGAACGACTGGTAAGTAATGAACAGACCCCTGATTAAACAGCCTTGGCTATATAACTACAATGTCATCACCATGGGATTTAGATTTTCTTGGAGAAGTCAAACAGTTTTGCCTCGGAAGAGGAATGAAAACCGGGTATGCAGTATGATCAACTAAGTGTGAAGTGCAAATGAATGGTGGTGCACTATTGGCATTTTGCACACTGAGCTGTGGCCCAACGCCTCCTCCAGAGATTGATGTTGTGATTGGTCCTACTGTACCAAGCTTTGGTAAGACTAGTAGTAGACCTGCTGAGGCCCAGGTGGTTTGTGGCTAGACATACCCACTGAGCAAAGCTATTTGCTACTGCTAGGATGCGTCTAGATTTCTAGACTAGCTTATCGCTTGTATCGCATCAAAGTCGTAATATTGTGACCGTTATGGTTCCCCAAATCATCTCCATTTGTTGTCTGCACAGACATGCATTGTGTTGTTAATTCTGGAACAATAGAAAACAGGTAATATTTACTGTTCATTGTCTGACATTCTACTGGCTCTGCCACTCATTCACTGTCTCTGAAGGTCCTGGTGAACACAGTCACTGATCGAGGCTTCTTCTTTCTGCTGTCGTCTGCTCAGATGGCTAACCCCGCTGGTATTTATCCCTCTCTATGGTAAAGGTGTTTTTGTCCATGTGTTTTCTGGACAGCTCAACAAACTCTGCTTGTTTTTAGAACGACGAGATGGATGGAAAAACTCAAACCTGCAGGCACTCTTTGTCTTCCCAGAGTCCAGAGATGTGGCCAAATATTGTAAGTGTGTATAATCATAACTGAGAAATCCCTGGTACAATTCAGAATTCTGAAGGTCCTGGTAAACATGTAAACTAAGTCTTGCTCCTGTGTATTGGGCTTTCCGTTTTTCATTTTTATTTCTGTCCAGTGCTGAAGGCTGTATCCACTCCAAGTCCCAGCCATGCTCCTCAGTCTCCTATCTCGCCCCGTCTGGACCCGTTCATTCCAGCTCTCCACTTTGCCCTCAACAAGGTGCGCGGCAGCCCGCAGACCAGCCCGCCGCCCAACCCCAGCATGGCTGTGACCGAGCACATCGCCAACCACCTCAGTGGGCAGCGAGAGGGCAAGCTCTTGCCTCGTGTGAACATCAGCTACGATCAGAAGCTGGACGAGCGGGAGCGCCTCTTCCCTGCTCCACGGAATAAGCTCAATCTGGAAGCCTACCTGCGTTCCTACATCTATTGTCCCAACCTCTACTGCATCCCGGTTGCCAAAGCTGAAGCCATGACGGAGAGCTTACAGAATTCTTCGGAATGCTGCACAGCCTCCAGTCAGGAGTTGGCTGCGGAAGGTTCCGGATCCAATGGTCCGGAAGTAGATAAGGACCCAGAGAGGGTGCAGCAGCTCCTCAAACTGATCCAGATTCAGAAGCAGCAGGCAGGCAAGGCCCTGGAGGCCTCCCCAGCCCCCTCACTCAAGAGGAAGTGTGAGGGAGGAGAGGCAGAGGCCGGCGGAAAGCATGCGAGGAAGAGTGAGCTCAACAACGGCTTCAGAGAAGGTGAGGCTTGCATGCAAAGTCTTACACAGTTCATTAGAACAAGTCAGCCAGGTACTGTACACTTACCATTGAAAAAGTGTGGTTTGTTTTTTTTGGTTTGTTTTTTTTGGTTTGATTTCATTTCCATTAGGGTGCAGCATTGTCCCATACAACAACCAGTATTATTCATATGTCATTTTCTTGTGCCAAAAGCAGTGTTGCGTAGCTGTAACAGTGGCTGCCCTTTCTAATGGCTCTCCCCCCTCTCCCCAGACGAGGGTCTCCAGATGGCTCCCTCCCTGGCTGACGTCATGAGTCTGGTTGGACTGTGTGACACGGACTTGAGGAAGAACAAGACTCAGGGTGCACTCAAGCTGATGGAGATGCTGGAGAGCATCAACAAAACGGCCACGGCAGTGTCCACCACCGGCTCCTTAGACGGGGACGCTGAGGCGGAGCCAGCGGAGGAGGAGCACGACGAGCAGCTTACTGAGACACTGGAAGAGAGCATGCTGAAACTGGGCCTGCCCATCCACTGTGACACAGACCTGCGCAAGCAGTGTGTGGACAAGGAGGACACCGACGGGCCAGAGTGTTTTGAGGTAGGAGAGACAAATGTTTAAGAGAGGGAGTGAAGGGGGGGGCGCCGTGACTCAGTTGGCTAAGGCGCCATACCATGAATCTGGGGACCCGGGTTTGAGTCCGACCCGCGGTCTTTTCCCGATTTTTCCCCATCTCCCTCTCCCACTCAATTCCTGTCGCTCTCTCACTGTCCTATCAAATTAAAGGCATAAAAGCCCCACAATGATCTTTAAAAAGAAGAGAGCGAGTGAAATGGTAGCCTGATGCATCGTCATTCACGGTGTGCAAAGGAGTCTGGTAACCAGCCGTAGGCTTTCTGTCTCTTCACAGTGGGCAGACACTTTCTGCTTAAAACCAGACGCGACTGTTTGGTCGTGACTTCAGCCAGTTGCTACTCTTTTTCCATGATGCATGTTACGTGCTGGAATGCATTGTTTGAAATCTGTTCGCTGATAGGTACAGTTTTGAGACGCATCGAACGCAAGATTATGGCTGGATGTCAGACACTTTGCGCAAATCGAAACGGAAGTTGAAGTTGCTGATGTATCAGGCCAATGAAATTGTGGGGCAGTGGAATCATTGTTGGTGGATTAGCACAGAATTATGTGACGTTTGCCTTTGCAAGTGGCCAGAAAGCACACAGTCTACACTCTCTCTTTGTTGTCAATCTGAAGTTTGTGCTACGCTTGGTCTCCACCACAAAGGCAGTTGAAGTTGATTTGTGTGCATTTTGAATGTTTATAGGAAGAATCTGTTGGTAGCATGAGCAGCCTTGAAGCCTTCAGCCCTTGCTCAGACCATGGCCATCATCGAGGAACCAATGTCCTTGGGGAGAAGTCAATACCCTGGGTTCTAATACCCATTACAGGTACAACTACACTTCTCTGCCTAGAAATTTATAAATTAATTTTACAACATTTCATCAGACCTGAATTTGATACCTGGGGGGGCAGCAAATAAATGGAAAACAATTTATTCTTTTAAATATTTTAAGAGTGTAGCCTGATTCTAAGTCATTAGCTCAAGGCATTCATAGCAGGTCAAGCAGGTAAAATTTACATCACTTAATACAGTATATGAACATCTGTATGGCAACATCAGACAAACAGGATCTAGCAGTTTAGTTCTCTGTGAAGTTCTCATGGATTTTATACTCAGTGCAGTGGATAGTATCTCATTCAGTGGAGGGGTGGGTCCTAACAGACTTCACTAAAAAAAATCATTAACAGATTTTTTAAGGCTGTTAGGCTCTTCATGTTGACATTATCCCATTTCTCAGATGGGATCCATCTTTTTTGTCCCGTATATCCTAAAGAAAGCTAAAGCATGTTTATGTAAATATGCATGTGTGTTTGCACTAAGCAACCCTCCCTTATCCCATATGCAGGTATCAAACATGTGGGATACAGCCAGAGGCAGTGGGACAATCCCCAAGATCCACGCTTATTACATACTGCAGTCGATTCTCATGACGCTCCCAGTGGGAAAGAGGCCGTCAGCACATCAGAACCAGCTGCAAGTGGCGAGGAATCTTTTCCGCCTGTTCTGGAGGAACCAATGGGAGACCCTGAGGAGATGTTGGCAAAGGAGGAGGAGAGGAATGAAGTCAGTGAGCATGATGAAGATGATGGTGATCTGGAAGGAACTTATATTGATCACGATGAAGATGGCGGCGATCAGGATGACGATGATGGCGATCAGGATGATGATGATGGCGAGCAGGATGACAATGATCTCGATCAGGATGAAGACTATGGCGAGCAGGATCGAAACGAAGGCGAGCAGGATCTAGACGAGGTGTCCGAAGAGAAGAATTTGACTGACGAGCTCAAGTCCTCCCACTGGCAGGAGCAGCGCGTGCAGCAGCAGAGTAAGAGTGCGGTGGACAGCATTGTGGACGAGCAGCTCCAGGGCTTCTCTGCGGGCATGATGAGCCTGCTCAAGCAGAAGCAGGTGTCCTATAGGGCCCCTTATACCCATGCCCTTGCCCCTGTCCCGTCCCCTCCTGCCGGGCAGCGGAGGACCTCCATGAAGCCCTTCTCCGACTACGTGGTCCGCCACCACGCCCCGGTGCCCTTGTACGGCTTCGTCCGAACTCTGCGCAACAGCTTGACCTCTTACATCGACTCTCACCTCAAGGTGCCGCTGCCCGAAGGCCAGGCTGGGGCCTCGTCCGCCCCAACTACCTCACAACCCTCCTCTCCAGACTCCACGCTCTCCAGCGACGCAGCTCCCGCCTCCTCGGCCTCAGGGTCCAGATCCTCCAGCTCCACTGGGGCAAGGATCCCCAGTGCCCATGGCCAGTCCTCTCCCCCGCCTCAGCACAGCCTTCCTCAGCAGCCCTCCTCCAGCCAGCCTGGCACGCCGGCCCAGAAAAGTCTACCTCGTCTAGGCACTTGTAAGGAGACTTGGGATCTGGACCCTTGGCTGGCGCAGAAGTCGGAATGGAGGCCGGATGGGCGAGCGGCTAAAGAGGTGGACTCCTGCACGAGAGTCGCTAGTCCCCTCCTCGATGTTTCTCCTGCAGCATCGTCCCCTGCTCCTGCCAATGACATGGGCTCCTCAGGAGCAGGCCCCTCCCCCTCCTCCTCCTCACTCACGCACCTCATCAACAAGCTCAACCCGGAGATGTTCAGCAGCCTGGTGGAGATCATCAAAGGGGTGCGGAAGAACTCCGTTCACTTCTACATTCACTCAAACGACAGGGAGAGAAGCCAAGTCTGCGCTGATATCAAAGTAAGTATTCCATATTGTCTTGGTTTTGGGGCACCTCCTTAATTGCTTATATGTGGTCCTTCCACTCCTATTTCATCTCCAAGTTTGGCATGCTCGTGAGGAAGGCATATACTGGAGAGCTTCAGAGAGCAGGCACAGTGCTATGCTTGGCCCTTTTTCAGACAAAGCTTAATGGAATACCTTGTGTTTCTCTCTGCCATCACTAGGGGCGCAACATGTCGGAACATTTCAAATAAGTTTCCGGACGGTTTCCATAGGATTGTCGGATTGGATTTTCCTTAGTCTTCACATTTTCATTCCTTTCTTTTTTTTCTTTTTTTTTCCCGGAATATTCAATTTGGACATGAACTTGGTGTCAAGATGCCTGAACCAACAAACGTGACTGACTTGTAAAGGTGGAAAAGTCTAATTTTAAGGCGCTTCTGCCAGTTGATATTATGAAATAATTCCTATCGCATGTTCAATCCCATCAATCTCCTAACATGGACCAGATAATTCCATCATATGCAACAAACACTCCAAACAGTGCTCTTTAGGTCGTGGAGTGCTCGGCCAGTGGACCTGTACTGGTGACTGTCAGAGGCCCATGTGCACACTAAGGCCCATGAGTGCACACTAAGGAAGCCTGGTTGCTCCAAATCAGCCATGCGCATGTCTTGGACACTACTGTTTTTAAATGAACTGTGTATCAGTCATCAATGCTCATGTGATGTTTACTGCATTACTCGCCTTTTGCTGATATTAAAATGTGTAAATGGGCCCTTTTACTACGGCAATTTACACCAAACTCAATCAGAATCAGTTGTGCTCTTTGAACTGTCCAGCAGCCAGATGCTGCAGCTTTTAGTCCTCAGCATGATCTGAAGGCAAATGTAACTTGACTCTGTGCCACAGGAGTATCTGCTGCGGCTGGGGAATGCGGAGTGCAGCCCACAGCTCTTTTTGGAGACAAATGCAGGCGAACATGCAGATAAACTGCTGATCATCATTCGAAATGAGGACATCGCTTCTGAGGTTCATAAGGTAGGATTCATCTAGTGGTGATCAGATATTCAGTTCCTAATAGCACTGATCGAAAAGGAGGCTTATGCGGAGAGGTTTGGTTTGGGTTTGAGTTTGGTTTCACACGCCTTTTCTAATTTACTTCTGTGTATATAGAGTCTGTGTTTCTCTAAATGCTCTTAATAGGTTTATGACTGCTGTCCACAGATTGAGCTGTTACAATTCTTATTATAAACCATAACCTACTTTTTATGAGAACTGTTAGAGAAAACAACTTGATTGAGACAACAGCCTCCTCCCGGAATGCATATTTTGAACTCCAGGAGCTGTATTCGCAAAGAATTTTATCCTGACATTAAAAGAATTAATTTTGATTAAGACCTATTCACAAAACTGCTGAGACCAACTTTTAGTGAGGAAAAATGAGAAGACCTTGGAAAAGAGAAAAGCTCTGTTGCCAGGGTTGACGTGAGGTCTTAGGGTTGACCTGCATGTAGTCCCGCCATGAGTGGACTATGAGTGGGAGACGAAGTGCTGAGAGCGTTCCCATGGAGCTGAGTGACCACATACTCAAGCTTTGTTTAGGACAGCTCTGCATAGGTAGGAAGTAAGCTAGTTCAGTTTGATTATGAGAAAAGGCTTAATTGCATTCCTTGCAAGTTTCACAATTATTACCTGGTGATGTTTTACCTGGTGATCTCATGTACTGTATGTTGCATTTCAAAAGGCTGTGGATGTGGTGTATGCACATTAGGAATCCTCTGGACTACATCTAAGCTCTCTCAGACTTAGGTGCTACATTTAGCACTGAATTACTTTGTGAATTCCTCTTAGTCAAAAAAACATGAGCTCCACATCATTCATCCCCTACATCATTCACACCGTCTTAATGCGGCCCTTAGCCACCAGTTTGGAGCTACTGTAAGCCTTAAATTTTTTTTTGGTGAATTATAAATATAATAAATATAATTTAGCAGTCCAGTTGAAACTTAATCCTGACTAGATTCATTTAATTTTTCTAATTGGGTACTGTGTTATTGTATCAGATCCCTGCATTGGTGAAACTGAAGAAGTTGCCTATTGTGAGTTTTGCCGGCGTGGACAGCCTAGATGACATCCAGAATCACACCTACAATGAGTTGTTTGTGTCTGGTGGATTTCTTGTGTCTGATGAGTATGTGCTCAACCCAGACTTCACCACACAGGGTGAGTGGACATTTTACACCTACATAGATTTGCATGAGTTCACACCCAGCTCTTGACCCGAGTGAAATCAGTGCAAATAAAACAACAAAAAATGTTGACTACCACTACATACATACACCTCATTACAACGCATGGAAAGACTAGAATTCTTAGGTCTCAGATTCAGATGAACTTAAATAAATGAAAAAATAAGCTAAGTATTTTTCATGACAGTGTTTTTAACTGATTGATTGATTGATCCTATATAGAGACATTGCAGAAGCTTCTGGAATTCCTTCAACAGCTGAACACCCCTGAAAGCCCATGGAGATGGAAAGTTCACTGCAAAACTCTGAAGAGACTTAGAGAACAAAGCAGGCAGGATTTCTTTCTTTTCTATTTGTTTCTTCATAGTTCTCTTGAGTTCTTGTAACCTCCTGACCTTCAGGAAGGCAAATAGCTGTCTACCTTTATATTTCAGGCTACAAAGAATACAACCTCAGCTTAATGTTAATGTTTTCGGGGATGATGAAGGTTTGTGGTCTGTTTGTGGTCAGGGTGAAAGGGGAGGCTTTAGGCCTGTTAAACCTGCTGACTGCCTTCCAAAAGAGGCACGTTGTGGAGTTTCTGCCCTACCATGAGTGTGATGCCCCGAGCAACTCTTCAACCGATCTCGCCTGTCTGCAGAGACTGCAGGCACAACACACGCAGCATCGACATGTCATTTTCCTTACAGGTAAGAATGCACACAACAGAGATGTCAAGCGCACTTATTTAATTGCCAAGTGGAGTTATTACAGTATTTCATAACTTGCCACAAATGCAGTGAATATCTGCAATTTGTAAATGTTACAATCCCACCAATGATAACTTGGGTTAAAAATCGGGAATCGATTAGAAATTAGAAAAGCACGCAGAGTGCAGACCTCCGCCAAGGCAGTATGGGTCAATGACCTAATGCAAATTCCAGACGTTGTTATGGATCACCACTAAAATTTAATCTATTTTTTGTCCTAATACCCACGTTGTCCAAAAATTTCATCCAATTGAATTCATCTGTACGGAGCCCTGCTAGGGTCATGGTGGGGATTTTTTTTGTTTTGCGTTCCCTCGCAATACTTTTGCGTTCCCTCG